>OZ012662.1:39306494-39638555 GCA_963942545.1 Oxycera nigricornis
AAAATTTATTGTTTATGGAAAAAAACATTTTTTAGCACTTTTTTTAATAAATTAAAAAACGATTCAAACGATTTTTTTTTAAGTTTGATTAAATCACAAAATATTAATATGCGTCGATTGACACCTCAACTATGCAAATCGTATGTTTGGTTCCGGAGATATAACGCATGACAGAAATGACCTTCAAAGGGTCAAAACAACAAACCCCCCAAACCGAAGTATCTCAGAAACTAACAAGCTCTTAAAATTGCAAAGACGCTTCGATTGACACCTCAACGAGGTTGATACAACGTTGTTTACGTAAGTTATGCTCGTAGACAAATCTACCCACGAACGTACGTACGTACACACACACATACATACTTCTTTCTAAAAACACTTGAAATATACTCTATAGACCTTAAAACGTAAAGAAATCTTAAAAATTTCATTTTCGATTTTCGATTACAAGAACTTCCCGTATACTGGAAAGTTAGTAACTGAAAAAAAAAATAAAAGCAATTTTTTGATAAACTGTGATGATAAACTTTCAAATCCAAATTTTTCACGAAAAATTTACAAATTTTTCCTACCAAAAATGAACTTCAAATTAATGTTAAAAATTCATTTGTGTTTTAAAACGCTTAACCATTTCACAAATTAAGTTTGAATAGAAACACCTAGTATATTTCTCTCAAGTGGAGTTTTTACTCCTTAATTAGCAGTTCTACCGAAATTCCACTTTTCTTTCCGAAATTCTCGATTCAATGGACAACCTGAAATCAACTTTTATAATTCACTCAGCGTTCTTTCTTTTCAATTGTTTTCGGTCGATGACGTTGTCCTTTCATCAATCTCTGCAGTCGTTGCTAGGTTGCTGTTTCTGTTTTTCCGTGTTTTTTCGCTGTTAATACAATGGCTTTTTGTTTGAAGAACTTGCTTCTACGCTTCTCAATTCCTTGCTTCCATGTTCAAACTGTATAGCTCCAAGAATATGTCCTTGAATATGTTATGCGGATTCTTGTCTGTTATATCTTTTTGGACAGAGCAGACCACCTTTTCATTTGCTTGTAAAGTCTGTATTATAGTCTGAGTTCGAAGATATCTACACTTTATTTCGTTACTCGTGTCAATTTTTAAAGCTTCATATTAAGTTCATGATATTTATCGTTGATTCAGATATTTCTGGCTATTTTTCAAATTTTATTCTTATTGTTTGGAACACAGTCTAAGCTGATAGATGAAAACATGAGAAGCTGAAGGATTGCTACTGTTTTAGCAAAACAATATGGCTCCATGATTTGAAAAACATCCTTCATCATTCACGCTTTTATTTTACAATGCGATTGATTGAAATCACAGCTTTTAAATCATATTTATGGACATTAATTTCATATATTGAATTATACTCATAAATAAGAAAAACAAATGCAATTATTTCAATTTTCTAGGTCATTATAGATCCGACACAGTCAATGCTAACCGCAAGTTATCCATTATTTGCAAATTCAAACTTTCGTGTCCTGATAGCAATTGGGTCATATTCCAAATCTGTTGACGATGTTGCTCATTTCATAATATCTCCAGCTCATCTATTTATACGCCTAGGTTTCTTTTATGACCGCAAGGCACAGTAACGACCCATCTCATCATAAAGTCGAATTTCAAAGTTGGTTTTTACGACCTATTTTCAACTCCGAAATACCAGCAATACGATACCATAGCTAAAAGCATTTCTATATCAACTTACAAAACTCATATCCTGTTGAAAGTTGGCTCGCACTGAAAACTTACCCTAGAACCAACCCATACACAAACAAACCCACACTTACACACATCAATAATATTGTAAATAGATCGTTGGCTTCGCTAATATCAATTATGGATTCCCACTACAACGAGAACAATTTCTGGAAATGCGAAAGAATACGATGAAGTAATCATGGAAACGGAAATCCACTCAAACTCCCCATTGTCATTGGCATAAATCAGCCATGTCTGTGGCTTCAAGGAGACCTTTACCATTATTATGGAGAAAGTACTCAAGAAATCCTTGTAAGCATCCATATGGATATCCTTCGTTGCTTCGTTTATTTTAGCGTTTGCTCGACTTGCTAGCGGGATTTCATCCAGAGCTAAAAGAATATACTTCTGGCCTTAGAGGCTAAGGATGTGTACTGGTGGTGAATGGTTTTGTTTCCCAGCATATATATATATATATCTTGTAATTAATCCTGCCTTAAGAAGATGAAGATGGAAATAGAAAATGCAATCCAGCCATTACTTTTCACCACATGAGAAGAGATGAAAGGAATCAAACTTGGCATTTTTCAATTGTGAGAGTAGTTGGTGAGGTTGAATTCCATTGGTTGTAATTTACATTTTAAACCTGCTGGTGTGGAGATTCTTACAAATGGTTTTGAATCAGAAAATGAATGCATCCTAAACTGTAAAAATAATTGTAATTTCGAAAAATCTTATACAGTTGGAACTATTTTTGATTGCAGTCTTACTTTAAAAATCATTAATTATTAAATTAATTCATGTAAAAGATTGTGTCTAGTTAAATGTTCCAAGGAAAATCATAGACAACACTTAAATATTTCCTGACAGTTATAAGTAGTGAGTGGTAATTTAAGTAGTAAACATCCGTTGCTACACCTTATATGAAACGTTCACATCGGATATCAGAACACCACCAGCTAATAGCAGACAAAATACAGATTCAACATAACAGAATCCTTTCAACACTTTTTCTAAAGAATGAAGTAAAAGACTGATGTACACTTGGCTAAAAAAGGTTTGGTTTTGTACACGGAATGTATTGTGATCCCAGTATTGAATATATGATAGATCTAACATATGTTCCGAAAATCAGATGCTAATCGATATCTTTCCAAGATTTCCAACTCTCAAAATTGCGTCATTGGGGAAATTTATCCGAGCCCTACTTTTTTGTGAGCAAGCTCAATAGTTGGATTTCTTAGAATTGTTATTTACTGTAAGAATCAAGAAAAAAAAAGCGTTGATAAATTTTCACTCGAGGTAATGATTACTCTAGCTTGCTATGTTTGTAGGTCAACTTGCAAAAAAATTGGAAACCTAAATGGTTTCACTTGAAGCGAAAATTACTCAAGGCTCACAAACTTCCCCGATGTTCAATAGACAACCACATCTCACCAGTTGTTTCTATCGTAAATAACATAAAACCGCTTCACTAAGTCTCGTATAGTAGAGACATGATTAAACACTTAAAGCAGTAGTGACTATGAATACAAAATTCTTTTAGAAAATTCTCCAAAAAAATATTGAATTGAAGATGTTGCAATCTTTGAAAGTTGGTTATAGTGTCAAATATAATGTCAAACGACACTATTACCATTGCAGCTGAAGCGAACTGCGGAACGCCAGAAACTCTTATACCGCAAACGTCCCCACGGACAAAAATGGCCAGGCCATGAGCGGTCGGAAATCTTCACAATCGGGTGAAACAGCAAAACAGCAAACCATGCGAAATTAAAAGAGTATACTAAAGAATTTATCAACTCCAAGATTTATACGTTATGGAATAGAACCCATTTTTCAAAAGCAATGCAAGTAAATTAAACCACTCTTCTTCTCTATGGATAGTCAAATTAACCACGACAAGTGAGACATAAAAATAGCGGAAATAGATTGAAACATAGCAGAGAGATCAATTGTATTTCTCTTTTATATTCACTCCCGTTTTGGGCAATGAAATTATCCAAGACAGGATTTAGGACGATACGAAAGGGTTCTGTTGACAGAAATCTTAGGAATTTAGGCTTACTGATATCAGGCGCACAAACTGAGTGGCATCAAAAATTAATTACCCCGCCCTTCTTCACACGTTAGCACTTGGTGAAATCATCATTTCCGTGACCAGTTGCAGCTTGGGTGCTAAATATGCGCGTAGAATGAAGATGGAAATTATGTTATTTAAATACAAATCCCATACTCTCGAAGATGGTGCGGGTCATAATCTTAACCTTTACCAATATTACAAATAGCGAGTAAGATAATGGAAAGAATAAACAAGCCGCGAGGTGCGCCCTTGAGGACCACACGGTCAACTTCCCAGTAATATTTACATAAATATTAAAAATACTAAACAAAATAGTAATTATGAAAATAATACTACTTTAAATAATAATAATGTACCTCTCATAACAGTAACTGGAATGACTTAATATTAATCGTATCATCTACGGGAGCGTCAATTGATTACGTAAGGTTTTTGGTCGATGGGGACAGATTGATTTGATTGAATATTCACGCGGATCAATGGGGGGGGGGGTTCTACGTTATTTGTTATTTTCATATTGATGAAAGCTTTTTTTATAGCATATGATCTAGCAAAGTATTGACTACGAAACATTTTACCATTCAAAGCGTTCATTGCCACAAATGCAAATTTGATTAATTTTTTTTGATTTTCAAAATTTAAGCAGTTTTGATATAAAAATTAAAACACGGTGCTATGAAGACTATTAAAAATCTGCTTAAATTATGCAAATATTAATAAACTGTGATTGGCTTAACAACAATGTCTTTAGAATAAGAGTAGTCGGGTAAAATCATTCATATGAACACTTTTTACATGGCGACTTTGAATGATTTTTTATTTTTAATTTAATTTTTTTAAACATCATGGAAAAGCGTTTTGCTGGTTTGTCTCTAAAAATTGATAAGAATTTATAAATTTTATAAACATTTATTACCGTGTTGTGCAAATCTGGTTAACAAATTTATTTTTTATGAAAAAATCCTAAATTTTTGAATTTTTTTTTGTTAAATTAAAAAACGCCTCCAACAATTTTTTTAAATATCAAAACATTACAAAAATGTTAATACACGTCGATTGACACCTAAGTGATGCAAATATTATATTTGGTTCGTGAGATATAGTGAATGGCAGAAATGACCTTGAAATCATGATGACTTTTAATGATTTTTGATATTTAATTTAATTTTTTTGTTTTCATGAGAGAAAATTTTGTTGATTTTTACACAAAAAGTGTTTGGAGTATATAAATTTTATAAATATTGATTACTGTGTTTCGAAAATCAGGTTAAAACTTTACTGTTTATGAAAAAAAACCTAATTTTTTGCACATTTTTCAAAAAAATTAAAAAACGCTTCCATGATTTTTTTTAAAAACTTGATAGAATCACATCAATGTTAATACTCGTCGATTGACACCTTAATGATGAAAATATCATGATTGGTTCGGGAGATATACCACATGACAGAAATGACCTTCAAACGGGCAAAACAGCAAACCCCCCTGCAGTTTTCCAAAAACTAATCAGCTCTTAAAATTGCAAAAACGCTTCGATTGACACCTCAACAAAGTCGATAGGACTTTGTTTGCGTGAGTTATGCTCGTAGAAAAAACCGTCCACGAACGCACATACGTACGTACGGACGTACGTACACACACACACATACATACTTCTTTCTAAAAACACTTAAAATATACTCGTAAGACCTCAAAACGTAAAGAAATGTTGAAATTTCGATTTTCGAGGCGAGTACAAGAACTTCCCATATACTGGGAAGTTAATAAGTAAATAGTATCCATACCAACACCGGGAGCACTAGCGATTCGGAAATCATGAGTCACCTAATGATTGCATTACGACATACAGGGTCAAAGTTAATGAATTTTACTTTGCAGCCGGAATACAACTGAACATGGAAGTTCAACAAACAGAAAAGGTGAAACAATCAACGAAGACTTTATATGGAAAGAGATGCACGAAAAATGAATTTTCTGCAAAATTACACGGTACAGTGAGAACGAGGCTTCCAATAATATACACTGTGTCGGAAAAGCGGCAAGTAGCGGACTACAGAAGTTTCTGCACCCAACCATGTACAAGGGTGGATCCAGCATTTCACTCAGGAGGGGGGGGGGTTACTGCCTCGAATTTGTTTATCGTGGCTTATATGGTCATATTAATGAAACAGAAAATCGTAAAAACCACTAGCTTACCTAGGCTCAAGGGGGGGATCATGACACCCATGACCCCCTCCCAAACCTTGTATCCGCCCTTGACCCATACTATGTATACACGGTTTATAGATGAATATGTTGCGATCTAGTTTTGTGCTAATTGTTTGACTTAACTTTTTTCCAGATACTAATAAAACTTTCCACATCTAAAACTTGTGGTTATTAAGTTGTTAAGTTGCGTGAAATTATAACTAACCACTTTTGGTACTATGCTTATTTGCTCGCTATAATCATTTTTTACTAAGTCAGTTAATTTTGAGGTGGCAAAAACAATATGAGCTTACTGTTTAACTTTGGATTCATAACACTTAATTTTTTTCAAAGAGGCTTTCACAGAAGCTGTAAGAACACATTGATTGACATCAAATAAACAATACAAACTCGACTTTTCTAGCTCTTCTACTTGCAAACTATGGACTTGACTTATTTTCGACGAAACTAGAACTTCAGTTATGTTGACAAACGACTTGATCGCCAACTAAGACTTTGACTGCGAACTAGAAAGGCACGGTTGTTCAAAAACAGGTGGGTATTGAGACATAAGCTTTACTCATTGGTCAAAGACACAGGGATCTTGTAAAAAGGGAGCATCTTACCATTTCTGAGGGCATCATCACTATTTTGTGCTTAAATTCTGCGCATTTGTCAAGAACAACCAAGGGTTGGTGCATCCCGAATAAGTACACAAAAATGCCCGATTCTGTTTTTTACAATATTCAAAACTTGATAAAACTTCAGCCTAATGGTTGCATATTAATATTCTATCCATGCGACACATTGCCTTTTTCTTTTCTTTTCTTTTGGAATGGCGGTTCCCTGTTCTTAGCACTTTTCATATTTATTTAATTTGATCAAATACTACACAAACTTATTACTTCTCCTTCGTCACCAACGAAATGGTTAGTCGCAAAACCACTCGAATTCAATCGATAGCTAAATTGAAAATTTGGTTTTTGCTGATTACAATACTATGAAATGATCACTGATATTCCAGTTTACTACTCACTGGACTAGATTTTCATATGCGAAGACTTCTGTTTGTGCTATTTTTTCTCGCGCTGATAAACTCTGTCTTACCTTAGTAAAACTCAACTTGTCGAAGAGCGCAGAGAGCTAGCAGCAAGTACCACTACCGGTGACTGCATTCCTGGCAGCACCTTCATATGTCGTGTACGGCACTGTTGTCGCATTTTAGCGTAGGTGACCATCTCCTCTGAGTTTATTTCATACTTTTGGTAGGGTATTTGAAAATTTTCAGTAGCCTGATTTGTCACACTCACGTAGCCTGAGAAGCGAGAAGCTATGATAATGATTCCAGTCTATGCACAAATTTTTTCGAATTTCCGCCTTTAAATTCTGTTCGTATTAACTTGTCAAAGATAAGCATTAGGACATATTTTCAAGATGTACCAGCCCGGAATGCGTAAGTACTGAGGAGCGTCATTAAATACTCTTCAACTACATACCACAAAAGTATAACAGAAATCTACTCTTAAAAGATACGTTCACATTAAAAGTTTTAATAAATGACGATCAAAAGTTATTTTCATGGAAATTTTACAATTTTCGAAGAATGTTTTAAAAAATAATAACAATTTATTTCGAATATAAGATTTCGTTATCAACAACGCATCGAAACAAAAACACAAAAAAATATCTCATAATAATAAATCTTTCATATCCTTGACATCATCTTTACCCAAAAATCATGCAAAGCACAATTCTACATAATTTTATTGTATATTTTTTTGCAAATGTTATTGAAATATCCATGATTTTCAGTTCTTTCGATTTCTTCAGAACTGTATACTGCTCCCATCCCTGTGCTTTTTCATAGCATCCTTCAAACATGTACAGCACTCGTGCAATGAAATTTTCGCATACATTATTTGTAGAGAGAAAGTCATGGAGACATGGAAAATTAAAGAAATATTCAACAGAGTATTTTCTTGAGAAAATTGAAAGTGGCACAACATGAAACGTCGAAAAATGAAGTCGAGCCAACAAAAGCTTATCAGTGACAAATTGAAAGAATTCAATTTTCAAAAAAATTGTGCATTTGGATAGTGGTGTTATCAAAGGAAAAAATGGGAAAAAGAAGACGGAACCGATGTCAAGAGGACGTGAAGTCGGAAAATTAGGTTTATTTATTTTGCGATTACGTGATTCTTTGTCATCAAACTCAATTCAGGGGCTGTTTAATGTTATTTAAGTCAACTGCATTAAAAAATAGGACGGAAAAAAATTTCAACAGCGGAAACTAATTGTTGTTCAATGTAATTTTGAACTTACTATTTTATTTTTAATTATTAACGAAAAGTCGTATTTGTTCATTTTAGATTATCGAAATTAGGGAAAAAGATCTTGAATGTAATTTTTTGAAAGATGATAAAAATGACCGTTAAAAACTTCACAAAGAAGGAATAAATATTGGAAAACGGCATTTACGCATGTATTAATGTTTTTCTATTGCTTTTATTATTTAGTAGGCAAAAAACATTAAAAACTCGTCTAAACAATGGACCATTCTCAGGAGTCTATATACGTTCTTAAAAATTCAGTGATTTAAAAGGATTAACTCTAGTTTCAATGTCTAGGAAAAAAAGAATTTCACTGATTTATTCATTTGTTTGTTAAATTACATATAGATGTATCTTTTGTTTTTTACCGAATTTGGAAAAACCAAAGGAAAAGCTTATCTAATTTTGGAACGTAATTTCTTGAGACCGGAAAAAGACACTCTTCATGTCACTTTTTTGATGTGCTAAGCAATAGTCTGTGCGGGGTTTTTCGTGTTATCTGATATTCACGCTTTAATGGCATTATTTTGCTTTGTGTTTACTTTACAAATGTACATATGTATGAAATTTCAAAGTTGTTGGAGTTTAGACAAAGTCTAATGATTAGATTGTTTCGTGACTATTGTATAGTTATATGATGTGTTTTCTTTATTATCCCCTTTGTTAACATTATTAAATTGATTTCAGCAGATGGAGAAAAAAACGCAAGTGAATTGCGGTGATGGTTAAATTCATTCTCCAAAAACACTTATTGGGTGCCATGGACGGATCAGGTCGCGAGTCTGACTGGCAACCGGGTTGGGAGTCCACTTGATGTGAACCGGGCTTCACTTTTCTTTAGTTTTCAATTACGGCTCAAAACTATTTTGACTTATCCAGCTTGAGAGATTGATTTGCAACAATTCTTTTCTTATAAGAAGCATTTCATGATGAACGCTAGACGAAAATGAAACGAATTATAGTGAACTAAACTCTCGTAAGTGCGCAGAGAAGAGAAGACCACGTTTCTCGAGATCTAGCTCTTTTTTTCACCTTGTTGTACATCTCATTTTTTAAACAATCTGAAAATCAAGAGTCCAATTAAAACATATGTTTCATATGAAACACTTAAAGCATTCGAGTTTGAAAGATTCGTTTGTTTTGTTCATTATTTGCTTGATTTTTCTGAATTTTGTTTGTGATTTTGTACCGAAGAAAACTTGCTCCTCTTGATCTTAAGGGGTTATTCTACTGTTAAACGGGTAAAAAGCAGTATCATTTTAAAAGTATTGTCAAAAAATAACTATTGAAGATATCAATTTGAAATTTTGCATGCATCTTTATTAACAAAAAGAATATAAAATCGCATAATTGAATTTTTCAAAAAAATAAAATGGCGGCTTCTGTATACAATTGATGGAGAGCGCGCTGACGGCCAGATTCGATTGCGCGGCACATTGCCCAGGTCGTCCAGGTGATCCGCAATCAATTTAACTATGAAATTCTATTAGTTTAGCTAAAAACACACAAAGTGAACTTAAATTGAGCCATAAATATTGAATTTTCGTGATTTGACAAGTGTTGGAAAATAGCATGCTCGAGTTTGAACGTTTTTTCGATGAAAAAAGTGGTCCCAAATAACCAAATTTCAATTTTTATGGCTCAATTTAGGTTCACTTTGTGTAAAATTGATATATAAGTATGCAATTTTTTTTTTCGCTAAATCGCTTAATTAATTTTTTCTCTACGATGTGCCGCGCACCAAAAAAACACGTTTTGAGTAAATCGCGTTTAAAGTTTTTTAATCGATTTTTTTGTTATATCGTGAAAATAAATAATCTTACCCTCAATCGGCGAATCCAGGCATATAATAGGACCCTTTTGCTATCTTCAGCTTCTCTTTTTCAGAGAGAGAGACCATTGTTATACAAATCAGTTATTGCTCGCGGGGTGAGAGCGTATGAGGGAGAAAATACCGTACGACGCGCGCACCGAAATATAGTCATAGAATCAAAACGAAGCGATGAATCGGTTTGAAATTTTGTACATGCATTTTTGAGATGGTAATCTATCGAAATAAGCAAAAACAAAAAATAGAAAGTAAACAATTTTAACAGTAGAATAACCCCTTAAGATTTGCAGCTTTGTTTTTGTCTCAATAAACTTCTTTTATACACATTTTATCAGAGTATAAAGTTATCTGTACAGTTTTTCTTCTAAAAAGTTAAGACAATGGTGCCATGTTTTTATGTTATTCGTCGTTCTTGACAAGTAAGTAGACATGGCATCCGCTAAGGTCCAAAATTATGGATTATATCAAGGTAGCCAGCAGTGGCGAGGCGTTCATGTAAGCCGATTCCCATCGGGTTCCCTTTCCAAATATGTTCCAAAAATGTCTAACACTTCAGTTTTATAAGGGAATGAAGTGTTAATTTACTTGCATGCATCACTGTAAACATGCACAATCGTTTCACTTGATCTCAGTGTTTATTCCATCATATTCCATGCTCTTCATGCTACACATCCTCATAGTTTCATAATAGCCAGCAAAGCGATCAACATCTGTATGAGTTGCAGCAAAGCTTTCCGAGTCTCGAATTCATCAATAATTTAAGGTGCCGTGGGCATTCAACTCCCGTTTGTTGCAATGGCAGCTCGGTTTTCTTCAATAGGATATGGAAACAAGTCAAAAAGCCGGTAGAGTTCCCGGCTTGCGCATATAATACTGCTTTGTCTGTTAAGGGTCCATGTCTCTCAAATAGTAACCGGCTTACCCACAGTAATTTTTCACCCCTCGCCACTGGTAGCCAGAGCATGCCAGATCTTTTTCGTCTCCCGATAATCTGAAATTTGTTGAAGCAATAAGGAATCTTTCGTACATTATCGTCATTAGAGCTACTTTCCAATTGCATCTGGACTAATTTTCAAATAGTTTGCACAAAATGTAAGAAAAAGCATCACAAAGAGACCTTCCTTTTGAAAAACAGTCAACAGATGCGTCAAGAGAAATGTTTGAAGCAAATTTGTAGTGTTTATTAAAAATTTCGCAATACAAACTTCACTTTTTCATAGATGCTATGAAGTTGGATTACTTTTTCTTATAATTTAGGATGGCTCTGCACAATTTTTCACCGAACTATTTTTTACATGATTGGTACCCTGTATCAATTCTTTATCTAATGCTGCGGGATCATGTTTGTGTTCGGACAGTTTCTTCGCCAGCTTGAACGGTCATTCAAAACCATCGTTGATACCTGGCAACACAATTGTTTTTTCTGCCACATACATATTTAAAATTGTTCTTAAATCTCCTTTTCAAATGATATCCGTAGGCATGATTAAAAAATTTGTCGTGGTTTTAGCAAGATTTTTTTATGGAAATTTCCAGCATATAACTAACTAAATCGCATTGCAAACTTTGTAGTTCTTTTTGCATACAAGTTGAAGAATTTTTTTCAAAAATCAAACCCCGTAAAGCCAAATACGCCAGCACGATTTGGATTTATAAGATTTCTAAAAAGCCAATTATTTTCGGTGCATTCAATTGTGCACCATTCGTTTTCTTTCAATAGAAAATTAAATTATAGATCCTTTATCTGGATTTTCAAAAAAAGTCCAAAATTTTGCACAAAATATTATCAATTAAAATCTTAAAGTTTCTCTTGGAACCACCAAGTTATTTGTTTGTTTTCGGCGGTAACACTTACAATCATTAATTTTCTTACTTTTACGTGAAGAGATAAGAAATTGAATCCAGCTTCTATTACACTTTTTGGGACTTTTGATTCTTGTAGAGTATCTTGAGAGACATGATTCTTTCAAAAACAATTCCTCTGTAACATAAATTAGACGCACTCTAAAGAAATTGACGAAATGTTTCCTTTCTGGGCAGATTTTTGGCAGATTTTGCCAAATTTTGAAATACGGACGCTGAAAGCGACTTTGTTCCTTAAAAGATATCCTATTTAACTGGAGTATATTCGTGGAACTTCGTCACAAAAGCTGGCAAAAAACTGTCCAGAAAAAAACGTTACATCTATCACTTTGGAGAAAGAAAGAAAGAAAGTAAGAATCTTGTTACTTCGGATAACGATATATATATATATATATATATATATATATATATATATATATATATATATATATATATATATTCTTTATAATATGAGAAATAAACTCATATTTTTATTTGGTTTCGATGGCGTTCTAATTTTTCAGAATATAAGTGGGGTCCTATTTTTAAATAAAAGTTTACAAAGCATCCTAGAGCTTTACAAAATTATTTGACGCTTATCTGGTTGGGATTTATGTGGATTATTACAACCAGATCAATTCATATTTTAGTACTAAACGCTCTATACTTGGATAATCGGTATGTATAGTGACTTTTTACACAATATAATACCTTGGAATCATGAAAGGAACCACTTAGATGGTTGAGCTTCCTAGTCTCGTTATCGTTTTACTGCTAAGTAAGTAACAAAACTAAATGTTTGATCCAGATACAAAAAAACACGCCAATCAGACGAAACCTGACAATAGGAGAATACAACTTGGAGAACGTTTAAAAATTCATCAACTTAGAGATATATGTGAGCATTGATGACGAAAGAAAGAAGAAAACCAACGAAAAATTATCCTGGCTAATAAAGCATGTTTCTTTGTCCTCTCAATTTTTGAATCAGACAACATGTCTAGAAAAAATAAATTGCGGCTCTACAAAATGACGTTAAAACCTGTGCTGGCTTTATTTATTTATTTATTTATTTTATCACATTTTATCAGAAAATTCCAATTACAAAAATGTGAAATAACAACTAATTTATATTATAAATTGAAGAGAATTAGAAGAAGTTACTTGAATAAAACATTTTCCAAGATTCGTTTAAAAGCTGCAATACTGGAGGGAAAAGATCCAAGCTGGAGCCTATCGTGAGTTCTAGGCAAACGGAGCAGCCGTTCTGGCGAAAGGTAAAGTACATATATCAGTAGAACGAGATGGTCTGTTAGTTTGTCTCAGTGTGACTCGGTGATCGATGTTGGCTTCAATGTAATTATGGGACAACTTGTACAGAAAGCACATATCTAAATACGTTCTTCGCGCGAGTAATGAAAGGCGTCCTTCATAGAGAGTGTAAGGGATGTTGAATTTAAATAGGAAAAAGCGGGTAAATTTACGCTGCACTGATTCGACAAGGTTTATATAGGATTCGAAATAAGGAGACCAAATTTGGGATGCATACTCCAAAATAGAACGTACGATACTCACAAACAATTGCACAGCAGAGTGAGGGCTGGTAAAAACAAGGGAATGTCTTAACACAAAACCCGAAAACTTTGAGGCTCTGGTAACTATATAATGGATGTGAGCGTCAAACCTTAGCTTCGGGTCGAAAATGACTCCAAGATCTTTCACGCGATCAACCTTTTCTAATGGGATTGAGTCAATACAATACAAACAAGCCGCGAGGTGCGACCCTTGAGGGCCACACGGTCAACTTCCCAGTAATATCTACATAAACATCAACAACATTAAACACAATAATAATTTTGGAAATACTTCTACTTTAAGTAATAACAATGAGAGGTATTCATAGCAGTAACAGGAATGAGTTACTATGAATCATATCGTCTACGGGAGGGTCCATTGATTACGTAAGGTTTTTGGTCGATGAAGACAGATTGAATATTCACGCGTATCAATCGGAGGGGGGACAGGTTACAAAGCCTTTTCTACGCTATTTGTTATTTTTATATCGATGCTTGAAGGACAAAAGAACGCTAGCAAAAATGAATGCACTTTTTGTTATTACGCCCACTGAAGATATTTTCTCGCGAGTTGGCCATTTTGAATAGTTTTGTTTAAAATTGCCATGACAGGAATAATTATTTAATTTGTATTATTTTACGATTTTACATTAATGAGACTAAAAATTATTTCTTATTTTCAGTTGATCTTGAAAAACATTGAATATTCAGTTAATTGCATGTTAAAAGCAAAATGTTTTACACATAATGATGGAGGAAGTAATTGAAATCTTACGAACACTAAAGCGTTGATTAGCTCAAAAGCAAATTTGATTGAAATTTTGTTGGTTTTCAAAATTTAAGCAGTTTTTTCATAACATTAAAACACTGTGAAAACTGTTCAAAATCAGCTCAAATTATGCAAATATTCTAAAACTTCGATTGACTTTATAAAAAAGTCTTTAAAACAAAATATATAAAACCTTTTCACATGTTAACTTTGAATGATTTCTATTTAACTTGGTTTTTTCCAGAATAATACAAAAATATTTTGCTGGTTTCTCTTCAAAAGCTGATAGCAATGTATAAATTTCATAAACATCTATTATTGAGCTGTGTAAATCAGGCTAAAAATTTATTTTTTATGAAAGAAATCTTAATTTTTCGGATTTTCTTTTATTAAATTAAAAAAACGGTTGAAACCATTTTCTTATAAAGTTAAAAACAGCACAAACATCTAAGTACACGTCGGTTGACACCTTAATGATACAAATATCATATTTGGTTCATGAGATATATTGAATGATAAAAATGACCTTGAAAATCATGATGACTTTTATTGATTTTTAATTTTTAATTTAATGTTTTACGTTGTTATGAATAAAAGTTTTGCTGATTTTCTTACAAAAACTATTTGGGGTATTTAAATTTTATATACACCAATTACTGCGTTTTGCGAATCAGGTTAAAAACTTATTGTTTATGGGAAAAAAACTAATTTTTAGCACTTTTTTTTAATAAATTAAAAAACGATTTGAACAATTTTTTTAAAAATTTGATAGAATCACACAAGTATTATTACGCGTCGATTGACATCTTAACTTTGCAAATCGTATGTTTGGTTCGCGAGATATAACGCATGACAGAAATGACCTTCAAACGGGCAAAACAACAAACCCCCCGACCGAAGTATCCCAAAAACTAATCAGCTCTTAAAATTGTAAAGACGCTTCGATTGACACCTCAACGAAGTCGATACGACTTTGTTTACGTGAGTTATGCTCGTAGAAAAAACTGTCCACGAACGCACGTACGTACACACACACACACACATACATACTTCTTTCTAAAAACACTTTATATATACTCTATAGACCTTAAAACGTAAAGAAATGTTGAAAATTTCAATTTCGATTTTCGAGGCGATTACAAGAACTTCCCATATACTGGGAAGTTAAAAATAGATGGGCAGAGTCTTAATGTTAGTAATGTTAAGAGATAGGCAGTTAGCTTGACACAAAGAACTCAGCATGATAAGGTCTTCTTGAAGAAGTTTGCAGTCTTCAAGAGTTCGAATCACCCTAAATATCTTTAGATCGTCAGCATAAAGAAGACAGCGAGAGTTTAAAGCAGAGTGAAGATCATTTATATAAAGAGCAAATAGCAGAGGGCCAAGAATGGACCCTTGTGGCACTCCCGATTGGGGATGAAATGGAGTAGAATGCGTGCCTAGAACAGTGACACGACAAGACCTACAGCATAGATAGGAATACAGCCACGAAAGAAGGGGGCCTGAGACACCATAGTGCTCAAGCTTCCGACAAAGTATGAAATGATCAACTGTGTCGAAAGCCTTTGAGAAGTCAGTGTAGATGCAATCAACCTGAAGATGATTGTCAAGAGACGTAGCCACAGTGTTAGAAATAACAAGTAAATTTGAGATAGTGGAGCGTTTAGGGAGGAAACCGTGCTGTTCAGGGACAATAGCGTCCCCTAAAGCCACGTAGAGATTGGAGTGAATAATACGCTCAAGAATTTTTGGGAAAGCAGATAAAAGGGATATAGGACGATAGTTCTTAACGGATGAGGGATCACCGGATTTCAGGATAGAAACGATGTTGGCCGTTCTCCAGCACTAAGGGAAAACACCTGAGCTTAAGCTTAAGTTGAAGATTATCGAGAGGGGAGTACTCAGAGATGATGATAAAGATTTAATAAAAAAATTAGGGATGCCATCAGGACCCGGACCGACATTGGTGTCCAGGGAGCCAATGACGGAGTTAACCAGGAGAGGATCTACAAGTATGGCCGATATCACAGGATTTTGTAAGTTGCTGTCAGGAGAGAGAAAGGTGGAGTATTAGGTGAGAACGTAGAGGAAAAGTATGTAGCAAATAGCTCGTTGATATCCACAGCCGATGAGGCAAGGATATTATCCCAGTGAAGAGAGCTAGGAATAGAAGTGGATGATTTAAGGGATCTTATAAACGACCAAAAAGGTTTGGGATTATTAGAGAGGAGTGCACTTTCAACGAAACAGTGGTAAGTACGTATAGGTTGGTGTATTTTTTGCTTGGCCACAGACCGCAACTTGCGAAATTCAAGTTGGGCATCAGGGGTGCCACATAACTTCATCTGTTTGTGGGCTCTATCTTTCAGTTTGATGACATCAATAACTTCTTTCCTGAGCCAAGGTGGTTCGGTTTTCCTGGAAGGACGGCGAAGCGGCGTAAAGTGGGAGATTAGACAGAATAAGATAGAAATTGACTACAACTTCCTCGCAAGTCAGGTTGGAGAAAAGTGCTTTATGAAAGTTATAGGTTGGAGGAAAGTGGAAGTGACGATGCCTGTGAAAAGGAAGAGAGAGCTGTATATTGAGAGGAGAATGATGGGGATCAATTGGAACGTATGGAAAATCAGCCGTAGCTACTACAGCAAGATGAGAGGGCATCAGAAAATACTTTTGACGTATACGAAAAGGAGGTCTTTATAAGAAAATTCGGGTCAATACTAAAGGGAATGAAGTAGAAAATATGATACAAACATGAGTTGTACAACATGTACACAGACCCAACCGTTTCCACAATTGTCAATTTTCGCAAGCGTAAGTGGTCTTATTATATGTTACACATTGAGGAAGCACGCAATCTAGACGCACTCTGCAGGTGAAAGCCCAGGAAAGCTGAACACTAGACAAGCCGAGCAGGCGATAGGGAGACAGTATTGACGCGGGCAGCAGAACATTGCTAGAAATAGAGAACTGGAAGACGCGGTCTTTGATTCGAGATAATTGGAGCAATGCACAACAGGAAGCCAAGGCTCTATTTGGACTGTCGTGCCATTGAAGGTGCTGAAATAATAAAAAAAAACCGTTTCATCGTTAATCATTCAGTTTCAGTGTGAGATGCTATCAAAATATCCTTACCAGTCCAGGAGAATCATCTTTGTATCAACAATAGTGTTCATTCATTGTCTCGGCCAATGAATTTTATATGCAAAAATGAGATTTTAGGTACAATTCAAGTTTCATTATTTTTCTACTTTGATGAAGATTGTTTTTTACGAGATACGATTCTTGAAAATCGGTGATCTGACAGCCCCCTTTTTTAGTCCTTGCCAGTTTAAGCAATGTTTTCATTAATTTTTTTGGCCGATTTTTTTTTTCGAAAACGAATTTCTTCCGATAAAATGATAATCAAAAGAAACCATAATCTACAAAACAAAATAAATATCCATTGTTTCACGATAAAGGTTTGAAATAACATATTCATTTTTGGAGTAGAATTTCAGTAAGAAATGATTCATAATACTTAAATTTTTTTATAAAAAGAATCGTTGATTGGATTCAATATTACTTACACAATACAACACAACAATCTTAAGTGCACAAACAATTCAAAGCAAAATAAATGCAACGATATTCGTCGATTATCACTTAATAGTTTTTATGTTGTTAGTAATATACATACGTAAAGTATAGCAAATGACGCGATATTCCTTCTTGAATGAATGATTGTGCTTTGTACGCACAGAAAGATCGAAAAAATCTATTTGTTTGCTTTTCAAAATGTTTTTTTTGAAAACGCACCATTTTATCTCAAACATTTGTTTTGAATATTGCTTAGTGCTCAAGAAAAATTTCACCAAGCATATTTAAAAAGAAAAATTAAAGAAAAGAAAATTACAAAATTACAAAATAAGCTTCCTTTCTTCTGAAAACTATTTTTGAGTAGTCACTTCACAGCCAAGACAATTAACATAGCAAGCAATTAAATTGGAGCAAATTCAGGAACTGCTCAAAATTTACTAAAAAATAGATTCACCTTTGGATAGCTGTAAGAAGCTTGCTTATTTTCGTCAGTTTATGATAAAACGGAAATCGTATGCACTCATCACGACAAACACGTTTTGAAAAGCATGATGCTTAGAAAGTTTAGACTACATGCTCTTACTCTTACTTTCATTTTTATCATTACCACTTCATTGTTATGTAAGCACATTTCCTAGGCTAGGATATCATTTTCTTTAATTATTAGTTTCTTATTATATAATCTAATGATTATTTTCTAGCACAAGCTCAAGAAAATGATATCGAAAAACACAAACCAAATTATCGAAGTCATGCTGACATACATTGTATATTATGTGATAAAACAATCATATCTTGAACTCTGTTTTATTCAAAGATTGTGAAAGAAAAACAATTTCCCGATCATATAAATATAATTTTTTTTATCATTTCATTGCTTGCAAATTCAGATGAAACAAAGCAATTGTACTTGAAGCTGAAAATAGCACTTGCTTTGTAATCGGAAAGTCACATTTAAGAATAAAAAACACTTGCATCTCTTAACCTCGTAAAGTTTCAATATTTAGAAGAGCCGCGAAACTTTAACCTTCGTACAAAAAAGTTTCTTTGGCCTCTGAAAGACTAGAGTGGTTGTTGATGACGTCGTAGTTCCGCTTCACTAAAACGATACGATAAATATAAACTCATTCCACTGATTGTAATGATATCTCATCATTATTATTATTTAGAGTATTATTATTGTCATTATTATTATGATTATTGTTGCTATTTTTCATACTTATGTATTTATGACGGGAAGTTATTCATGTAAACCTCAAGTTCATACTTCTCTGCTATTTTGTTTAAATTGCCTCTAAATATTTGGTAAGAGATATCACTTTGTTGGAACAGTACATCAAACAATAACATTTCATTTATTTTACGTCAAGGAACAATTGAAATAATCGATTGATATAAGCTTATTCCTGAGAATATATGTTTCAATATTATCTTTCTCTCATGAAAAAACCCTCATCTTATCTTCTAACACTATTTTTAAGGCTATGAAAAGAACATTACCCAACTATTATTGATCCCTTAAAACACATTTACTACCGAAATTCCAAGAGATCAACTCCCTCGACATTAACCACAGATAACCAGCAGACGAAGTTCAGTTAAAGTCGAATAAATTTAAACATGCCATCCATAAAAATGTTTTCATTGCTTCTAAAATCAAATTCACAGTCTATATAAGGTCCTTTTACAATCAACGCTTCTTATTTTCGAATCCTTGCTTGCATCTCACTCATGGAACTCTCCTGAAAATCAAACTTCCAGCACTCACTTGCATTCATGCATTGAGCAACATACGTTTCTATCGTCGTATGTGGTTGAATGCGTAACAAACTGAAACCTTCCAATGCTCGAAACGGAAGCAAAAGGACTCATCAGTGACATGTTTTCACTCCTACAGAATTCACATAAATGTTCCCAGGCGACACGTTATTAAATTTTCCGTCAGTCAGTGGAAATAAAATTGCATTAGTCCAAACTGTACTACGACTGCCATGAAACCTGAATAGTCCTATTTAGTCTTCCTGCCGATAACCTACATGCATTTCAGACGTCCCAGTTGGAACGTGTCTGCGTATCAAATCCTGTTAACATGATTCAGATTGGGAGCCTCCAGTTTCCAGTATCGGAAAACACCGACGTTAAACAAGTCGTTCGGTTAGCCCTGAGAAATCGTAAAAGATAAGGAATATGCTAAGACTGCCGAGTCTAGTCACTAAAGGATATCACTGATAAATCAAGGGTCTTATGCGGTGTCATATTGCGGGGTTGAAGTGGATGCTGGAAGGATAGAAGGGCGGCATAAAATAAATCAAATTTATGTCAGACTGTTGGTGTTACGATGGACACGAATACAAATATTCTGAATACCATGCTAAAGGATAATGGCAATTTTTTGTCATAAAGTAGACAAATGACGACCAATGGGAATTAGAGGTTAAAGATATGAATTTTATTGACAATAAAGCTGATTCAGAAACGTATGATGTGTTTTTTTATGAATATTGAATCTGAGTTCGACCAATATTATTCCAGAAGCATTCGTAAGAGGCAATAATTATTAATCTATAAACAACTCGTTGATCAGACATTGAATATAGAAGTGTCTAAAGTAGCTTTTAACTTCTATCATTTTCATGGAAACCGTTGTTCAACATATTTTTGTTTGAAATAGTTACAAATGCAATATATCTATGTATAAAGTACAAAACGATGAAAAACAATCTCAATAAGCTCAAGTCTCAATAACATATTGTGCAGCCCCACTCTGCCCTCTTGAATAGTTAAATAATTCACTTAACATTGCTCCTTCCATCAAATCCTGTTTCAATCTCTCACGACTAGTGATGTACAATATTTGCTCAAAAGTATCAGCTCCAGGGAAACTTTCATCATTGGAGTTGTTGTCAGGCGTGAGGGAAAACCAATATCAAAGTTTTCCTCCATGATGGTGTGGTCATTCAAAGTAACTGAAAACTTTACGATAATCCTCAAATACATATTGTTGTAGCTTGATAGGGAAGGGAAGGGTAAGAGAAGGCATTAAACGATTTATTGAATGTTTCACGAGTATTTTCCTGAAATGTTTTCAAAAATATATTAAAAACATAATTATTTACAAATCAATAATGCTAATTAGTTCGTTTTTGTTACCGATAATTTTTCTGTAAATTACGGCAGAACCATCAAGAATAAATAATGTTCTAAATTGTTACTTACAATATTTTTTTCTAAAAGATCTACACTCAAGGATAAAATTGGCATTTTACAGGACAAAAAATATATTGTGAATTTTTGAAACCAGCTTCCGATTTGTTTGCTGAATTTTTACTCACACAAAAAAGTATTGAAGACTCATTTTTGTTGAGTTCATTGCACATCAAAATTTTAGAATAAAATTATTTCAAGGGAAATGCTTTCGATGCATTGCTATATAAACTTAATATTAATTTATTGTCCAGTAATAGTGTTTTCCACCATTTCCTGGATTAACGGTTTTGATCAATTCTGGAATATTTAATAAAAATTTGAAATTTTATTGGTCGCTGATCACCAATCTTAAGTCGAAATTCACGGATCTAATACAATGAAAGTCATTTTAAAGAATTTCAAACAAATATTCCCGTATTTGAAAGTATAAAGAAAATAATGATGTTTTATTTGAGGAGAACTTAAAACATCTGATTTTGAAAAGCAATGATTAGAAAAAGTGCAAATTAGTTAGAAGGGACTTCTGTAGAAACCAGAGTAAGTGACATTAGGCGATATTATGAGAATCAACCTTTATTCATTATAAATATTAATGGAGAGTTGCTTAATGGATAGTTGTTTTTGGATGAAAATGCTTTGCAATCATGAAAAATGTTGCTTTTTCTTTGATCAGCTACCTTTAAAACTTCACTTTCAAAGCGTTGATTACAACTGTAAATTTATTGAAAAAAAAAATATTAAATTTTAAATGAAACTTCTAACGTACAAGAACAGCTCTGTAAAAATTATTTAAAATCTGCCGAAATTATGCAAATATTAATACGCTTCGAAGGAAATAAGAATAAACCCTTTAGAATAAGAGACATCACGTAACATTTTAATGACTCCATTCATAGTGGACTTTTATGATTTTTTTTATTTTTAACTTCCCAGTATATGGGAAGTTCTTGTAATCGCATCGAAAATCGAAATTGAAATTTTCAACACATCTTTACGTTTTGAGGTCCTTAGAGTATATTTTAAGTGTTTTTAGAAAGAAGTATGTATGTATGTGTGTGTATGTACGCACGTCCGTACGTACGTATGTGCGTTCGTGGACACTTTTTTCTGCGAGCATAACTCACGTAAACAAAGTTGTATCGACTTCGCTAAGGTGTCAATCGAAACATCTTTGCAATTTTAAGAGCTGATTTTCGGTGGGGGGGGGGTTGCTGTTTTGCTCCTTTGAAGGTCATTTCTGGCATGCACTATATCTCGCGAACCAAATATGCGATTTGCATCGCCAAGGTGTCAATCGACGCATATTACCATTTGCATGATTTCGTCAAGTCTTTGAAAAAATTGTTGAAGCCGTTTTCTAATTTAAGGAAAAAAAGTACAACAAATTAGGTATTTTTCATAAACAATAAATTTTTAACCTGATTTGCGAAACGCAGTAATCAATGTTTATAAAATTTATATACTCCAAACAGTTTTTGTAAAAAAAACCAGCAGAACTTTTTTTCAGGATAACAAAAAAAAATTATATTAAAAATAAAAAATCATTAAAAGTCATCATGATTTTTAAGGTCATTTCTGTCATTCACTAAATCTCACGAATCAGATATAATATTTGCACATTAAGTTGTCAAACGATATGTATTAACATTTTTGTTATATTTTTGCCTGTACAAAAAAATCGTTGCAGCCGTTTTTTAATGTAATAAAAAAATACAAAATAATAAGATTTTTTCATAAAAAATAAATTTTTAACCTGATTTGCACCCCACGGTAATAAATATTTATAAAATTTAAGAATCCTTATCAGTTTTTAGAGACAAAGCAGCAAAACCTTTCTCATGATTACAAAAAAAAAATTAAATAAAAAATAAAAAATCATGCAAAGTCGCCATGTAAAAAGTGTTCATATGAATGATATTACCTGACTACTCTTATTCTAAAGACATTGCTGTTAAGCCAATCAAAGTTTATTAACATTTGCATAATTTGAGCAGATTTTCAATAATTTTACAGTACTGTGTTTCAATTTTAATAAAAAATCTGATTTGAAACCAAAAAAAATTAATCAAATTTTCATTTGTTGTAATGAACGATTTTAATGGTAAAATGTTATATAGTTAATATTTTGCTAGATCATATGCTTTAAAAAGCTTTCATCAAATAAAAAATTGTAATTTTTAGTAGTTTTGGTCTTTGGTGTTCGTAAGATTTTAATTACTCCATCATCATTCGTAAGGCTACTTAGTTTTAACCTGCAGTTAAACCGATAATTGATTGCACATTCAATGTTTTTCGAAATGGCCACCAAGCGAAAAAATCTCATCAGTGAGCGTAATAACAAAACCTGCATTCATTTTTGCTAGCGATCTTTTGTGATGCTTGCATCGATATGAAAATAAGAAATAACGTAAAAAAAGCTTTGTAACCGCCTTCCCCCCTCCCTATTAATCCGCGTGAATATTTAATCATCCCCCTTACCTACGTAATCAATGGATACTCCCGTAGATGATACGACTAATATTAAGTACAAAAAGGTACAGACAGTATTATTATTTAAAGTAGTATTATTTTCATGATTATTATTTTGTTTAGTATTTTTAATATTTATGTAGATATTACTGGGAAGTTGACCGTGTGGACCTCAAGGGTCGTACCTCGCGGCTTGTTGAAAAAGTAATTGACATATTTAAAGCTATTCAGATTATATCTATGACGCAAAAAATTTCTTTTTTCAGTGCATGTAGTTATTACCCGCTGGAACCGTGTGTTCGCCACAAATGGCTCTTCTACAAAAGTGACACGAATACTTTGTCATTCTGCGTTTTTTGTACGGACAAAATCTGCATTTTTTTTTATTTATCTGTTCTTGAGTCGAACTCGAAGGAACACTATCAATTTTTATGATATCTCTTATGCAATCTTTGATATCTTTCCTCAAAATTGGCATATTGTAGCGCTCCTGCAAAAATGCACCATAAGACCATCTCGTATGTTTTCGACAAAATTTCTGCCCTTCAAAGGTCTATGACGTGATTTCACCATATTAGATACATGAATGATATATGTATTGATCATGCAAAAATTTAAAATGTTATATAGTACGGTCTGAGGCTATCTATTTGTCTTGCGACTGGCACTCATTCCTGAGCACATTTGGACGACTGTATCGGCAGCACTTTGGTGCTATTATAAAAATGTACGATTTCTGGCTTGTTAGTCGTGCTAATAATACTGGGCTGATCATGAGCTGTAGAAAGAAGATGAACTATTTTATTTTTCTTTGGTTTGAACGACACCAATGCCATCGCAGAATCGAAGCAAAACAATGAAGTACCCACCCTCCTTTCTCCTGACAGATTTCATTGCAAAACTGCTAAGCAGTAGGAACTTCAACTCGACACTAGGAAACAGCACCTTAAGAAGGATGACTTGCTGAAGCATCCAATTGAGAGAACTTAGTGGTGAACTGAATTCTGTCAAAAATAGAAGCAACTGGTTGCAAAGTCGTGGCCTATGCTGATGATATTGCAATAGCAAATTTGTTAATACTCTATCTGTAAGACTAAACTTAGCACTAGGTATTCCCATCAAATGGAGCAATGGTGCAGTCTAAAGATTAATCCTTAGAAAACAGAATTTATGCTCTTCATGAGAAGGTACAAAATTCTACGATTTGTCTCATCTAAACTTGATGAGACAAGCCTCAATCCATCTCATAAGGTCGAATAGTTAGGTCTTATTCTGGCCTCCAGCAAAAAAAAGCAGGCAAAGCAGTATGCGCAATCTACTGCTGCATAAAAACTATTGGAAAAAGATGGGGGTTGAAACCCACAATTGGATCATAGCTTTATACGGCGAGAGTGGAACCAATTCTTGTGTATGGCACAATTATTTGGTCGCCAGCTATGGCGAAATCATCAAATGTAAACCTGCTAAACAAGGTCAGAAGGATTGCAGCTATTGCAATTACCACGGCTCTACGCACCATCCTCACAAAGGCATTGTTTATGCTATTAAATTGGCCGTCGACTGAGCTACTTACGAGACAGCAAGGCAAGTGCTCTGCGGTTCTAATTTAAAGATTTTCTCTGACAGTCAGGCTGCTATCCAATCCCTATCCAGCGTGCATACCTCATCCAAGGTTGCAATGGAATGCCGCTCACAACTGAACGTGATATCGCTTCACTGTGAAGTGATTCTTTGCTGGGTACCGAGGCATAGTGATATACCGGGAAACTGCGAAGCGGATGCCTTAACGAGAGCTGACACTGAGCTCCAGGAGTATACCATCACACTCCAAGTCAGCCAACCTCTAGCTTCCATAAAGCTAGGATTTAAGCAGCATTACATCAAGGCTGCAAATAGAGCCTGGTTGTTGGAGGAAACTTGCAGGACAACCAGGCAAACTTGGCGTGCAATGAGTTCCAGACGCACCAAGCAGCTTCTAAACACAATTCGTGAAACCTTGAGCTCTATTGTATCCATACTGACGGGGCATTGTCTGATTGGCAGATACGCAGAAAGATTGGGTCTTCCTTTCAACGATTTCTGGCAAAGTTGCATAACGGAACACGAGGAAGAAATAATCCAACACTTTCTGTGTGAATGTCCAGCACTATCCAAGAAACGCATACAATTATTAGCCTCACCTTTCCTGGACAGCCTCTCGGAAATAGATGATTTTGATATTAGCTGCATAGCCAACTTCATACGAATATCTAAATGGTTCTCGTCATCCTGTAGATTATAGTGCCGTCTTAATCTTTTGTGGTATCACAATAGGCCTATAGTGGCCTAAGTGAGCCATCTTTGGATAAAGAAGCCTGCCACTAGAACCAACCAACCAACCATGTACATATATGCAGCACTTATTGAATTTTGGGACGCAATTATCAAAAATTAAAATGAAAAGACAAAATCTAGTTCAGTAGGCGGATAAACAAAAGCCGGATTCCAATCAAATCTCAATATCATACCTAAGCCCTTTTGTCTTCAAGCGTCGGTATTAAAAAAAAGCCAGTTACATAAAAAAATACCTTTTGACAATTCTCTCGCCTCCGATGATCGCTACGCGTTAGAATTCAATCTGACTTTAAGTTGATAAGATTAAAAATAATTCATTCCACTACCTGTTATTACTGGGAGTATTTCCATTACGATTCTTACTATCACAATTTCTAATATTTAAGTAGAAATAACTGGAAACTTTTTCATGTCAATCACAAAAGTCACAGCACACGACTTGTCGTACTTGTGAAATTCTGTAATTTGAGGGACAGGACCAAACTCCGTATCAAAATGGCCAATAAGCTTACTTTTGATTTCTATCAACTATAAAATACAACAGTATTCAGTACACCATACAATCAAGTTACACGTCCCTCAGACAATCATTTGCACCGTATTATTTTTTCATATTGTGGAATTGGAAAGAAGCTTCAGAAAAGGCAACTGCAATGTTTGAGAGTCGCATGCTAAGGCGCATCTTGAAGTCCCTGGATGAAACTGACGAATTTGTTACAGTCAGGCACTTTTTTAAAAGGCTTGTTTATCGATACTGGTAAATTTGTGTAGATTTAAAATGGCCTACCGTGTTCTGCGCAGGAATGATGGAAAAACTCCCAGCCGCGCTATGGAAAGCCAAGCAGTGATCAACCACCTACTTAAAAACCATGAAAATGCTGACAGAGCTTAACAAATGCAGATAGCAAAACGCTGTTAAGATGCACAAATTCTGATACGTTTTGGTGAGATAGCTGAAAATTTCCAGGAGACCGTGGTTCAATTTGAAACGAAATTAAATTTGCAACAGCAATTTCCCGCCAAGGCCTTGTAATGTCAAAATTCCTTCAAAATTTCGACTCTAATTTTTGGACTGGCTAAATCCACTTCCATATAGACTGAAGCTGTAAAAATGTTCCTGCAAATTTGTTGCGAAAATATTTTACAATTTTTTTTACTTACAATACCGCTGATTGTCAGCGATATAATAAAATAATATTATTAGTTGATCGTCTTTTTTATTTTTGGCGACAAAGTGTTATTGAACAAATGTTGACGTAAATTAGAGATGATTACATGAGCAATCGAATATTTTTATGAAACCGAATCTTTTAAAAAATCCGTGCAGCCCTATTAATATTACATAATGAGGGCTTATAATTTTCCTTCACATGAGCTGAATAGCACCCTATAGATGAATAAACCTTCGAAATTATATTTTAAAGTACCTCACTAAGCTGTTTGTGTGCATTTTGAGATGCTTCAGTATCTCGAAATTACAAAACATTTAATCTTCGACGCTGTATTCTACCAACAGAATTTTAATTGACATATTATTAAAATGCTTAAGGCCTTCCCTAAAGCTATAAGCGATCTAAATTCACCTCAAATGACCTCATTAACGGCGTTATGGTAATACCATTACATGGAACACTCATTTTGTGAGTTTCCACGGCTTCATTCTTGTTTCAGAAACATACTTTCCTCCAGGAACGTTGCGTACCTTAACGTTCAAACTCATACTCAGTAATTTCAGTTTTCTTAATAAGCGCGACAACCGAGATTTTATATACATATAATAAACTTTAGATACGCATCGTCAAGGATAACATGAGAGGTGCCACATCTTGCACGATTTCAACGTCTTAATGCTTCTTAGACCATTCAAGTGTGTAACGATAAACAGGAGACGACAGTATGAGAATTGACAAAAAACTTTTGAGTACTTACTCGGTGAGGTACAACAAATTTGTGTATAAGATTCTTGAATATTTTTGGGTTGTATATTTAAGGGTTTGCTTCCTATATATAAAACCACTTCTTCCAAATTTTACTTGAATTTGTAAGGCCGCCAGTATCAAAATATGACCCATACGATAATTTGCAACGAAACGGCGTGTATTTTGATTGCACAGTCAACATCTCAATAAATGCCTCTGTTAAAAGTCCATGAAATTCAAATACCACCATTATCATTGTCATCATCGTCGTTGCCGTTGTCGTTCTCATCATCCACATAGCTGTGATGCTTTTAGAGAAGAGAATCTCGGAGGAAGGAATTCATGCTGCTTCCAGATCCACTAAGGAACAGAAGTGATACACGAAAGGAAGCATATGACGATGTTCTTACCTGAACAAGTGAACACGACGAGCAAACGACATAAAGTTTTTTCTTACTTCCATCATCTTTCCATTGCCACTCCGTTTGAAGATACTGGCTACACTTCCTTTTCTACCCATCCTTGTTCTGTACCCCCTTAAGTTCCTTCGCAGTCTACGAGCAAAGTGAAGAAATAAAAGGGAGATCCTCTTTAAATGTTTTCACCTCGGAAAATGCAAATCGTTGGAGGATATATAAAGCCGGGACAGGACCATTAAATTACAAAACACTCGTTGGTAGGATTTAGAATGCAAGCTCTTCAATGCCAGGATAGCAAGGATGTTATGGACGTGAGCGACAGTGGGTGTAGAGATGATGGCAAACAAAAACCGGGGTCCCATCTTGAAATATTAATTAAAGGACTCCAATGGAGATGATTGTTGTAGTTGGGCGTTTGAGTAGGTCGGAAGAAGCCACATTGTGATGGAGAGGTGATTTTCGTTAAAAATTCATATTCAATCATTTGAGCATCATTCAATTGGTCTGCACTTTGGCTTGTTTTGATTATTTTTAAAGATAAATGAGAGGAAACAATAGATGATTATACAAGGTTGGTGTTTGAGAAACTTCAAAAGTTCATTTGGTGTTAATTGTTTTCGAGCAAAGTAAATGAACGTGAAATTTATGATGAGCTCATTTCATTTGAAGTTGAATTCAAATATAAAATAATGGCTCTTTTTTGAACGGATAGCAAGATATTTTAGATTTTCCCAGGTTAATGTTCCCGGCATAAATGTAGAAATGATATAATAGACTCCAGACACAACTTTTCGCTCTTCTATACTTTGGAGAAAATTTTAATTTCAAATTTATTCAGTCGATAGTTTATGAATGAATCAGTTAATTGTAAATGAATAAATTGTTATGAAACTTCTTCACTTGATACCCCATAAAGGTGAAAAGAATTCTATGTTCTACATTGAATGTCATGCAAACTGGCGAAAGCGAAGGTTACATCAATATAAATTGAATTCGAACTTTGAAAGTTGATATTGTTATCTGCTGCTAGTAATGAATACATAATCTTTTTGGATTTGGAAGTGTTAATATTTTAATAATCTTTAAAACTACACAATCTTTAAATCATGCAGTGTATATAAAAAATATGCACTTAAAAAGTATCAGTCAAACACTTGTAGAGGAATCGAAAAAAAATGAATTAAATTTTTAAACTTTTTAATGAGAGTAAAATTATAACTCAAACATAATTGACTTGAATTGCAGCATCATTGATTGACTGCTATCCACATACTTTTCAGAAAACACTCTCTCTCTCTCTTTACATATCATCAACTGCTTGATTATGACAGACAAACAATTTTATATCCTGGTATGATACATCATTGGATTGCATGAAATACTTCTGTTATTTTACGAAATGGATGTAAAGTATATCACTTGACTCAGTTCCAATATATTAGAGCATTCTAATAGAAGCCAAGTTTATGAATCTTTGAGGAAAAACAGTTTTTGTTGTTTTGAAACACAGTTTCAGGCTTTTTAAACTTTTCTAATACAAAGCTATCAAACAGCGCGTGTTATTAACTTGCGATAAAAAAGGTGCATATATCCACGTTATTTCGTGCAGCACTCTTTCCATGTCCTGTTGACAAGCGCTGCCTCAATGCGGTCTATAAAATGACGTACTGATGGAATCCGCCATAAAATGATTCCTACCATTCTTAACATTTCATTTTTGGAGTTATCATATGACACTTTCGATAATAGGGTACAATATTTGTTTCAGTTTTTCAGGACAATAACTTTCATTTCGATGACTGTGTAAACATGATTAAGGCCTTCTGTAAAGTCCTTCTAAAATTCTCAAACGAAAGTCATGTAATCCAATCAAATGGTAACAAAAATAAGGTCAACCGTGAATTTTGGATAGTCAGGCAGATTTTTTTGAAGTAAATGAGGTTTAATGGTGGGTTTAAGATAAAATGTTTCGGGTCAAAGGACCGTACTACGAAAACAGCAAAAACAAGGGACATGATGAGTTATTTGACCAAAGAAGCTTTAGAAATCCTGAACGTAGATGCTTGTAAATCAGATTTTCTTATTGATGACGACAAATATTTTCATATATTCAGACTTCAACGGTTAGATCTCACGTGCTGAGATTAGGCAAAGTCTAATGAAAAATGAACCTATTAAATAAAGGCTACATGCCAGTAACCACTAAATCTTCAGTTTTTGAAAGGCCGAAAGAACTTGCTTGATTTATTTATGTAAGCCAATTAAAAGGTGACACACCATATAAAAAGAGATAAAAATGAAGACAAGAGTGCAAAGAAATAATATTACACAAATTGTAAATGGAGATGAAAAGTTGAAAGGAATTAAATAAAAAGTTGTAAGAATACTAATGAACGAACGAATTGTAAAGCAAATTGAAAAGTTGAGCGATTCATCGAAGCCAGTTACTTGGTTTTAAAAATAAGGAACGAATGGGAGAAAGGATCAAGCCCGAAGCAATTATGCATACGTTGCAGTGGAAGCATTGTCGAATGAATATATATAAGTTAGTGCGCACAAATCGAATTTTGAAAAGGTCGTTTGAACGGGAATGTCTTGAAAGATTGCAAAATTTCAATATAGTGAAAGTTTGAATAAATTGCTTGATATTCAAACTTTCATGAAGGCGCAACTTGTACAGAAATTATGAGACGAGATGGATGGGATAGATGATCAAGAAAGTAGCGTCTTTCAATATAGGACACAGAAGTGATACCATATTTCCAGAACAGATGCCGGGTGAACTTCTGTTATACGGTTTCATTGACAAATATTCGCGAAATCCAAGATGTCACATAATGTGCAAAGCCTTGTCTCTGGATTGAATATTACTGCAATTGAGAAATTTGGAGTACATATATTTAAAATAAAAATTTAAGATAAAATGTTTAAAATATTTTTTAATTAGGCCAACTTTAATTAAATGAAAAAATTAAAATATGCTAGGGAATCAATGTTTGAACTAGAGATTGTTAGTTATTTGAGATACCAGATTATGCTAATGAAAATCATCGTCATTTATTTCGTTAGTTATTAGGTTTTTTATTTAGTTATTTATCCTGGATATTATTTGTTTTTTCACTACAATCTGATGTTTTTACTAATTAGCATCTATTTTTAACTGTTTCTGTTTTCTGTAGTCCATTATTTTTAGCATTTTCATTTATATCATTAGTTTTGATTTTCCTTACACTGAAGTCTACTTCAAGGTTATCCATTAACTTTCATTTTTTTAAAAGGCAGACAGCATCTTAATGGTGATGATACATTCTTCTTATTTTTAGAATTCAAGCATTTTTCTTCAGCGTTTATTTAAAATTCACACTTGTTACATTCAAATCTTGTATAGAATAAGACATTTAAACATTCTTCAAAGATCAAGAATTTACAATCACCATAAATTTTTCCCAGAAATAAGTAGAAAAAGGGATGGTAATTTGGAACCTGCTGATAATTTGGAACCCCTTAACATCTCGGTAACAGGCAGTGACATCTATCAAAAACTATATAACTACGTTGTACTGATACCATAGAGCATATTTGCTACCACTAGCGCCGATTTTGCATTGGATTTTATCTGTCACAAGCAGTTGATATTTAACGGCAAACGCAAATGTTTTTTTCGTTCCCTTGGAAAGATTGTAAAAAGTTTTTGTTTTAGTTTAAAACAAAGTCAGTGGGTGTTATAGGAAGTCTATATGCACAAGTTCAGATTGTCATAGGTAAGTTTTAATGTATCTTTTAACTAGCTTTGGTTTTCTTGATTATTTGTTAATTTAGTAAGGTTTTGAATTTGGAACCCCATAGGTGCGGGTAATATGGAACCGGGTTCCAAACTACCCGCAATATATTCATCTTCATTTTTTTTAGTTCCAGTCATGCCTCGAGCTCAATTGTCACCAAAGCCAGAGGTGAAAAGAAAACAGTGGGCCAACAATAATATGATGGAAACTGTAAAAGCAGTAAGAGAAAAGAAAATGGGTTTGAAAAAAGCGGTTAAACTTCATAATGTCCCAAAAATTACTCTGCAAAGGTTTGTGCACAGCAGCCAGCCTCCGGATGAGGTTGTAAAAACTAGTATAGGAAGAAAACCTGTCCTGACATCTCATCTTAAAGAAAGTCTTGTGTCACACCTTCTCATTATGGAAAGCAAATTCTATGGCTTGACCCGTCAAGATGTTCGGCAAATGGCCTATCAGTTGGCTTCAAAAAATAATATCGAACATCCGTTTAGAGATAACATAGCAGGTCAAACTTGGCTTGATCGTTTCTTATTACGCCACAAAGATAAACTTTCCATTCGATCACCAACAGGAACTTCGAATGCTCGGGCTCAAGGTTTCAATAAAGAAGCAGTGGACAAGTTCTTTGATATCCTTGAAGAAGAATTCCAAAAACATAATTTTCCTCTAAAGAAAATTTTCAACGTTAAGTGGTTAAAGTGATTGGTATGCGACGGAAAAGACAAGTAGGAAGTAGGGTTCCATAATACCAGCACCAAAACATTTTTTTTTTCATTTTGTCAATAAAGCTAATTATTTCCTATAATGAGTGGTTTTATTTTGTTAATTCGTTCCAAATATAAAAGTTAATAAGTTTTGAAGTATATAAAGCCATTTTTCAAGATGATTAATGAAATCGTTTTCTTTCAATAGGGGCATTTCACGTGAAACCGACAACGAAAAAAAGTGAGGTTCTGAAATTCGTTCATATTGGGCACATTTGTACTTCTAGGGTATATGAATGTGTACACATAATATATTTGTTATTTGATGTTTAGTTGTTAAAATATGGGATTCTAAAGAATTCAAATTTTCACAGAAGGGGTTTTTTGAAATTTTATTTTCATATTGAAGTAAATTATAATTAAATAATAAATGTAGTGTTTTGTATAGAAAATTTACTGTTCTTTTTGATTTTCAAATGATATTCCGAATTTGATTTTTTTTTCTAGTTTTAAACCGGAAGTGAATATTTAAAATATTTTTTTCAATAACTTCGACCATTTTAATTTTTTTTTTTTTACTGTAAAATAAAGCTTAACATGTATACAATTTACCATAAAAATTTCAGAATGGGATCTAGATTAGTTTAGGAGATATATTAATTAGAGTGCGTGCATGTCGCTCTGAGCGTGATGCCTGTCGCTTGTTAAAGTTGTTTGGTGATGTAAAAATACATTAAAACGTTGATAATATGTCAGTAAAATTGATTATTCATTGTTGCCTTACCTGTTTGTGTCATTCTGAAGTTATTTAATACCTAAATTTTAAATAAAATGCAAAATATTTCCATTAAATTTTACATCTAAACTTTTAGGAATTTTTCTTATATCTTTAAATTTTCGGAGCCAGTAAATTTAATGGATTTAAGTGCCGATCACCGTAGGGAGGCAAAAAAAGTCAATCAAAATGATAAAACTTATTGACGAACGTAGCTCACTAAGAGGTTAGAACAACAATGAAAAAAATAATGGAAAACGAGCGTTGCTTGCCTTCATGCTTTTATGTCTTTCTATTATGTAATTTTGATTCGTTTTGATGAAGTGATTCTTTTTGCAATTAATAGATGGTGTTTTTATTCGTATTTTGTCACCACAATATGATTAAAAATCACGTAAAATAATGTTTTATTTTGAAAATGGTTTCTACACATAATTTCTTTCAAAATATTACATTTTATTTTAAATTTAGGTATTCAATAACCTGAGAATGACACAAAAGGGTAAGGCAACAATGAATAATCAATTTTACTGACATATTATCAACGTTTTAATGTAATGCACTCTAACTAATATATCTCCTAAACTAATCTAGATCCCATTCTGAAATTTTTATGGTAAATTGTATACATGTTAAGCTTTATTTTACAGTAAAAAAAAGTAAAAATTCAAATGGTCGAAGTTATTGAAAAAAATATTTTAAATATTCACTTCCGGTTTAAAACTAGAAAAAAAAATCAAATTCGGAATATCATTTGAAAATCAAAAAGAACAGTAAATTTTCTATACAAAACACTACATTTATTATTTAATTATAATTTACTTCAATATGAAAATAAAATTTCAAAAAACCCCTTCTGTGAAAATTTGAATTCTTTAGAATCCCATATTTTAACAACTAAACATCAAATAACAAAAATATTATATGTACACATTCATATACCCTAGAAGTACAAATGTGCCCAATATGAATGAATTTCAGAACCTCACTTTTTTTCGTTGTCGGTTTCACGTGAAATGCCCCAATAGTCAAAAACAATGTAGGGTTCCAAATTACCACCCCTTCTTCTATAAGAGCAATTATTTTAGTAGGAAAATCTCATGATTTAACCAAAAATATTAAATATTCAAAGAGATTGCGACAAATCAAAGAAATGCTTGAACATATTCAAATAATCCAATTAAACGTCAACAGTAATCGATTTTCAGTTTAAATTTAAAAACAAATCATGATGTAAAAAAGTCCATAAAATTCCATCAAGCATTATTGACAGTCCTCCAAAAGATGATATGACAAAATGTAATTAACTGAATCGAAAATCACCTACAAGGATATCTTTAAATCCATCATCAGCAGACCTCAATTTGTCACCAACACAAAAACACATCGTCCCATTGCGAACCCACGGCCCAGCATTCAGGGACAACGCGTTCATGACTTCAATCTCCTCCAAGCCACTCACCAGTCAGACATGAAATGTTGAAGATGAAGAAAAAAGATCGGATAAGTTCTCATGAATGCCACTGAGTCTGTCATGTTATCACTTAACAATGTCATTAAAAAAGTTTGACATCAATTAAAGTTTGAGAAAAGCTGTGTAGTATGGAAAAGTTCTTGGGTGTTGAAAGTGGTGACGGTTTTGCCGGTGGTGGTTGTAATAAAACGACAGAACATAATGTTTCACGTAACATAAAAGTTAAATCGATTTTCACTAGGAAATCTGCATCATCACTTTGAGAAAAAATTCTACTCCTAGAAAATGATTTTCCATTGTTCTTAGATGGTCTCATGTAGGCTTTTTTCCTATACGCTACCCTTGCCGTGCTGCAAGAATCGTTTTCATATAATGTTTTGTTCTCACAGTAAGAAGGATAAAAGATGCAGAACTAGACTGACATCGACATCTCAGATTGCATTCTTTGGCTTAAAGACCAAACATCTCTCTCTTCATTTTAAAACTAAGAATCATTATGGCAGGAATAAAAGGCCTGACCCACACGGCATCACAAAGTGGATTACTGCTCTAGAAACACAAGCGGACTTAAGTCCTGCCTCTTGTTGGAAGGCATAAAGTGCCAGTCTTAAGACAACAATATAGTTAGTTACTCGAGTTGCAAACTATCGCGACACATTATCTGACTTTGGCTTCCTGAAATGCGAATAAGTCTCCTCACGCTCTTCCCCATCACATGCCACTATGTACAAGATAGACCTCTGTTGCCTATGTCCTTTTCTGGCCACTATCCCGATACTCTCCACCGTCTACATCGACACAAATGAGGACCTTTCATCTACAAGCAGGTTTTGTACAAGATGGAAAAACGACATTAAAAAACAATTTTCCTAGAAAGTAGATAAGCTTCGCAAATGTAAGTATGCTTGGGTATCAGTCTTTTTTTCTTACATCCCCAATTTACGTTTGTTTGTGTATGAGGCCAAAGTTTATATCAGGTCATTTCTGAAGTTTATATTTATTGTGTAGTGACTCTGAAAAGTATTCATACATGTATTATTGCTATGGGAATCTTTTGTAAGGTGTTTTTTGTTCGAAGAGGTAACTGAAAGAGGGCCGCCAAAAACGAGCGCTTGGAGAATCCTTACATTCAATGAGATTCGATCAAAAATATACTTGTCTTTTGAAGTATTAATGTATGAGAATTTATTTTGATTTCTTTCGACATTGAAGTTTTATAAATTGAAATTGATTTTTATTAACTTTCATGCTATCGCTTAGTAAATTCAAATAGAAATTTTCATAATATCTGTACGTTTTGAGGTCTTTAGCGTATATTCAGTGTTTTAAGAAAGAAGTTTTTACGTATGTGTATATGTATGTACGCACATTCGTGGCCAGTTTTTTCTATAAGCATATCAGTGGCGAGGGGTGAAAAATTACTGCGGGTAAGCCGATGATTTTTTAGCATCAGTTTTCACAGCTGATTCGCAAGCCGGGAACGCTACCGGCTTTTTGATTTGTTTCCATATCCTATTGAAGAAAACCGAGCTGCCATTCCAACAAACGGAAGTTGAATGCCCACGGCACCTTAAATTATTGATGAATTTGAGACTCGGAAAGCTTTGATGCAACTCTTACAGATGTTGATCGCTTTGCTGGCTATTATGGAACTATGAAGATGTGTAGAATGAAGAGAACGGAGTATGATGGAATAAACACTGAGATCAAGTGGAACGATTGTGCATTTTTACAGTGATGCATGCAAGTAAATAAACACTTAATTCCCTTATAAAACTGAAGTGTTCATTTGGAATATATTTGGAGAGGGAAGCCGATGGGAATCGGCTTATATGAACGCCTCGCCACTGGAGCATATCACACGTAAACAAAGTCAATTCGACTTCGCTTAAGTGTCAACAATATTTTCAATCTTTCGAGCTGATTGAATTTTGGAAAATTATTTACTCTGTGGATAGGGCCCGAAATTTCACAGATTTATCGGTGCGCAATTCTCTTGTAACAGTAACTTACAGGTGCTATTTTTCACTTATTTTTAGTGTTTTCACAGCACTTATACTATTCAGTTGCACTTTTCGCGCTTCGCGTTGCGCATTTCGCGTATTTTGAGTCCGTTGATCCTTTCTGTTTAAAAGGATCCTACCGACTGCGCCACTCAAATTAATAAATGCGGACTTTTAAGAAAAATAATATATTTGATATTTACTGCTACAATTCTGTCTATCAACTAACTATGTACTACAGTACATCGGCCTTTTAAAGCCTCTGATCGATAAGCAACCATGAGAACTTACCCATAGATGCTTGTACATTCGATGTCGATCAGATGAAAAGATTGTTTTGAAAAATGGCAAATCAAAAATCTTTACGAGGATGCTAAAAGCTTCATGGGAACAAAAATAATTAATTTTAAGAATAGAAACGTGCATTTTTCAATAATAGAGATTTGGGTGTTGAACAGAATATGTAACCTGTACAACGAAAGTGTACGAGGTCTGTTCAAAAAGTATCACGAATTTCAAATTTTCGCGGACTACGTTTATTCGATTTTAAATATTTTTGTGGCATTATGTTGGTACTCATGTTTCTCACTGATCCTGACGAGTTCGGTCGTTTTGAATCTTCAGTTAATTTAAGCTTGTCTTCGATTTTTGTCTATTTCCAAAAATGGATCAAAGAATCTGTATCAAATTTTGTGTGAAAAACAACTTTAAGTACGCGAATGCATTCTAAATGTTGATTGTGACATAAAGTGAAGTTATATTGGACCAAAGCAGCGTTTATCGGTGGTACAAAATATTCTTAGTGGGTCGAATGTGAAGGTTTTGCTTACTGTGGCTTTTTCTTGTTCTCGCAACTGATAAGGTCCATGAAAGGACGACACTGCACCACGATTGAGAAGATAAAAACGGCATCGAACAACAAGATCGCGAAAAATGATTTTTGAAGTGTATAATATCTGATGGGGATTATTTGGAAGGGTTCAAAATAGATATTTATGAATAATATTTTTTTATTTTTAACAAAATAAACCTCGCGATACATTTTGGGCACATCTCGTATATATATATATATATATATATATATATATATATCAATACATACATATGTTTTGTGAGAATACCCATTAACATTTAAAATAATCCAAATGGTGATCTGATTCATCAATGACTTACTAAGATAATCTAGTTATTATAGCAACACTTACTTCGACTTTTGTGTGGATCGAGTTATATAGCACGTTTCGATACTATACTGAATGACTAAAGAAAAAAATCGAGTATGTATTCTTCAATATGTATGTTGACATGTCTTGATCATGAAAATTATGGTGTTTACAATAGATACACTTCAGTGGGTATAAAAGGTACACTTCTACGCCTTCTAGCTTTTCCAGTCAGTGGGCAAAAAAAATCAATTAATTTCAACTCATCATTTGAATTCGAACTAGTCACTTTTGCTAAGTGTATTCCCAGTAACCATCGCATAATATAATTTGGAAAATGGTTATCAAAATTCAATGAAAAACTTCAGAGTAATTATTTTTTTCATCTTCCCCAAAACTGTTGGGCAAAGTAATCAATGAAAAACTCACTGCTTTTGTAAATTCAATTAAGTCATTAGACGTCATAAATCATGCATAATGACGATCAGCCATAAGGATATATTTAGATCGAGCATGCACAATTCCCACATGCATGCATTGCTCAGCGTAATGCTCTAAATAACTCATGGCTGGTCAGTGTCTAGACGAGTGTGAAAGGGTCATTTACGATCTCATAAAATTTTGATCTTAATGACCACGACTATCCGTGGGAACGCGATTTGTTCGTGAAAGTAATTAATTTTGGTCACACATAATGTGACTCCTATGCATGAATATATTGATTTCTTAAACTATGTACATAGATTTACATCCTTACTTTTAATTTTAGAGTAAGTTTTCTGTACATAGATTTTAGAATAAAAGAGCTGTAGATTTAGATATAAAATAAGAGTCAATCTTGAAACCAGACTGCCATAATCGGCAAGTGTTTTAATACAAACTACTCTCCTGCCATATTCGGCAGTATCAGCCTTAATACTAGGCTTTAGAAATAAAGGGCATTTCGCGTGCCATCGAGTTTAGCGCTCGTCGCTGGATTTAAATATTTTGTCTTTCATGCAAAAAACATGAATTTAAAACAACACTTATTACACTTATAATAAAGTCTAGCATTCAACGAACATCAATTCATCAAGCATTTTCATGGTTTTTCTCTCGAATATCCTTGAAAAAAATTCTAACACTTTAAAATCCTGCAAACAGCTTTGTTCAGTAAAGGCTACGGTAAAATCTATTCGAAAAACGCATGAGGCCTTCGAAAATGCGCATTACAAGACGCAATAAATCTATTTCAACAAATTTTTTGATGCTTGTTGAAAAAAGTACACCTGAATGTAAAGTAAAAGCCCTGAACTTACACAAGGTTATGAGTTTCTGAACCACAAATCTCATCATATATCAATTATATTAAATTGTTGTCGGTTCAGCAAAGCTAAACGCATTAACAGTGGAAATGTTGCATTTTGCTCTGAACTTCTTCCAATATGCACTCAATTTTCGGAGAAAAACAAAATAGGAAGGTCGAAAATATTCAGGAAATGTTTGCTTGAGTGATTTCGCTTGAAAAATACCATTTTCTTGTTTTCGAAATTCAAACATTGAATAATTAATTCCAAATTCAATACTTTTCTCCAAGAATATTTAAACAATGAATCAAAACAAAATATGTGAATATCCTTTTATTTTTAACACAAGTTTTCTTCAAAATCGTTTTAACAACTTATTTTGCAGGAAGAAAGATATAGTTGACATAATACTGGATATCAAGAACAAAAATGTAGCATAAATTTTGAGTGGTTACATTTTTAAAATCATAAAAACTATGCTATGAAAGTTGGTTGAAATCAAGTTAATAACATCATTAAAAAAAATTCTGGATACAGTCAAATAAGATTTGCAACATTTTATCAAGATATCTACATTTATTGTTGAAGAATATATTTATGTTTTTGTCATATTAAAACAATTGAGGTCGTCAATCTCATCCTGCAAAAGAAAGAGCTCGCGGTAATCAACTAATTTTACGATTTTTGAATAAACTTTTTTTTCATCGAATATTCTCCAAAACTCTGGAATAAATTACTTTTTGGATAGGTCTTCGATCATCCCACGAATACTTAAGACCATGTTATCTTGTATCTAATGAAATATTTGTTTGTGAATGCTAGAACTATAATCTCGAATATTTTGAACTTCAAAATGTCTCAAATATGATAAGTGAAAATTTCACGTAATTTACTATCAGCAAGACATAAATATTCTTGACAAATATTTATGCTTGTATTTGCTGTGGATTAGTCAAGCTTCTCAATTTCCCCGAAACCAAACAATTATTTTTTTTTTGATACAAAGTTCGAATATTTTCCCAATCCGCTGTAAATATTTTTCTTATCCTACATCATCACTCTATCCCATCCCCACATGCCAAGTAAATGACACACGCTCGTATTGAGCACATTATATACTGCCGTATCTTTTGCAAGCATCATAAAAACAGCAAAAAATAACAACACAACCTAGATACGTGCTCGACTTACTAAGATAATTTAAAAAGTGTCAAATTAACCATGTCACTTCAGCAGAAATGAGGATATTTGTAGAAGCCAAGCTATGTAGGTCATCATCCACTCCCTTGCACGGGGCGGAAGCAGAAGCCGAGTAACATACGGAAGCTTACATTAGTCTTCCAATAGTAAAACGTTCTGCCCTTATTACAGATATGCAATGTACGTATGTATCCTTATGGCGAAATGGGAAGCTCTGAAACTAAAATTTAGTTCCTGACTGAGTATGCAAGGACCTGGAATGGTTTTAAAGAGTCGTTGAAAGATGAGGAGAAAATTTTTCACTGGAATTTCCCCAAGGATGAGACGGAAGTGCTTGATTTGCTCGACCTTGATGAATTAAAGTGCGACTGGGTGGGATAATGTAATCTCCTGTAAAGGTTTACTTGGGGACCTGCTGTAATTTGTTAAAGAGCATTTACTGGTTACTTTTCGCGCTAAGAAAGTGAACACTGAAAATTTTTTCTGGATGCTTGGTGAGAGGTAGCCGGAGAATAAGACTTCCTTTCAAATTGTCTACAAAATAAAGTGCAAGGAGAACAGTGAAGCATATCAAATTAGTTATTATTTAGAGAAGACACGCTGGATAACATTTTTTATCCAGCGAAACGGAATCTACTATACTTTTACCTATCAACCCTCATGTGTGTCTTAAGCAAAATTATTGAATAATAATAATAATTGATATTATAATTTTAGACTCTGAAATAAAATTTAAAGTTGAGAAAACAATTTCCCGTGGTCATACACAACTTTTTGGGTTTTTTTCGTGATATACAAAAATTGAAAAACTTCAAAAAAATTGTCAAAATTCAATATGTGAAAGCCAATTGCTTTTAATTGACCACTAGACAAGCAAGTTTGCCCTCAAATATTGGTCAAAATAACAGTTGTAACGGCGTCTAAAATAACGTTCAATATTTTTTTGCTTCTCAGGTTTCCCATTGAAGACTTGCCAAATATTCTCAAACTTTAAAAAAATGCTACTAAAGATTTTAAAAAAAACTATATTCAAGTATTAATGTGATACAATATTTCGTCAATTTCTCGCAGCGCTTTTCTAATAAGCTTCCACAAACATGATTTTTTTACGATTTTCGATTTTCTTTTGAAATCAAGAAAAACAAGCCGCGAAGTGCGACCCTTGAGGTCCACACGGTCAACTTCCCAGTAATATCTACATAAACATCAAAAACATTAAACACAATAATAATTTTGGAAATAATACGACTTCAAGTAATAACAATGAGTGGTATTCATAGCAGTAACAGGAATGAGTTAATATGAATCATATCGTCTACAGGAGGGTCCATTGATTACGTAAGGCTTTTGGTCGATGAGGACAGATTTAATATTCACGCGGATAAATCGGTGGGGGCCTTTTTGGTCTTGAAAAATTTTGTATTTGCAGTCAAAAAAGGTTCAATTGCATGTAGAAAGTAAAATGTATTACACATGATGATGGTTATTGAAATCTTACGATTACTAAAAAATGAATCTACTAAAAACTACATTTTTTTATTCGATGAAAGCTTTTTAAAGCATACGATCTTGCAAAGTATTGACTACAAAACATTTCGCCATTTAAAGCGTTGATTACCACAAATGCAAATTTGATTGTAATTTTGTTGGTTTTCAACATTTAAGCAGTTTTTTAATTAAAAGACTATAAAACTTTTCAAAAATCTGCTCAAATTATGCAAATATTTTAAAACTTTGATTGAATTTACAAAAAATTTTTTAGAATAAAAGATATAAAGTGTTATCATTCGTATGAACCCTCTTTACATGGTAACTTTGAATGATTTTTTATTTTTAATTTAGTTTTTTTCATAATCATGGAAGAAAGTTTTGCTGGTTTCAAAAACTGATAAGAATGTATAAATTTTATAAACTGGTATCACTATGCTGTGCAAATCAGGTTAAAAAATATTTTTTCATGGAAAAAATCCTCATTTCTCGCATTTTCTTCTATTAAATTAAAAAGACGGCTGAAACGAGCTTTTATAATCTTCAAAATTTCACAAAGATGTTAATACACGTCAACTTACTCCTTAATGATGCAAATATTATATCTGGTTTGTGAGATATAGTGAATGATAAAAATGACCTTGAAAATCATTTTTAATTTAATTTTTTACATAATCATGAGAAAAAGGTTTGATGTTGTTTTTAAAAACATTGTTTGAAGTAAATAAATTTTATACACATTGATTACTATATTTCGCAAATCAGGTTAAAAATTTATTGTTTATGAAAAAACCTGATTTTTTGCACCTTTTTTCTTAAGTTAAAAAACGGCTCCAACGATTTTTTAACAAATTCGACAGATTCACAAATATGTTAATACGCGTTCATTGACACCTAAACTATGCAAATCGTATGCATGGTTCGCGAGATATAACGCATGACAGGAATGACCTTGGGGATCATGATGACGGTTAATGATTTTTTATTTTTTATTTCATTTTTTTTTTGTAATCATGAGAAAAAGTTTTGATGATATATACAAAAACTGTTTAAAATATATAAATTATATAAACATTGATTACTTGGACTTGAAAATAAGGTTAAAAATTTATTGTTTTTGAAAAAAACTCCAATTTTTTGCACTTTTTTTTTTAAATTAAAAAACCGCTCCAAGGAATTTTTTAAAATCTTGATAGAGTCACATAAATGTCAATACGCGTCGATTGACACCTTGATCAAGGAAATCGTATGTTTGGTTCGCGAGATATAACGCATGACAGAAATGACCTTCAAAGGGGCAAAACAGCGAACCCCCCCCCCCCGACCGAAGTGTCCCAAAAACTAATCAGCTCTTAAGATTGCAAAGGCGCTTTAATTGACATCTTTACGAAGTCGATACGACTTTTTTTACGTGAGTTATGCTCGTAGAAAAAAGTGTCCACGAACGTACGTACGTACGTTCACACACACACACACACACACACACACATACATCTCCCTTTCTAAAAACACTTTATATATACTCTATAGACCTCAAAACGTAAAGAAATGTTGAAAATTTCAATTTCGATTTTCGAGGCGATTACAAGAACTTCCCATATACTGGGAAGTTAAAAAATAGCGCTATCCAACTAATGAAGCAGTTGAAGCCATTGAATCGTCGTTTGCGTCGTATGATCGGTAAATGGGCTAAAAATTGGTTATATAGGTTGAACACAAATTTTTACTGCCAAATCATTTTCAGCGATGAGGCTCATTTCTGATAAATATTACCTAAACTAAACTAACTAAAAAAATCACTAACAATCAAATGGTTCAAGCAAAACAAAAATTAAATCGATCAATATATTCGATCAAATAGAACCGAACGAATATGGCCCACAACATTCGTGGAAATCACAAAACCAACATAAATATTTTTTTCCGGAGTGGTTAAACTGTGAATGAAAATAAATTGCAACAAAAAATAAACCTTAATTGTTCATGAACCGTCAAAAGTCGTGAGAATTCCATTTAATTCACTCGTTTGCTTATTTAAATCGACTATCAATAAAATGTTTCTTCGGTTTGAATGGAACTTCATTTGCATTGTCAATGAATAAGAAGTTGATGATGTTATTTCACCAAATTCTAACCCACATAATTTTAATTCAACGCGACTGAATAAATTTGCTTTTGATGATAAGAAGGTACCTGAAGAGCGAATTTATTAAATTATTATTTCAAATGAACGTTTGCATCCATAGAAATGTTTTTTAACTTCCCAGTATATGGGAAGTTCTTGTAATCGCCTCGAAAATCGAAATTGAAATTTTCAACATTTCTTTGCGTTTTGAGGTCTATAGAGTATATAAAAAGTGTTTTTAGAAAGAGAGATGTATGTGTGTGTGTACGTACGTACGTACGTTCGTATGTGCGTTCGTGGACACTTTTTCTACGAGCATAACTCACGTAAACAAAGTCTGATCGACTTCGGTGAGGTGTCAATCGAAGCGTCTTCGCAATTTTAAGAGCTGATTAGTTTTTGGGAAACTTCGGTCGGGGAGGTTTGCTGTTTTGCCCGTTTGAAGGTCATTTCTGTCATGCGTTATATCTCGCGAACCAAACATACGATTTCCTTGATCAAGGTGTCAATCGACGCGTATTGACATTTATGTGATTCTATTAGGTTTTAAAAAAAAATACTTGAAGGCGTTTTTTTTATTTTAGGAGAAAAAAGTGCAAAAAATTAGAGTTTTTTTTTCATAAACAATAAATTTTTAACCTGTTTTGCGAAATATGGTAATCAATGTTTATAAAATTTATATACTCAAAATATTGTTTGTGAAAACATCATCAAATTTTTTTCTCATGATGACGTAAAAAATGAAATTAAAAATAAAAAATCATTAAGTCATCATGATTTTCAAGGTCATTTTTATTATTCACTATATCTCGCGAACCAGATATGATATTTGCATCATTAAGGTGTTAATAGACTTGTATTAACATTTTCGCGATTTTTAAAACATTATATTAAAATTGTCTCAGCCGCTTTTTAATTTAATAAAAAAAATGCAAAAAATTAGGCTCTTAGGGTTTTTTCATAAAAAATAAAGTTTAAACCTGCTTTGCACAGCACAGTAATAAATGTTGATAAAATTCATACATTCTTATCAGTTTCTGAAGAGAAACCAGCAAAACCATATTCCATGATTATAAATAACTAAATTAAAAATAAAAAATCATGCAAAGCTATGATGTGTACAAGGTTCTAACGAATGATATTACTTTATATTTTTTATTCTAAGGAAATTGTTGTAAAGTCAATCCAAGTTTTATAATATTTGCATAATTTGAGCAGATTTTTAATAGTTTCTACAATGTTTTAGTGTTATTGTTTTTATGCTTAAATGTTGGAAATCCAAAAAAAACTTTCCGTAGATGATATGATTAATATAAACTCATTCCTGTTACTGCTATGAATACCTCTCATTATTATTCTTTAAAGTAGTAGTATTTTTAAAATTATTATTGTGTTTAATGTTTTTGATGTTTATTCAGATATTACTGGGAAGTTGACCGTGTGAATCTCAAGGGTCGCACCTCACGGCTTGTTTTTTTTGTTGGCTGTGTTTTTTTCGATCCTGCTATAACTTTTAATGTTGAATGGTCAGAATACATTTTAGAATTTTGGAGAATAATCTCCATTAGGTCAGGGTTCAAAAGAGACATGAAACAAAATTACATAAAATTGCTCCAATACTCATAAAACGTTGAAAACTATTCCGCTTCACTTTTCCGCTTATAAAGTCTTTTGAAAATTTGCGCTCAAAGAACAAGTTGTTTAGCACTCCTTATAAAAGTGAGATTCTTCAACTATGACAAACTTTCCCATTAACTTATTTTTTTGAAACAAAGACTATCATTCAAATATATCTATTCATCTATCCAAACCTAGATGTTCTGTGTAGCTAATTTTTCATCCATTCGACCAATAAAGCCAATTATCAACATTAAATAAATCTTGATCCGTGGCCTTTCAAATATCATTACAACAGTAATTTGGTCTACTCTCAAAAATTCGAAAAATATTCTCGAAACCATTGAAAAATAATTTCAGGACAATCATGATGTAAACATCTATACAAACAAATACATACATCCATGCAAAGTATTCAACAATAAAGTCTAAAGAAATTTCGAAAAATATAGTTCGCTATATTTGGCACCAAGAAGATGTCAGAGCAAGCTAAAATAAAATACAATGTCCCCGTTTTACTTTGAAAACTCATTGAGTTGAAAGCAAAGAAGGAACAAAAGGCATTTGAAACTTCCTATATTATTAATTGGCCCAATAAGAAGCAATTTGTTCTTTTTGTCCTTGTTAACTCACTTTAAAAACTTTCAATGGTAAAGATGTGTCCGCAGTTTTGGCATAGTCATCGTCTTCGTCATCACCCATCCAAAAACGTGCACAATCTTCGTCGTCGCCATTTTCGTCCTAGTCATTGTCGTGTTTGGCTCTCGTTGCCAAATAGGTAGATACTTCATCTAGACCATGTTACTTTCTGACGACGACGTAGTCGCCAATGTCTTTTGATGTTTTTTTCATCTTAATTTTCTTCGTTTCACCCTCCGCGGAATAAGTTTTCAGTCGATATTCCTTTTCGTAATATGATCAAAATTTTGTGCTTTTCGCTGTTGCAGTAACGAACATTTGCCGCAATTTTCTAAGAATTGAATGGGTGCCAAGTACAGTGGACGATCAATTCGAAGGACAGTAAAAATAAGTGTATCATGAATGAGCTATTATATGTTAAAAGTATATTCAGTTTTATCACAAAATTATTCCTAGAACTAGAGATGATATATGAAATTTCAAATACGTTTTCAAAGAGAATTAAGTCCTCTGTAAATTGAATTCAATGAAAAAAGACTTGAATGATCTTTGATATTGATATTGATATTTGTAGTGCCTTTTAATTTAAAAAAATGTGGTCTAAGTGCGACCCTTGAGGCCCACACGACTAACTTCCCAGTGGGGTGAATAAAAAGCTATAATTTGCTTTTATTAATAATTACTATTATTAAACATTATTATTCTAAATTAATATAATTACTGTTACTATTTATCAATTTTTTATCTAACCATAAAAGCTTTGGTAGAGGAAGACGTCTCCACCACCTGGTCATCCTCTACCAAAGCCTCGGCAACCTCATCCTCTTCGTCCTCGTCATTCTTCTTGTCCTACACTTCGTCCTCAACTTCGTTCTCCATCTCGGCCTCGGAATCCACAACTATTATTGAGAGTATTTATTTATTATTTACAATAATCATTCGTTATTAAGAATGTTTGACCGTTACTGAATAATTATAATTGACTTTATATATACAATATCAGATTATAACTAATGTTATTTAATTGTTTTTAACGAAATTAAATTATTTATAACAATATCCAATTATAAACTGCATTAGCGTCTCTACTCCCATTCACCCAAACCTGATTATATAAGTTTGGAATTTTATAAATTAATCTTTTTTTTGAATAACATTTTTTACAAATTTGATCACAATTTTGCTAAAACGCACAACAATAACAACATTACTATGAAGGTATCTGGTATCTGCACGAATTAATAGTGCGTATCAACAGTTTAAAAATAAGCAATTTTTAGTCGTTTTTTCAGTTTTTTCATCCTAAATAAAAAACGGCCTAACCGATTTTGCTGAAAAGTCATTCAGTTCTAAGTTACGTAATTACGCGTCGTTTAAAACCGGTTCCACGCCAATCCGATCCTTGATTCTTGAGATAATCGAGACGAAAAATTATTCCGAACGCACATACGTACATACGCACATCCGCACATACGCACATCCGCACATACGCACATACGTACATACACACTCACAGACATCTCTCTAAAAACGATGGATTTGGATTCTAGAGACTTTAAAACGTGGAGATATATCAAAATTTGGGATTCGCAAAATCGACCCCATTACAATAACTTCCCATAGGGAACTGGGAAGTTAATAAAAAAATAACTTTCACAAACTACAAATGTTTTATTTATATATTTACAGTTAAATAAAACATTTGTAGTTTGTGAAAGCTGCGTCTTTATTTTAAATTACAATTAATTGTTTGTTGTTTTTTGGCAATTTGTTTTTCAATTACACGCAAACTTTGCATATATATTTTTTCCAGGGTTACAGAAATAATTAACACGCCTGCGTGTACATAAAAATAAAGGGTGTTTTTTAAAGGCATGGAACTTTTTATACAAATAAAACACAGATACATTCTTAAATGGACCAACCAATGGCTTGGTTTTCATTTTTTGGCATTAAGTGTTTTGAAATAATTTCTAGCATATGACCACCGTAACTGCGTCTTAGGAAGATCATCCTGTTGGTCCAATTTTGCAAGAATAATTCGGTTATCAATGATTTTCCTACCAGAAAAAATAAAGAAAGGAAAGTGAACTTTAATAAACCTGAGGTACGAGGACGGTCCTGAAAATTTTAACATGAATTAATCAACTAATGTAAAAGATTGTAGAGATGAATGGTTCTGCCATATAAAAGCCAAACAAATTCACCTGCATGCTATTGAAAATTCCTCGCCTCGTCCGAATACTGAAAATCTTTTCTGAAGAAAAATACTACATTTCTCTGCTGAGAATATGTAATATGTCTGTTTCCATATAACAAACGGATTAAACAATAACCATGTGTTAAGAAAAAGCTGTACCCTTTCAATGAATTGGCATTTTAAGCCTTATTAATAACAATAACAGCCAAACAAACAGAACAAAGACATTACGTTTGTTAAACGTGCAAATGTCAAGCCTTTTGGAAAAAAATTATGTTGAGAAGTTATTCCCTGCAAGACAAATATCAGAGGTGTTGGCAAAATTTGCATCATATTATTACAAATTGATTTCTATAAAAGTTAATTCACATAAACATTTTCACTCAAAATTTAAAGCATTCATTTGAACTGTGTCCATACATTATTTCAAAGTTTCTTCTCGTAACGATACCAATGATAATTAGGGTTCAACTAATTGATTTATATTGTGCATTAAATATTCATGCCATTCCGGTAGTATCTCCTAATTCTCCACAAGCACAATGCCTCTCATATTTTCATTAGTTTCTCGTTTGAACTCCTTAGAGACGCAGCGAATAGCAGCAACTCACCCCTAAACTCCATCAGCTATCACTTCGGCACCTCTGTCTGTCTTTCATTAAATCTCTGCTATATCAAAATTTGAGACATTTTTACCTAATAGCATTGTCGTCGCTGGTTGTAATGCTAGTACGTACATAGTAAATATGTATTAAAAGTTTGTAGATTGCAGATTCCTTGCTTCCTACTTCCTGCCGTCGTTGACGATGTCGACACTTCAGCAGCTCATAAAGTGCGTCAGGTACTTAAATATTAATGCTATTATTGTCATTGCTCTGCTGCTCTTCAGTCTTGGCACTGTTGTTGCTGCTCCTGCAACTAGTCCTGCTGCTTACACTCGCGCTGCTGTTGTTCCTATTGTAAGTCTAGAGTGGATTGCAAAGATTGTCAAGTGGATGAACTTTTCACCCGACTTCTAGGCTCTAAACACACAAAGGACTTTAAGATTGTGACACACCGAAAGTAGAAAAAAAAATTGGCGTAAAATTGGGTTACAAGGATGTTTTACTTGTACAGCGCGCGCTTCACTTAAACTGCTTTTGACAATGAGAAATCTTGTAAACATTTAAAGTAAATTATTGTTTTGTAAAGTGCTCTTATTTAAGTAATTGTTAGCGGTAATGGGAAGTGGAAAGTTCTAATGGGATTTGAAAGTAAGGCTTTCAAAAAATTTCCAGAATTCTATTACGCGTGGAGGCTTTTGTGTGATCTTATGTTCTTGACAAAACGTTAAAAGCTGATAGAGTTTATACTTTACTCATTCTATTATCATATAACTTTGAGTAAAGGAACATGTCTTTTCATTTTGAAAAAGGACGAAACACATGTGGTAAATTTTAATTGTACGTATGCTTATTTTGACAAAGAGGGTCTCATTTGTCAAGTTTTATGACAGATATATTTTATTAACTTCCCAGTATATGGGAAGTTCTTGTAATCGCCTCGAAAATCGAAATTGAAATTTTCAACATTTCTTTACGTTTTGAGGTCTATAGAGTATATATAAAGTGTTTTAGAAAGAAGTATGTGTGTGTGTGTGTACGTACGTACGTACGTATAAGCGTTCGTGGACACTTTTTTCTACGAGCATAACTCACGTAAACAACGTCCTATCGACTTGTTTAAGCGTCTTTGCAATCTTAAGAGCTGATTAGTTTTTGGGAACTTCGGTCGGGAGGGTTTGCTGTTTTCACCCCTTGAAGGTCAACCATGTTATGCGCTATATCTCACGAACCAAACGTACGATTTTTTTGAACAAGGTGTCAATCGACGCGAATTAACATTTATGTGATTCCTTCAGATTTTAAAAAAACTTCTTCTAGCCGTTTTTTAATTTTTTTTTTAAAAAGTGCAAAAAATTAGAATTTTTTTCAAAAACACAAAATTTTTAACCTGATTTTCAAACCTAAGTAACCAATGTTTATATAATTTACATACTCCAAATAGTTCTCATGAAAAACCCAGCAAAAGTTTTTTTCATGACTACAAAAAAAATTAAATAAAAAATAAAAAATCATTAAACGTTCAAGGTCATTTACGTCATTCATGATATCTCGAGAACTAAATATAATCTTTGCATCATTAAGGTGTCAATCGACGCGTATTATCATTTTTATGATTTTATTAGATTTTAAAAAAATCGTTTAAATGGATTTTTTTAATTTATTAATTTTTTTTTGGAAAAGTAGTGTTTTTTCAAAAAAAATCATTTTTAACCTGATTTGCACATCGTAATAATAAATGTTTGTAGAATTCATACAATTTTATCAATTTTTGTGGAGAAACCATCAAAAACTTTTCTCATGATTACAAAAAAAAATTAAATAAAAAATAAAAAATCATTCACAGTCACCATGTAAAAAGGGTTCATTCGAATCATAATACCTTAAATCTCTTATTCTAAAGACATTGTTGTATAGTCAATCAAAGTTTATTAATATTTGCAAAATTTGAGCAGATTTTCAATAGTCTTCACAGCACCATGTTTTAACTTTAATGAAAAAACTGCTCTGTAACCTGTCCCCCCTCCGATTGATCCGCGTGAATAATCAATTAAACCAATGCACCAAAATCCTTACGTAATCAATTGACGCTCGCGTAGATGTTATAATTAATATTAAGTCATTCCAATAGCTTTTATTTTATTTGAAGTAGTATTATTTCCATAATTATTATTGTGTTTAATATTTTTAATATCTTTTAGATATTACTGGGAAGTTGACACGGCTTGTTTTATTTTTAACTGATTAGTGGAAAATTTTAACAATAAGTCTATATCACCATCCCAGCGATTAATACTATTCACATAATTCATCGTCCCAAAACAAAAGCGTTTGTTGTGTAGATCATGCATAAGTCATAATTGATTTGAGAGTGTTTTTGCGTTTATCAAAAATTCATGTTGGGGTGAATTGTACAGTTGAAAACATATTATTGTTGGAGCATAACTACCATGTTCACTCAAAATATGAAGAAGAAAAATTCAAGTGAAACACTCAGGAATAATTTTTTGCATCTATGTGAATCAACTATGTCATAAAAATGTTATGTAGTGGAATGTAGCCCTTTATGCTACCTTTCAATGAATTATCAAGGATATATGATCATGTCTTTGACAAAAGATTCCATCATATTTTTGCGATCGTTTAATGTGTACCTTAAACCACAAATATTGTCAAAAAGAATTTGGCAATCTCTAAACCAATTTAATTATTTGCTTTTATAAATACAGTAGAACCCGCTTAATACGATCACGCTTAATACGATTTCTTGCATAATACGCCATTTTACGCCAGTCCCTGCAACTTGAGACATGTTTTCATACATTTATTAACGCTTAATACGATCGTCATCCCGTTTAATACGCACGTAAAATTGCTGAAAGGTTATAAATCACTAATTTTAACGCTTCAAATGGCTGGATAGATCGTTTTAAAAATCGTCGTACCGTCAAATCAATGGGAAAGCGGAGACAAGATGTTGATATATGGATGGCAACACTTCCCGAATTGTTGCAAAATTACGAACAGCGAGACATTTTCAACACAGATGAATTCGGTTTATTTTTTAAATTGATACCAGATAAATCCTGTTTTCAAGGGAAAAACTTGTCAAGGTCGTAAAGCAAATAACAGCAGACTGACTGTCTAGGCCTGCGCCAATTCTGATGGGTCAGAAAAGTTACATTTGCTAGTGATTGGTAAGGCAAAAAATCCACGTTGTTTCAAAAACGTAAGATCGCTCCCTGTAAAATATGATGCACAATCTCAAGCTTGGATGACCAGCATTCGTTTCATCGACTGGTTAAAAGCTGTAGATGATCACTTCCAGATTAAATGTAGACGCATAATTCTATTCATTGACAACTGCCCCGCTCACCCTTAATGTTTCAAACTAAAGATTATCAAGCTTGTTTACCTACCTCTAAATGCGACAAGCAAATTACAACCGATGGATCAAGCGATCATAAAGGTCCTTAAACAAGATTACATGACAAGACTAATACATTGCTATCTTCAAGAAATGGAATACCCTGATAACAAACGACCCTTGACGATTTGATGATGCGATTTTAAACATTGCAGCGGCATAGGAAGCAATTAAGCCTGAAACCATTCAAAATTGTTTCAAGAAAGCAGGTTTCAAAAAAACGGTGTTGACGTCGTGTTGGAAGAAAAAGAAAAATCCGTGATACTGCAGGGTTTCTCTGGATATTCTTCCATTGATGAAAATGTGACATCGTACGAAATTCAATCAATTGAAGATCTTATTGAGAATGTGAATAACACACGAAAAGAGGCCCTAAGTGATAATGATGAAGACGAAGATGAGTCAACTTCGATTTTGTGAAACGCCCAGGCATTTTCGGCTGCTAATGATTTAAGTCGCTATGCACCTTCTTTGAATCAAAGCGAAGACGCATTGCAAAAGTTAAATTATGTTGAAAATCTTGTAATTGCTAATGCATCAGATTCGCTCTCTCAAGCGAAAATAAGTGATTACTTTAAATAACGTAATTATAATTACACTATGCAATTAACGTAATTCATAATTGTATAATTGAATACCTACATATACGAAATAAGAACATAATACATAATACAGTACGTTTTATTTTCGCTATCCCGCATAATACGCTTTCTCGCTTAAGACGCGTTTTTGGTTAGGTCCCTGTGAAATCGTCTTGAACGGGTTTTACTGTACATCAATATGCATGTTAACATCAACTTTTTAAATATAAATTAATTCATGTAACTTTTTTTATGTGTGATAATAATAAACAGTAAAGTCATTGAAAACAAAGAAAAACTAATCTCACAGCATAGTCCAGTGATAATTTAAGATGCCCTAGACAATCGCTCGTATTGAAGTAACAATGGACCGAAAATAATTATTTTGTTTTTAACTGATAACGCTTGTGTCAAACATGAAAACCTCTCAGTTTTTGCAAAATTTAAGCTCTTTTCAAAAAAATTGGACCGTCATATTGTTACGTTTTACCGCTTACGCTAGGAGAACGGTAAGTGGAAAAAGGTGAAAAAATGTGGTTTAAAATTTGAATACTTTTTTTCAAAAATGTTGAAAATTTTTCAAAGAACAGTTTTTGGTGTTTAAGACAAGCGTTATTATTTAAAACCAAAATCAATTTTTTCCGATTACTCAAGCTTTATTAGAGCGATTTTGAGATTAGCAGAAAAATACACACTGATTTCTTTTAGGTACTTGATATATTTTTAAAACAGATTAAACATAAAATGCATAATATTCGATTAAGAAGTGCTTTTTACTATAAGCAATGTGTTCCCGGAGAACATGTTTCAAGTAATCTCTTCCCGCCTGCCTTCTCTGGTAATCTGTTTTTGCTTTTTGAATGTGTTATGGAAAATTATAAATGAACTACCACAGCAAATTTCGCATTAGACGCAGCAGGTTAAGAAATAAGTGCTGATTATAAATTTTTTTTAAAATTGGACAATAAGATGCAAAACTGAAAAATCTGGCATCAAAGACAGGAACATGAACCCCAAACTGCTACTTACAGCTGAATATAATAGAAATCACAACGTCAAAAGAATACTTTTGACACCTATACATTGATGATTGTCATAGTTTTAACTGACGTATTTTTCAAGCAAATAATCAGATTCCTTCCAAACTTATCTGGCTACGAACGTTATTTGCAAAAAAATGGAGTCAGAAACATAAATAAAGAAAGACAACAATTTTTTTTATCATCAGTAAATGACAATACCAAACTCAACCGTGTCTTTCAATCAAAAATTTTCAATGTTTGCCAGCTGTAAACCTTAAACTTAAATTAATCTGCAGAATAACAATACCCTTGCAAACTGCACAGATAAAGATGGCGAAAATATTCTTGAGTTATTGAAAGTACTAAACTATGCCAGCAAAATAGTTTTTTGAGATGCTCTTATGCAGTTGAAATTTTTTCTGAGAACATCGTCCAAATTGAATGATCCTAGCGACTAAAAAAACTAGAAGGTCTTTTATTCAACAGAAAGCTGGACTCACAATCTAATTAGTTATTTTCCACACAACATTTTCAAATTTATCATTTCGAAAATAAAACATCTAAATAATGGTTCAATTCTTAATAGATAAAAAAATCAATTACTTCAATACCACTTACATTTTACTAAGACGATGTTCCAATACAGCAGTAATATCCAAAGGCGTCGATCAAATGTCGGTCTCATGACGTCATCACTTCAGTTGGATGTTATCCTTTTATGAATGTTGTACGAAACCACGACAAAACACAGAACACTCCTTACTATTCCACAACTTCAATGCAAAATCCACTATCTCTCCCAATTGTTTTCGGTCGTTTTTTCAGACAGAATAAATAATTGTCTTGACTTCTCTTCGTTGCGTACTACGAATATTCCTTAGCTTCTTACCAGAACGAAGACGATGATGCTAAATACTTCGTTTTCCTCAAACGAAATTCAATTCACGAAAGTAAACATGTCTTCAAATCTGCTCCAATTTTCTTGTGGAAAACTTCGTCCTTGTCGTCGTCATCGTCCAATGGTTGTAACGATTTTGGACAAAAAGTAGCAGCAGCAGCAGCACCAACACCAGCCAAAATATCTGAAATGAAGTATGAAAAATAAAGTTGAAATGAGTAAGGATGCAATGAACAGTGAAAAAGTGGAATGCTGGTTTTATACAGATAGATGTTTTATAGTGAAGGACAGACGCTGGATTAAGTTTCATGCTAAATTGAGGAGCGATTTCGAAAGAAGCTCGCATTTCAAGAAAAATTGAATGTTGTTAAGTTAGCGTTCGGAACAACCAGCAACGTTTTGTGAAGTTCGCAAGAAAGCAAGTCTCATCGTGGGAGCTAGAATTTTCACGCTGGAGATACGAAATTTTAAATTTTTTGCACTTCACAGCTTCAATTCGAAGACGAAAAATCTTATACAGTGTTTCAAGCAAAAAAGGACTTTTTCTCATATTCAGTGCTTTCTAGTATGCTGGAAACCTCACATCGTTTTCATGAAAGTGTTGACCAACAGTTTCCAATACAAACTTTCAGTACTACAATTCTTAACAAAAGTATCAATATCAACTTCCTTGCAATGAATCGGGGTTCGTCAACAAGTAAAAGCCGAAAGAAAATATCAACACTGACTTTTATCTAACGAATAAGCAGTATCTGCAAGCAACACAAACACTTTATAAAGAGTTCGAAAAGGATTTTCCGGGAATATTACCATGAGATACATTTGCATGATATTTGGAGGTGTGACATCAACAAATATTTGTCAACTATAGTTGAACGTCCAAATATGCCATCCAAACGACGGACCAATCAAGAATTGAAGCTTACGACGAAGATTCTGATAAGGATATCCATATATCCTTGAAACTCAACTTCGGCTTCAACCAGACAAATGTTTACTGTAATGTTATCCGTCCCAGCTTCCAGTCCTTAACAAATTGTTAAGCTGATTTGAGGAACATTAATGTTATTGGATTTCAAGGAATTGGACACTAGACAATGTTATGTGTATAGCAGGTGCCTGCCAAAGAATATATGCAATTCTGAATGGATGTGGCAATATGTCACAATGTTCTTGCAATAGTTTACCGTCAAAGAATATTTGATTAAGCCGGGTTTCAATTATCAAGTAGAGTAAATAATCAAATAAATGTCCTATGGGTCGCTTTGAAACTCGACACCAGTTCTATTCAGAGAAATAGGAAGCGGATACATGGATCTTTTGGGAACGAAAAATCATCTGCAAGCCCAAAAAGTACAAAAAAAATATTTTTTTGAGTCGAAGCTCAATCATTGTGGACTGTGAGATTCTAGTTATTCTAATACGCGTGTTTGTATGGACTAGTTTTTAGAATTACAGAAAATAAGGTATAATGTTTGACTTTTTTTGAATTTCCAAACCAGGCAGCAAAAATCAAAATAAAAAAAAAACAAGTCGCGAGGTGCGACCCTTGAGGCCAACCGGGCGACTTCCCAGTAATTTCTACATAAACATCAACAACACTAAACACAATAATAATTTTGAAAATAATACTACTTTAAGTAATAACAATGAGAGGTATTCATAGCAGTAACAGGAATGAGTTAATATGAATCAAATCGTCTACGGGAGGGTCCATTGATTATGTAAGGGTTTTGGTCGATGAGTACAGATTGAATATTCACGCGGATCAATCAGTGAGAGCCTTTTTGGTCTTGAAAAATTTTGTACATGCAGTCAAAAATAGGTACAATTGCATGTAAGAAATAAAATGTATTACATATGATGATGGTTATTAAAATCTTACGATTACTAAAGAAGGAATCTACTAAAAACTAAAAAAATTTATTCGATGAAAGCTTTGCAAAGCATATGATCTTGCAAAGTATTGACTACAAAACATTTTACCATTCAAAGCGTTGATACCGCAAATGCAAATTAATTAAAAGACTATAAAAACTATTAAAAATCTGCCCAAATTATGCGAATATTATAACACTTAGATTGAATTTACAACAATTTTGTTAGAATAAAAGATATAAACTAACATCATTCGTATGAACCCTCTTTAAATGGTAACTTGGAATGATTTTTTTATTTTTAATTCAAATTTTTCATAATCATGGAAGAAAATTTTGCTGGTTTCTCTTCAAAAACTGAAAGGAACGTACAAATTTTATAAACTGGTATCACTGTGCTGTGCAAATCCAGTTAAAAAAAATATTTTTTTATAAACAAACCATAATTTTTCGCATTTTCTTCTACTAAATTAAAAAAATGGTTGAAACGATACTTTATAATGTAAAACACTTCACAAACAGGTTAATACACGTCAACTGACACCATAATGATGCAAATATTATATCTGGTTCGTGAGATATAGTGAATGAAAAAAATGACCTTGAAAATCATGATGACGTTTATTGATTTTTTATTTTGAATTTAATTTTTTACGTTTTCATGAGAAAAGATTTTGATGGTGTTTCTACAAAAATTGTTTGGAGTGTATAAATTTTATAAACATTGATTACTATATTTCGCAAATCAGGTTAAAAATTTATTGTTTATGAAAAAAACCTAATTTTTTGCACTTTTTCTTAAATTTAAAAAAACGGCTCCAACGATTTTTTTAAAAATTCCACAGATTCAGAAAAATGTCAATACGCGTTCATTGACAACCAAACGATGCAAATCGTTCGTTTTGTTCGTGAGATATAACGCATGACAGAAATGACCTTGAAGATCATGATGACTGTTGATGATTTTTCATTTTTTATTTGATTTTTTTTTGTAGTCACGAGAAAAAATTTTGATGAAATTTTTAGAAAAACTGTTTGGAGTATATAAATTATATAAACATTGATTACTTTCACTTGAAGATATGGTTAAAAAAATTATTGTTTTTGAAAAAAAACCAATTTTTTGCACTTTTTTTAAAAAATTAAAAAACGGATCCAAATTTTTTTTAGAAACTTGAAAGAATTAAGTAAATGTCGCGTCGATTGACACCTTGTTCAAGGAAATCGTACGTTGGGCGCGCGAAATATAACGCATGACAGAAATGACCTTCAAACGGGCAAAACTGCAAACCCCCCGACCGAAGTTTCCCAAAAATTAATCAGCTCTTAAGATTGCAAAGGCGCTTCGATTGACACCTTAACCAAGTCGATAGGACTTTGTTTACGTGAGTTATGCTCGTAGAAAAAAGTGTCCACGAACGTACATTGTACGTACGTACACACACACACACATACATACTTCTTTCTAAAAACACTTTATATATATACTCTATAGACCTGAAAACGTAAAGAAATGTTGAAAATTTCAATTTCGATTTTCGAGGCGATTACAAGAACTTCCCATATACTGGAAGTTAAAAATGACTAAGACAATTGCCGTTAAGGAGAGCGCCTCCACTTCATTGAGAGCTAGCTTGAATGACTGGCTTTTCTATCACAAAGGTAAATGACATACTTTAACTTCATCATTTGACTTTCCCAGAGCAAAACAGAAGACTCTGGCGACGGTTTTATTTTTTCTGTTTAAGTTCTCGACAAGTTTTTCACAGTTGTTGAGAAACACCTTCCTTATGTCAATCAAGAATCGTGAAATCATTAGGGAGAGTCCAAGCCGTTTTCTAATTTAAGGGAAAAAAGTGCAAAAAATTAGGTTTTTTTCATAAACAATAAATTTTTAACCTGATTTGCGAAACCCAGTAATCAATTTTTATAAATTCTATATACTCCAAACAGTGTTTGTAAAAACAACATCAAAACTTTTTGTGATGATTACAAAAAATATTAAGTAAAAAATAAAAAAATATTAACAGTCATTATGACCTTCAAGGTAATTTTTGTCATTCACTATATCTCACGAACCATATATAATATTTCCATATTTAAAGTGTCAACAGACGTGTATTAACATTTTTGTGATGTTTTTAATATTATAAAAAATTGTTTCAGCCGTTTTTTTAATTTAATAAAAGAAAATGCGAAAAATTAAAAAAAAATCATAAAAAATAACTTTTTTACCTGATTTGCACAGCACAATAATACCAGTTTATAAAATTTATACATTCGTATTAGTATTTGAAGAGAAATCAGCAAAACTGTTTTCCATGATAAAAAAAACTAAATGAAAATTAGAAAAACAATGAAAATTTACCATTTGAAGAGGGTTCATACGAATGATATTACTCAATATCTTTTATTCTAAAAACGTTTTTGTAAATTCAATCAAAGTGTTATCGTATCATTTTAGCAGATTTTTAATAGTTTTAAGAGTGTTTTAATTTTAATAAAAAAACTGCTTAAATTTTGAAATTCAGAAAAATTTCAATCAAATTTGCATTTGTGGTAATCAACGCTTTGAATGGTAAAATGTTTTTCAGTCAATACTTTGCAAGATCATATGCTTCAAAAGGCTTTCATCAAATAAAAAATTGTAATTTTTAGTAAATTTAATCTTTAGTAATCGTAAGACTTCAATTACTTCTTCCATCATCATGTGCAGCACATTTTACTTTTTACATGCAATGGAACCTATTTTTGACTGCATATTCAATATTTTTCAAGACCAACAGAAATTCAAAATTGATTATTAATCTCATTGATATAAAATTGTGAAAAAATATAAATTCAGTGATTATGCCGGAACGATAACAATTTTGAACGCAACTATTCAAAATGACCATCACGCGACAAAATCTCTTCAGTGGGTGTAATAACAAAAAGCGCTCTTTTGTCCGTGAAGCATCAATGTAGAAACGTACGAAAAAGATCCCCACCGATTGATTTATCAAATCAATCTACCCCCATCCAACAAAAGCCTTACGTAATCAATGGATGCTCCCGTAGATGATATGATTAATATTAACTCATTCCTGTTACTGCTATGGATACCTCTCATTATTATTATTTAAAGTAGTACTATTTTCAAAATTATTATTGTGTTTAATGTTTTTGATGGTTATCTAGATATTACTGGGAAGTTGACCGTGTGGACCTAAAAGGTCGCACCTCGCGGCTTGTTTGGGATTGAGTTTAATTTATTCGTTTTCTTTACTATTCTCACAGTTTTTCTTGAATTTTTTTTTTGAATTTAATGCTCATTTTTTGGGGATTGGTTTTTTGGGTGTTAGTCACTATTAAATTCTTTTGAATACTTTTAATAACTATGGAAGCATTTTTTTAAAAATAATGTACCGTATGTCCCCAATAGTCCTCTGTATATCGCACGTGTAGCTACATATTATGTAAGATTTGTACGGCGCGGCGCAAATTGTCCAAATGAACTAGTAACATTTTGCTGAGCCTAACCAGCTAAGTCATATTACCCAGGATTGATTTAAAAGACCAAGCAATATACAAAAATATATCCCACTAGACAAAAGCTAATTCCACAACAAGCGAGGAAAAACTTCGAACATATTCAGCAAAACTTCAGTCACTGACGATAAAATATCGATTCTTTGTTCAAATCAGAAGCGTAGCTGGAAAATTTAGAGAACGATAAACATTTATTGAAATTGGATCAAAAATTCTAGCTAGTTTTTCAATCTCAATTGACTTCATCCACGTTGACGTAATTCTATCAAAAAAAGGTCGACTTTTGAGTATTTTATCTCAAATTTTATTTTCACGTTCTTAAAACTTTCGATAGGAGGTTTTTTGCTGAAATTTGGTATGGTTAATTTTGTGGACTTGCTTTATCAAAAAAGTGCACTATTTTTAAAGTAACTAGTTCATGTTTCAGATAATTTTCACTAAAATATTAAAACAAAATCACTGTTACTAACAGAAAAATAAGTTATAACGTCAGCACAGGCAATACATCAAAATGGCACAATCCTTTTCGATAACGTCAACAAAAACATCCCTAAAAAATAAGTGAATCCACCCTCAATACCAACCAGGTCAATTCTTCTTCGAAAAAATATCCTGTAACACACCCACCTTAAAAGTAATCGATTTTGCCACTTTCCATCAAAGAGGAGAGCCTGCCGCACATAAATCATTCGTCAATCAGTAGCCCGTAATGGAGCCGAACGAAATTTATTCGTTATCATCCTTTTTTCGTTGTTGCTGCCAACATTGATTGGGTCAAGACAACAATATCGAATTGCCCGATCCCATTGATAGATACCACTTGGAAGTGACTGAATGCAGCCCAGGGACTTCTTTTTGTGTCAATTGACTTTGCAACTTTTCTCAAAGTAAATAAGTATCAATTGAGTGGTGTAGCAGTAGGTACTCACTGCTCCTTGCGAAGGCAAAGAAAATTCTTTTGGGTCGTCTTTCCACCCAACTATTAGGCAAATGAATGGAATAAATCGCCAGCCATTGGTAGATTCTAGAAGAATGAAGACTTAACCAGAAGTTTGTTACGTGGTCTATTTTCAATTTATTTTTTATCAGTAAAGAATTAACCTTGCGGGGGTTGAATGAAAGTGAAATAATAAGTACTGTCATTGAAATGATATTTCATTCAATATCGTAATATTTTTCTTGTTGAGAGAGATAAAAAGAATGTTCAAAGAAAAGTTTTTTGTTGAACAAGAAGTTTGGCAAACTTAAATTTTGTTGGATTTTCAAACTTATTTGAATTTGGACTTTTTGATAAATATGAAATATTAGTTAAGGCATATTTTTATATATTGTATTTCACATCGTGAAGTTTTCGATATATATGCGTGAACATTTGCTTTCTTTTAGGAGATGATATAATTGTATATATTTTCTAAAACATTTATTGACAAATTTTTCCTAAACTCACTTTCAAATGACGAAAATATATGTATTCATGACGCTGTATTCCAACGAAGCCTAGAGGGAAGAACAAGCCCCCATGGTGGAATAGTGACATTGCGGAGCTGCGAAAGGAGTGTAGGAAGTCCTTCAGTCGGGCTAAAGAATCTAGTAACTGGTCTTCTTATAAAACAAAACTGAAGGAGTTCAAATCCTCTACCAGAAAGGCTAAACGCACCTCTTGGAGAAGTTTCTGTGCAGAAATAGAACACTCCAAGGATGTCAGTTGCCTGCGAAAAGTCATGACGAGCCCCTCCTCGTTTTTAGGGTCCATTAAGGACGCAAATGGAGTCTGGACGAAATCAAGCTCTGAGACGTTGTCCGTTCTTGTGGATACGCACTTCCTGGGCAGTGAGGGTGTGGCTGACAAAGCGGATCCACACACGCTCCCGAATTGTATGCCAACCACTGTGCCTGTAAATTACAGGCTCCTACGCTGCGCAATCAGCTCATTTCAACCCTTTAAATCCCCGTGGCATGGACAACATCTGACCTGTTGAGATCCAGCAGGGTATCAACATAGCACTGCCATGGCTGAACGCCATTTTCAAAGCCTGTGTACGGATGGCTTACATTCCACAGCAGTGGATAGAAGCAAAAATAGTTTTCATACCTAAAGCGGGTATAACATCCCACTCTTCACCTAAGGACTACAGACCTATCAGTCTCACCTCTTTTCTGCTAAAAACTCTGGAGCGACTGATAGAGATCCATCTGAGAGCTATTCTGAAACCACTCTCTAATGCGCAGCACGCATAAACAAAAGGGAGATCGGTTGAAACAGCTCTTCACTCGCTCACCAGCTACATCGAAAAATCGCTAAGCGTCAAAGAATACACGCAAGCAGTTTTTATAGACATCGAAGGGACTTTCAACAATATCAGCCATAAGGCTATTGGCAAAGCACTCGGGGAAAGCAATGCCGATGACAATCTGATAGGGTTCATCGGTCAATTGCTTAGCAGCAGGAACATCAACTCCACGCTAGGAACCAGTACCTTACGAAGGAGGGTTTGCAGAGGCACACCACAAGGTGGGGTGCTATCACTCCTTCTATGGAACCTAGTGGTGGATGAACTCCTGTCAAAAATAGAATCGACTGGCTGCAAAGTCGTAGCTTATGCCGACGATGTTGCAATATCGGGAAAATTTGTTAACACCCTATCGGAAAGACTAAACTTTGCCCTAGGTATTCTTACCAAATGGAGCAAAGAGTGTGGTCTAAAGATTAATCCGCAAAAGACGGAATTTATGCTCTTCACAAGAAGGTACAAAATTCCACGATTTGTCCCAGCTAAACTTGAGGAGATAAGTCTCAACCCATCTCATCAGGTCAAATATTTAGGTCTAATTCTGGACTCTAAACTCGCATGGAAAGCGAACACAGCAGAAAGAGCACGCAAGGCTGCATGCGCAATCTACTGCTGCAAACGAGCTATTGGGAAAAGGTGGGGATTAAAACCCAAAATTGTATCATGGCTCTATACGGCGATAGTGGAACCAATCCTTCTGTATGGCGCAGTTATTTGGTGGCCTGCTATGGCGAAAGCATCAAACGTAAACCTGCTAAACAAGGTCAGAAGGAGTGCGGCTAATGCAATCACCGGGGCTCTACGGACTTCCCCGTCAAAGGCATTATTTATGCTATTAAATTGGCTTCCGACAGAGCTACTTACGAGACAGCAGTCCAAGTGCACTGCTGTTCGATTGAAAGCTCTGCGACTCTGGCATGAGGAGAACATTGGTCACTCCACAATACTACGAAAAGATGGGCCAACTTCAGGGAAAGTGGACCTTGCATCTCCGATTTCACCATGGTTTCAGGTCAGTAATCCCGAATAGGGAGGACTGGACCACAGAAAGAGATGAGATACAGGACTCGGTCGACATCTACACTGATGGATCAAAAATGGGGGGAAGATTTGGCTGTGGCGTGTTCTCAGAACAGCTAGGCCTGAAACTATTCTTCCGATTACCAGACCACTGCAGCGTCTTTCAGGCAGAGGTCATTGCGATTTATAAGGCAGTTGACTGGCTGAGAAGTCAGAAAATTTCCATAAGAAATTTAAACATCTTTTCTGACAGTCAAGCTGCTATCCAATCATTATCCAGCATGCATACCTCATCTAAAATTGCTATGGAACTGAACAACTGCACGTGATGTCGCTTCATTGTAAAGTGATTCTTTATTGGGTAACGGGGCATAGTGATATACCATGGAAACTGCGAAGCAGATGCCCTAGCGAGGGCTGGCACCGAGCTTCAGGAATATACACTTAACCCCGAAGTCAGCCAATCCTTAGCTTCCATAAAAGCTAGTATTTAAGCAGCACTACGTGGAGGCTGCGAATAAGGCCTGGCTGCTCGAACACACCTGTAGAACAACCAGGCAAACTTGGCACGCACTGTGCTCCAAACGCACCAAGCGGCTCCTCAATATAAGCCGTGAAACCCTGAGTTCCGTCGTTTCCGTACTCACGGGACACTGTCTGATCGGCAGACACGCAGAAAGATTGAGTGTCCCTTTCAATGATTTCTGCCGAAGTTGCAGATCAAAGTGAGAGGGAGAAACCATCAAACACTTTTTTTGAGAATGTCCGGCGCTGTCCAGGAAGTGCATGCAAACCCTTGGGCACGCCCTTCCTAGACAACCTCACGGAAGTAGCTGACCTGGACATTGGCTGCATAGCCGGCTTTATTTGAGAATCTGGATGGTTCTCGTCATCCCGCAGGTTCTAGTGCCGCCCTTAAATTCTGTGGTATCACAATGGGCCTCTCGTGGCCTAAGTGAGCCACCTTTGGATAAAAACGGGCTGCGACTACAACCAACCAATGTATCCATTTAACTCATTTAATTATTCTCAACAATATGTTTCTTTCACCATAGCTCTCAGTTATTTTTTAATGTTATACGCACTAATTCTAATTCAAACACGTGAAACTAACCTTTTGTAGGTTTAATTGAAACAATACCTTGATTGTACTGGAAATCCTCGAGTAAACTCCAAAATCAAAGAGAATGGTTATCGGGAATGCAATTTGGCGCCAAACAGTCTATGCACACAGCTGGAAATGTGTGCTTGAATAAAACAATATATAATCACGAAGGAATGTTTGATTGTTCACCTCTTAGTGGTTTGAAAGTAAAAAAAATGAGGTAATACTATTGTTAATTAAAAAAAAACAAGTTGGGTTTAGTCTTAGTGACTGAAAAACAATTGTGACAGTCATAAATTTTTGCAAAAAAGTAATAAAATCTTTATATAATAATGCAAACCAAAATAATGGTGAAAATTTTATAAAAAAGTTAGTTTTACTTCATCGTAGTCTCAACTAATGACTAGACAGGTGTGCACTTTTTTAACGCTGGAAAATATCTTCTAGGATCTGATCCTGTCGTTGTCTATGTAAGCAATCTCTGGGTATAAGAGAGCTGCTACCACAACCAACCATCTTCAAAAATTAAGGCAAGCAATATAAACAATTAGAAAGAGGTATGACTACCTAAAACTGTCAGGTGACGCAGTCTTAGTTACCATGAACCCCAGAGATCTGCAACATCCTATAAGTGAATGGGTGCATCGGAGCAAAAAATGAGTAGGAATAAATGAGAGGGAAACAAAATTCACCAGACACCAGGTTGACCACGAGAATAGTATAATAGACTGACGGTAGGTACTCATTACATGATAGCCACAGATTTGTGGGACTCCCCGATGACCTCAATTACTGATTAGTAAAGTGTCACTAAACAATGATTAGAAATAACTACAAGTTAACATTTTAGCGTATTTGTCGATAACAAACTCATAAGGGAGATTGGCGCCACCTTTCGTCCTTTTAAACTGTTTTCAAATTAATAAAAACCGATGATAGTCATGAAACAAAGTAGTCCTGAGGTCACCGTTGGTACCCATAGCACCTCAAAACACGTGTTGAGAAGCTATCGTGGTGATAAAACCTGTTGAAATACCTTCGGAATTTGAATCAATTTTATTGGAACATATAACCGCCAAATTCCAAGTGAATCCATGCAGATTCGTTGAACCAAGCTATGATACCAACATTCACGATTGAAATTTCACGTTGAAATAGTTTCTACACAAGGTCCAATGAACATCTTTGGGACCAACAACAAAAATTTCTAGAAATTTTTCTAATGATTATGAAAAAAAATTAAATTAAAAATAAAAATCATTAGGTCATCATGACCTGCAAGGTCATTCATGTCATTCTCTATATCTCACGAACCAAATATAGTATTTGCATCGCTGAGATGTTTTCATGTTTTTAAAAACTCGTTGGAGCCGTTTTTTAATTTAAAAAATTAATTTTTAACGTGATTGGCTCAATACAATATAAAATGTTCATAAAGCCGCGAGCTGCGACCCTTGAGATTCGCAAGGTCAACTCCCCAGTAATATCTACATAAATATTAAAAATATTAACCACAAAAATATTTATGAAAATAACACTACTTAAAATAACAAGACGCGAGGTGCGACCCTTGAGGTCCACACGGTCAACTTCCCAGTAATATCTACATAAACATCAACAACATTACCACAATTAGAAGTATTCATAGCAGTAACAGGAATGAGTTAATATGAATCATATCGTCTACGGGAGGGCCCATTGATTACGTAAGGTTTTTGGTCGATGAATATTCACTCGAATCAATTGGTGGGGGCCTTTTTGATCTTGAAAATTTTTGTTGGTTTTCAAAATTTAAGCAGTTTTTAGACTATAAAAACTAGTAAAAATCTGCTCAATTATGCAAATATTTTAAAACTTTGATTGAATTTACAGCATTTTTTTAGAATAAAAGATAAAAAGTAATAGCACTCATATGAACCCCTTTACATGGTAACTTTGAATGATTTTTTTATTTTTAATTTAGTTTTTTTCATAATCATGGAAGAAAATTTTGCCGGTGTCTCTTCAAAAACTAATGAGAATGTATGAATTTTATACACTGGTATCACTGTGCAGTGCAAATCAAGTTAAAAAAATATTTTGTATGAAAAAGACTATAATTTTTCGCATTTTCTTCTATTAAATTAAAAAAACGGCTGAAAAGAATTTTTACATTGTTGAAAACTTCACAAAGATGTTAATACACGTAAACTGACACCTTAATGATCCAAATATTATATCTGGTTCGTGAGATATAGTGAATGATAAAAATGACCTTGAAAATCTTGATGAGTTTTAATGACTTTTTATTTTTAATTTAATTTTTCACGTAATCATGGGGAAAAGTTGTGATGGTGTTTTTACAAGCATCGTTTGCAATATATAAATTTTATGAAGATTGATTACTATTTTTCGCAAATCAGCTTAATAATTTATTGTTTATGAAAAAACCATAATTTTTTGCATTTTTTTCCTTAAATTAAAAAAACGGCTCCAAAGAAATGCGACAGATTTACAAAATATCAATACGCGTACAATGACACCTAAACGATGCAAATCCTATGTTTGATTCGCGAGATATAACGCATGACAGAAATGACCTTGAAGAGCATTATGACTGTTAATGACTTTTTATTTTTTATTTGACTTTTTTTGTGTTCATGAGCAAAAATTTTGATGAAATTTTCATAAAAACTGTTTGGAGTATGTAAATTATATAAACTTTCATTACTTGGACTTGAAAATAAGGTTAAAAATTTATTGTTTTTGAAAAAAACACAATTTTTTGCACTTTTTTTAAAAAAAATTAAAAAACACCTCGAACGAATTGTTTTAAAACTTGATAGAATCACATAAATGTTAATACGCGTCAATTGACACCTTGATCAAGGAAATCGTATGTTTGGTTCGCGAGATATAACGCATAACAGAAATGACCTTCAAACGGGCAAAACAGCAAACTTCCCCAACCTAAGTGTCCCAAAAACTAGTCAGCTCTTAAAATTTTAAAGACGCTTCGATTGACACCTTAACGAAGTCGATACGACTTTGTTTACGTGAGTTACGCTCTTCGGAAAAACTGTCCACGAACGCACATACGTACGTACGGACGTACATACACACACACACATACATACTTCTTTCTAAAAACACTTAAATATACTCTAAAGATTTCAAAACGTAATGATATGTTGAAAATTTCAATTTCGATTTTCGAGTCGATTAAAAGAACTTCCCATATACTAAGTTAATAATAATTAGAGGTACTCACGACAGTAATTGAAATGAGCTAGTATCAATCATATTATCTACGGGAGCGTCCATTGATTACGTAAGGCTTTTGGTGGATGGGGTGTGGATTGTGTATGCACAGAAGTAGTCTCTCTTGATGATCCACTTGTGACATGGACTAGAATACCGACAGGGTGGTTTAGGTATGTCTCTAACCCAATGACAATATTCTAGAATTGTTCACATGGAACGGATCACTGGTATTTATTGAGAAAGTGAACTTTCTTGTCTTACTGAATTCCTGGAAGCCAAGGCCTTCGTGTTGTGAATCCGCTGTGAAAGTTGATCGCTATTTGCAGGGGAAGTCCTGGAAACCAAGACCTTCTGGTTTTTGGAATGAAACGCACTCCGTGAGGTTACTACGAACACTGCCTTTTATTTGGTTCTCCTTCGACTTATATACAATATTATTATCTCTATCTTATTAACTAGAACCATAAATTCTGTTTCCTAAGATGACTTAATGATTATACACTTCGTCTTATCTCTATAGTAATTGAGCATTCTTATCAATGCTAAAGATACTAAGATGAGCTTATCTATTGTCATCCGGCAAATAATGTTTCTCGCTTTCAACGGATTATCACCGTATCATTTGTCAGATAATTGATTATGACTCAACAGATTGGTTTGATTGAATATTCACGCAGATCGATCGGAAGGGGATGGCAGGTTGCAAAGTCTTTTGTACGTTATTTGATATTTTCATATCTACGCTTGAAAGACAAGAAGGCGCTAGCAAAAATGAATGCAGTTTTTATTATTATGCCCACTGAAGAGATTTTCTCGAGATTTTGAATAGTTTTGTTCAAAATTACCATGACTTCGGCATAATCACTGAGTTTGTATTTTTTCACGATTTTACATCAATGAGACTAATAGAAAAATAACTATTAGTCGTATCGACTTTGTTGAGGTTTCAACCGAAGCGTCTTTGCAATCTTAAGAGCTGATTAGTTTTTGGGATACTTCGGCGGGGGGGGTGGGGGCGGTGTGTTGTTGTTTTGCCCGTTTGAAGGTCATTTCTGTGATGCGTTATATCTCGCGAACCAAACATACGATTTGCATGTTTAAGGTGTCAATCGACGCATATTAACATTTGTGTGAATCTATCAAATTTTAGAAAAAATCGTTGGAACCGTTTTTTAAATTTAAGAAAAAAAGTGCAAAAAATTAGGTTTTTTTATAAACAATAACTTTTTAACCTGATTTACGAAAGACAGTATTAAATTTTTATAAAATATATATACTTCAAGCAATGCTTGAACAAACGTCATCAAAACTTTTTCTCATGACTACGTAAAAAATTAAATAATAAATAGAAAATCATTAACAGTCATCATGATCTTCAAGGTCATTTCTTCCATTCACTATATCTCACGAACCAGATATAAAATTTGCATTATTAAGGTGTCAATCGACGTGTTCCAAAATCTCTTTGATTATTTTAACATTATAAAGATCCGTTTCAGCGGTTAAAAAATTTAATAACAAAAAATGAGAAAACTTAGGTATTTTTTTCATAAAAATTATTTTTTTAACCTGATTTGCTCAACACAGTAATAAATGTTTATAAAATGTATACATTCCTATCAGTTTTTGAAGAGAAACCAGCAAAAAAAATTTTCATGATTCTGAAAAAAATTCAATTAAAAATAAAAAATCATTCAAATTTACCATATGAAGGGGTTCTCCGATTTATATTACCTTATATCTTTTATTCTAAAAACTTTGTTGTAAGGTCAATCGAAGTTTTAAAATGTTTGGATAATTTGCGCAGATTTTTAATTAAAAAAAGCGGCTTAAATTTTGAAAACGATCAAAATTTCAATCAAGTTTGCATTTGTGGTAATCAATCATCATCACCCATCCACCAAAAGCCTTACGTAATCAGTGGATGCTCCCGTAGATGATATGATTAATATTAACTCATTCCTGCTACTGCTTTGAATACCTCTCATTATTATTCTTTGAAGTAGTATTATTTTCAAAATTATTATTGTGTTTAATATTTTTAATGGTTATCTAGATATTACTGGGAAGTTGACCGTGTGGACCTCAAGGGTCGCACTTCGCGGCTTGTTTGTTTTTGGATTGGTGTTATTCTTTCGTTCTCTCAAATTTTGCCCCAAATTCCACTCAGCGATGACTCCTTAGCTGAGCATTGAAACAAACGTCGTGTGGTTATCAACTGGTAGCTATGCCCTGAAATGGAACAAATTAGCGGCATCAAGGTAAGAGAACATCGAGTGTCTTGCCATTCCTGGAGGATAGGCGTGGTAGCCCATGAACGTTGCACCAATCTAGGCATGCAGAGCGAGAAGAGCGGTTTTTCTCAGCACACCCGCATAAAATCGAATTTTCACGTTTAGTAAATAGAAATATTCATTCATGTTTAGTAGATAGAAATATTCAAATATCCATAATTGGTATCGTAAAAGTAACCTGCTTTCCAACTGGAATGCATATCTCCGATGCTAATGATATTTTTTAACTGGTGACTCGCAAGGTAGTCATTTCTATGTAGAGAAGGCATGGGTGCAACTTATCTTCAAGTGTCCATACATACACCGAACCAGAAATAGAGCTAACCTGGCACCATTCATCACATGAATACTATTTAATAGGCTGAACTAAAAATTATCCATACCACTTGAAATGGTCTATTTTCTCGTCATCGGAATTAAACATACGTTCGATTAAAGAAGCGAAACTCTTCTTGAATTCACATTTCGCTCTGACTTTTGTGATTTAAAATGCATTTCATTCCAAATGTGGTAAATTCTATATAGTAATTTAAATTTTTATTGCAATATATTATTTAAGTTGAAATCTATCTAAAGAATTTTAAAACTAATAAGATTAGAAATGAATTTACTTCTACTTGCATCCTAAAGCTGTTTTTGATAATTTAAATAGTTTTAAATAATTGTTTACTGACCCAAAAAATACTTACACCATTTTTGCGTCTTTCAAATTTAATTCATATAAATAAATCATAGTAAGGACTTCTTTTGAAAATAAAACAAAGAAATTTTTTGTCATGAGTTAGCTTGAAAAGCTCATGCATGTCAGCTTTTTTAGATTCACTACCTTTGGTTAGAGTATTTTAATGTGACCCGGATTTCACCTTAACTCACCTCATTGACTTTTCAATTCACCAAAAATCGTGAAAGGGAAATCTTTGCCTAACCTTTTCTCATCCTTGTGAAATTTCCGAAACATTCGACAGCTCTCTGAAAATTTGCAGAACAGGCAACTCCATGTGAATCTATATTAAATACCTATTAATTAGCTACGATTCTGCTTACATACTCTGAAATATGTATATGAACTGTGCTTCCACTCCTAAATTTTAATTGAATAGAGAATATAATTGCTGCGTCAGCAGAACGTCAAGCTTACAGATTTGCCTGTTTATAGTTTATCAAATGCTCCTGTGAGCAACAGACACAAGTTCATAGTTCCAGGTTGTAAATACTCAAACCACTGCTGTTAATACTTAAGCCGTCTGCCGATAAGACAGTGAAATATTTTCGAAGAACCCTACCAATGTATTCTAACGTTAATACAACATTAAGCTTTTGTGTTTCACTGAGATTCTTCAGGCTGCTCATATGAACATTTTGATAGTGGAAGACCTCTTTGGCTCATTAAGACAAATAATCACGGTAACTAAGCAAAATGAAATGATGATATGAAGCGTGTCAAAGGCAATGAAAAGCGCAATCAGACTTTCTGATGTATGCCCGATGTGGCAAGATCAAATTCACCGAAAGGATTTGAAACAATATTGAATCCATTTACAGAGTTTGTTTAGTGCCAGAAGACTAGGTAATATGTGCTAATTATGTGTAGATAATAACAGTAACAGTAATTATATGTCTATAGAAATTCAGCACCTAGGTCGAACTCACTAAAATGACTAGTAGATTTTTTGTAGAGATTAATGCTCATATGGTTATTTCACCACCGATATACTGTTCTCCTGACGTTGAAGCCTGTTAAAGTTTAAACGGTCTAAAAATGGCAGCAAAAACTAATTTTATTTCTCTCTGGGGCACTTCATCTACCATAACGACCATGCTAATACTTCACACCCGCACCAAACATTATTCTTTCAGAATACACTGTCTTCTCTACGTGCCGATTTTTGAAAACCCGGATCTTAAATTTTGAATATAAAAATTAAAGAAATGCCTTCTATTAATTATATAATTTAAAACTTTCTTTCTTCTGGAAATTATACTGTAAATTAACTGGTTAGTTGCAGAGTCCCTCAGAGAAAGAGGATGATCTCGCCAAAAAAATTGAATGGCGCCCAAATTAAATATAGAAGCGGACCGTGCGGAATTATCTCCTGGTAAGTTGTAGCTCCAAGGCAAAAATTGCGCAAAAAACCATGTTATGAGACCACATAGTGAATCATGGTATCAATTGTTAAACACGTTCGCATTATTGCAAAAGTTTTCGTAGGGAGCATTTGTTAAGTGAACCGTTTTGTGGTTGATTTTGTAGACAATTTTAACGAAGATCCAATCAATTACTTCCTCCATCGTCATGTGTAAAACAGTTTACTTGTTACATGCAATTAAACTATTGTTGACTGCATATTCCATGTTTTTCAAGACTAACTGAAAATAAGAAATAGCTATTATTCTCATTGATGTAAAATCGTAAAAGTGTAAATCCAGTTGTTATGCCGAAGACATGGCAATTTTGAACAAAACTATTGTAATGAGAAATGTGTTGCACGAATGAAGTCGCTACGAAAATGCAAGGCAACGTGTCTCTCGTCTCGTTGGCCTCACTGGACGTTAAGTCGTGGGACGAGGCAACGAACCCGTCGGTCGTGTAAATGAAGTGGGTTCGGCCTCTACGTGGCTAGACGGCGATGGCTGCTGGCAGGTCAGCTCTATTCGGCGCGTAATGTTGTGAGTACGGTTGGCTAGACCAAGTCCCGAATCTCAGTTTCAAGAGATTCAGCCATCTAAATTGCCCGATTTACATGTTCGACAAAAATAGTCCTAAAGACTTCAAGTTAAACAACAAAACTTTCTGAGGGTCGACCTTCTACTTTACTTTAAGATTACTCTCGCGCGCGCATCGAAAAACAACCGCGAATGCACGGCCAACCCGAGAGATAAATTACCTTCTACGTTACCAGCGAAAGACTGGAAGAAAAAGAACGGAAAACGAGCGAAAGAGAAACTCTCGGGCGGCTGAGTCACTGCTCGAGGGAAGGAGACGTCAGCGGAGGCGCACCAGACATTTATTTTATTGTCTGGGCCCTCCCTGCCTCAGCTTAGCGTTTTCCAGGTAGGCATGTGTAGCGCGCTAAGCCTCTATATAACTTACGTCTGCCGAGTTCGTAGATCCCCAAACAAAGAGGTAGAAAAATCGCTGGAACTCTCGTTATAGTACTTTTTTTTAATTCATTTTACCTCTATCAATACGAGGTATTTTGTGTCAATCATTTTCATTTCAATAAAAAAGTATGTGTTAATATTTCCTATTCACATTTTTCTCTTTTTGCATCTTGTTTTCATACTACAATTTCAAAACATTGAGCTAACGCAAAATACAAAAGAAAATGTTACTTTATGTATTAAATATTAATTTTGTGGATCCACATAAATACTTTGATGTTTAAATTTTAGAGTCTTGATTTCATCTTATGATCAAATTTACATACTGGTACAAGATACAAAGACTATCAAACTCAAAATGCAAATCATAAAAGTGTTTTTGTTAAATCTAGGAAATACATTATTTTTATAAAAAAATTAAATTTCGAATACAATCGATTTGAAGTCATCTTACTTAAAAGCAATTTCTTATTCGATTCACAAGTGCAAACTTTTAACATTGTTATTCTAAATAACCAACCAATCAAGTGATTTTCGATAGTAGTATTCGCACTTACCTTTCCTTTTACTTTCTAGTTTGCACCCTTAATTTGTTTCACGTGTTCAACACTTTTTCCACTACATGAAATAAAAGGATATATGTGGATGAAACGAAAACAGTCTTGTATCGAAATATAATAAACGAGGTCAGTTTGGACCAAAATACAGTGCTAGCAGTCGCCCGACACTCAAGTCACCAAATTCGAAATAAATCTCTGCCTGAATTGGCGGCCCGGAAAATACATACAAAAACAAGCCGCGGAATGCGACCCTTGAGGTCCACACGGTCAACTTCCCAGTAATATCTAGATAAACATTAAAAATATTGAACACAATAATAATTTTGAAAATAATACTACTTTAAATAATAATAATGAGACGTATTCATAGCAGTAACAGGAATGAGTTAATATTTTTTTTTCGTCGTTTGGAGGTGGAAATCTTCAAAAGATACCGAGTTGCTCCTGCTTCTCGGCATGTCGGATTTCTACCGACTAAAACCACCTCCGTTTCCTCCAAAAAATCTTTATTCCATAACTCATTGCTTGCACTGTCCGTGTGCAATTTATTTCCTGAAAGCTTTTTCATTTAAATAGTACTTTCCAGACGATGTATATCGGTATAAGGGATAGTACCAGTATCTCAAAAGTTTTATTCAGAGTTCAATATATCTAATTTTGTTTCACATTTGTAGCAGGAAAAAAATATTAACGTTCTTAAAAAAAGATATAAAAAAAAGGAAAAAGAAAAAAGAAAAAAAAGAAAAAAAAGAAAAATTAAATTAAAACTTAAAATTAAAATTAAAAAAAATTAAATAAAAATTAAAAAAATTATAATAAAAAAAATGCCGTTCTTAATTATTCAAATTGAATTTTCAGTAAATGTTTACATAGCATGATTTTAAATGTCATTATGTTACGCGCTTCTTTTATTGTTTGAGGTAGCTTATTGTAAAAATTTGATGCGGCGTTAATCGGATCCGTCCTCAGGCGCTCTGTCCTAGCAAATTTTATTAAAATTTCATTTGCGTTTCTCATATTGTAGTCGTTTTTTCTACCATTTATGTCTAGTTTCGTTGTTTTCATTTGTTCAATGTGTAAATTTTTACAAATGAATTTTCCTTTTTCCATGTGAATCAGTCCGTCTACGTTAAGTTCTTGTGCTGTTTTATATACTTCAGATGTAGCGGTCATCTTTTGCAAGTTATATATGGTTTTGTATGCTCATGAGGTTATTTTTGGTAGTTTGGCTCCAAATTATAATCCCGTATGTAATTCTTGAAATAATGTATGCATTTTTAATTTGTATTTTATTTTTAATTGAGAAATAGCTGAAACGATGGAGCAAACCAACGATAGCTGCTATTTTTTTCCTCATATCATTTATATGCGGTGTCCACGTTAGTTTTTCATCGATTGTAAGTCCAAGGTACTTCATATGTTCAACTCTCTGAAGTGTTTTATTTTCTATTTTTATCAGTGGCTCAATATCAGTTATATTTTTTTGGTTTAAAGATAATGTATTTGGTTTTGTTCGTGTTTAATGTCAATTCGTTCCGTATGAGCCATTGGGAATATTTGTCTAAGTCATTGTTTATCTTTTGTTCTAAGTCAGTTTCATTATTACCTGAGTAAATCAGTATCGTATCGTCAGCGTACATCACAACTTTCCCGTCGATTCCTGAAGTCACCAAGTTGTTTGTATGTAACAGGAAAAGAATCGGTCCTAGTATTGATCCCTGTGGTACGCCAATAGTAATCTGCGCGTTTCCAATTTCAATCCTTTGAAGTCTTTCTGCCAGGTACGTACGCATAAGTTCTTTTGGCATACCAACAATTCCCAAGTTCTAAAGTTTACTTATCAATATATCGTGCACTACCGTATCAAACGCCTTTTTTAGATCGATAAAAACTGCAGCAACGTAACTTCCCTGATCCAGTTGTGTATTGATATGTCTCATCACTTCAACAATCGCGTCTGTTGTTCCTTTACCTTCCTGAAACCCAAACTGGTTTCTATCTATAATCCTATTATGCATTAAGTATTCTTTGATTCGTAAAGCTAATATTTTTTCTATGATTTTACTCAGTGAGTTTAATAACGTTATTGGTCGAAAATTATTTGGGTCAGTTTCCAGCCCTCCTTTAAATATGGGTATTACCTTGGCGTTTTTTAGATAGTTCGGAAATTGTCCACTCTTGAAGCTTATATTTATTAGAGTAACCAGTATATCTGCAATATTCTCTTTGATTATTTTGATATCATCAACGCAGATACCATCAGGACCCGGCGCGGTGTGTTTTTTCAGAGAATCAATAACATCTATGACTTCTTTTCTAGATGTCAGCCTTAAGTAAAAAGAGCAGATGTGTGACACGCTTTGGTATGCTGAGTCGTTTTTAGGGAGTTCTGATACAATTTTCTGTCCTATTGATATGAAATGATTGTTTAATATATTTGAGATTTTTACTGCATCTTTGAAATTTTCGCCCATGAAATTTATTTCCTTTATATCCTGGTTTTTAGTAGTGTTTGTGTCGCCTTTCTAAAAACTTTATGTACTAACTTCCAAAGATTTTGCTGATTGTTAGAACCTTCTTCAAGTTTTCTCGAATAGTAATTTTCCTTTGCATTTTTAATCGGATTGTTGCATTCGTTTTTTATAATTTGAAAGTTCTTTTGTTTCATTATATTTGTTGGATCTTTTTTTAGTGCTTTAAAAGCTGTTCGCTTTTTTCTGGAAAAGTGGATTACTTTTCCATGTGTTATTTCTCGTCCTTATAGGTTTAATTTTTTTGGCTAAAAATTTCGCTTGCAAAATTAGCTCAGCTAACTCCTGGAAGTTATTTGGTTTTCTACTTCCAATTAGCTGTTTTGTTATGCTTATGAATTTATTAGTTTGCATGTATGTAATATTCATTTTTGTTGGTTTAATTTTTTTATTAATTTTTGTTGTTATGGTTAATCGTATCAGTCGATGGTCTAGATACGGCCAGTCTTCAAATATATAAGTGGTATTGTTTTTCATTGACTGACTGTTTGTTGTTACATGGTCCTGTAGTCAATCTGGTTGGCGTAGCAAGATTAAGTATTTCTGTACTGTTGGTTGTTAATGTGTCTAAGTAATTTTGATTTTGTGGGCTGTCGTCTAGGAGATTAATATTAGTATCTGCTATTGTAATAAGTGACTTGTGTGTCGAATAAACATAGTCCATATGGTCTATGAACTCAGAGAATTTTTCTGATTATTTATAAAATGTGCCTATTTTGAAATTTTTTATGTCTGTTTCTAGTTCTAATATAATTGTTGAAAAATTTATATTTGTGTATATTGTTTTAAAGTTTATACTCTTCCTAATATATATGGCTGTCCCGCCTCCTCGCTTTTCTGTTCTACAGTTATACACAGCGTTAAAACCTTTTATGGTATAATATTCGACTTCATTCTCGTAAAGCCATATTTCACAGAAAACCAACACGTCGACTTCTTTATGTTGTTCAGTATAAATTTCAATATCTTCAATTTTTCGGCGAATGCTTCTAAGGTTGGCATCATCATCATCAATGGCGCACCAGCCCAAATCGAGCCTTGGCCTCCCGAAGACACTGCCTCCAACTGTCTCGGTCCAGCGACACAACCGAAGTGGGCTTGAGCGTGAGGCTCTCGCCCACGAAGCCTTACCAGGGGTCAATCTGGTACCACGGGGACCGGGGCCCAGGGAGCAAAACTCCCTCCGGTCGCGGTGAGGACCCCCTGTAGGGGGGTGCGAACGTGGTGGCTGTGGTTAAGACCCATATGCGGGTAGAGCCTACTTAGATGCGCCCTGAAGTCGTCATGCTTCCGAGCATGTGGACTTCTGCAGCATCTTTGGGGGCTCGGCGTGGAGTTGCGAGGCAACCCGGTGCCGAGACCGTGAGATCGGCAGAGGATTAGGTAGGCCTCGCTTCCACCAGTATGGTCACTGAGCCTGCACTCAGTAGGCAGACTGGTACTCCCAATGTGGTGGTGGGAGGGCGTGGGCAGCCGCATTGTAGCTGCCCGTTGTCCGACCGCGGACCGTGGAGTTAAGCCCACACGGCAGGCCTCCACGTTAAACGCACGACATTTCTGTCTCGGTCCAGCAACCGCGTCCTCCAATTAGCGAATCCCAGCAAGGATTCGCTGTCGTTGTCAACTGCATCCTCCCATCGTTTGCGTGGTTTTCCTGGTGGGCGGCTTCCTGTTGCTCGGCCTTTCATGGAGCGCTTGGGAATTCGCCTGTGTTCGCCTAAGGTTGGCATAGAGTACAATTAATTTGTTTGTCATTTCCATTTATATTTTGTTGTAGTTTATGTTCCTCCTAGATAGTTTAAGTCGTCTTATATATTCTGGGCATTCCAATGAGTCAGCTCTATGGCATACATTTAATGATTTGGTATTATTTAAGCAATTTAGACATTTATGTATGTTTGATTTACAGTCCGCAGTTTTATGATCTCCTGCGCATTTCGCACACGTATCTTTTCCCTCACATTTGTTCGTTTTGTGATTGTATTTTTGGCATTTATAGCATCTTGTGACATTATGATCTTCTGTCACAAAATGTGTTCCGAAATCAATGTTTATATATTTATTATTTATTTTTTTATACATAGGCCCATTGACCTCTAATATAGCTATCCACTTTCCATTTTTTATCTGTCTAGTGTGCACTATATCCAATTTACACTCTTTTTCTACTGAGTGATTTAAGTTGCTTATTTCCTTGTTTAATTCTGCTGTTGTATATTTTTTATGCAAACCTTTTATGATCATCCGTGGAGAGTGTTCCGCTGTTGTTCCAATTTGGTATTTTTGATCCATGTTATTCTTTATTTTGGTAAGCAAGGTTTCTGTATTTTTTTCCGAGTCTGTTTTTATTAGTATTCCCCCATTTTTCAGTGTTTTACAAATTTGATGGGTATTTTTATTTCTCCTGGTTTTATATGATCTCTTAACTCCTTTAAAGTATCATCCGTTGTTTGTTCTTCCTTTGGACGAAGAATGATACCTTTTTGTCCTTGTTGCTGTTTTCCTTCGTCATCCTTGTTTATTTTTAGTATTGTCGCATATGATTGTTGCTGTGTTTGAACCAAACTATTAGCCTCCTGGATTTTTTCTATTTTTTTTGCTTATTTCTTGCAAGGTGTCCTGTTGTTTTTTCATTGCCGATACTATTTCTGTTTCAAAACCTTTCTCGAAATCCTCATTGCATGTAATACAAAACCACTTGCATTTGTTTCCGAGTTTTTCAAAAAAATTGGTAGTCCTCATCTGTATATTTCAGACATTTGAAATGAAAACACTGTTTGCAGTGCCATTCACATTGGATTGCTTTTTCTTCTTTTCCAATATCTTTACGGCAGATGCCGCATTTATTTTTTTTGGTGGCATTATGAATTATTATAATTCTTCTCGAAAAAGCTTTTTTTCACACACTGTACTTACCAGAAGAACCTTAGATCTATAATCTTAGATTCTAGTTCGACACAGATTCAGCGATAGGTGTAAAAATATGAAAGTTTTGTTCAACGCTATCTAGCTGGTTTTCTCGAAATTATTCGTCGCAGTAACCGTTGAAATTATTTTCCTGAATCAAAGAAATTTAGAAATAATCAAAAACCTCAAAAATACCTATCCTTGACCGTATTATTTAATTTTTTACGTAATCATGAGAAAAAGTTTTCATGTTGTTTTTAGAATCAATGCTTGAAATATATAAATTTTATAAAAATTGAATACTGTCTTTCGTAAGTCAGGTTAAAAATTTATTGTTTATTAAAAAAACAAATTTTTTGCACTTTTTTTCCTTAAATTAAAAAAAACAGCGCCAACGTTTTTTTTTAAATTTGATAGATTCACAAAATTGTTAAAACGCGTCGATTGACACCTTAATCATGTAAATCGTATGTTTGGTTCGCGAGATATAACGCATTACCGAAATGACCTTAAAAATCATGATGCCTGTTAATGAGTTTTTATTTTTTATTTAATTTTTAACTGAGAAAAAGTCCTGCTGTTGTTTTTACAAGTATTGTTTGAAATATATTAATTTTATAAAAATTGAATGCTTTCCTTCGTAAATCAGGTAAAAAATTTATTGTTTACTAAAAAAACCTAATTTTTTGCACTTTTTGGGCAAAACAACAAACCCCCCCGGCCGAAGTATCCCAAAAACTAATCAGCTCTTAAAATTGCAAAGACGCTTCGATTGACACCTCAACGAAGTCGAAATGACTTTGTTTACGTGAGTTATGCTCGTAGAAAAAAGTTTCCACGATCGTACGTACGTACACACACACACACACACACATCTCCCTTTCTAAAAACACTTTATATATACTCTATAGACCTCAAAACGTAAAGAAATGTCGAAAATTTCAATTTCAATTTCCCATAACTTCCCATATACTGGGAAGTTAATAAAACAGCATTGATTGTGACTTACATAACCTATGCTTTCTAGGCGCCTAGAGCTGGGTGCTTTCTGCCTCGTGGTTTAGCTGTAAAAGACTTATAAACATGGTTGCCGGCGGAGCCAGATCTCCGTGTGCCGTCCTCTCCTTCATCTTCAAACAGTTCGCACGTGCTCCGTTGCAAAGATCCGTTCCAAAAGAACGGTACCCTCATGCAACGTGATTTGACCCAATTGCGTATTAGGAAAAATATTTTGGTGACAAAATTGGCTTTTCATCAGGCGTCGTTCAATGTCCTGGTCACAACGCGTCCTCGACAAGCCCCTAAAGACAGCAAGACGCTTCGCGGCTCTTCTGGCCTCGTGTTAGCACTCCGAAATGCAAGATCTTCGACACTCTGATTGGACCTGCATGCTGTTTCAGATCGGGCCTCGTCCACGTACCGTGCACAATTCGGGGGATGACAGGTGAGCGAAAAGTTTGCAGCTTAAATGGGGCGCGAAAGATATCGCGAGATACTTTCAAAATATATTCCAGGTAACCGGGGCTTCGCTTAGAAAACTGTTGTCCGGAGTTCAGCTTGGACACATCCTCCTCCAACGAACGACACTCAACCAACCCTTCTCATTCCCAACCAAACCGGCTCCCAGCTACTACCCCATGGTGGATAAGGTGAGCACATTTCGGGTGGTGAATGGTTTCGATCTGGCTTTACGCGGGAAAAAAATTTGAACTCTATAAAAAATATGGGAAAGAAAGCACGATATTACACTATTCAAAATGGCTACCACGAAAAAATCTCTTCAGTGAGCGTAATAACAAAAACTGCATTCATTTTTGGTTGCGCTCTTTTTTCATTTAAGCATCGATATTAAAATAACATATAACGTAGAAAAGGCTTTGTAATCTGCCACCCTCCTCCGATCGATCCGCGTGAATATTCAATCAAACCAATCCACCCCCATCCGCCAAAAGCCTTACGTAATCAATGGACGCTCCCGTAGATGATATGATTGATATTAACTCATTTCAATTACTGTTATGAGTACCTCTCATTATTTTCATTTAAAATAGTATTACTTTCATAAATAATTTTGTGTTTAATATTTTTCATATTTAAGTAGATATTACTGGGAAGTTGACCGTGTGGACTTCAAGGGTCACACCTCGCGGGTTGTTTCTTTTGCCTTTTATCTATATAAATGATCTAATCACTATTATTGATTCTTCCTGCTTACTATGTGCCGATCATTTGGAGATGTTTTGTATTATAAAGTCTCGCAGTAACTATTTAAGTGTGATCTGATGATGATGATGTCAAGAGTTAAGGTGTTGTTTGCAACTCTGTACTTAATTTCCATACCCAAATGCATTTAATAACAATCAAAACATCAAACATAATCGTACCTATCCTTCATTCAAACCAATCTACATATAATATTTCTTTCCTAGTCAATCGATTTATTTCACTTGTTCATCTTAGTCCTGATTATCGTTCCCATGTTTGATCACCGTATCTGAATTATTTGATATCCACCTTTGAATCTATCTAACGTAGGTTCACCTATCAACTATTCGTCACATAAGGTGTCACTTTTGTGTCCAACATTGACTCAGTTTTCACATACTTTCCATTGGTATAAGTTACAAGAATCGTCTTGTAAAATCACTTTTCCTGCTCTAAAGCACTAATATATTTTTTTTAAATTAGTATCGAGTTCCTGCACGTATTCAACATTCCTTCTAAATGAGGCTATCCACATAGTTATTAACAAGCAACCATCACCTTTTATCAATTTTCTAACTCATTATGAACATAAAAAGAACGGCATGGAATATATCCTTGCCCAGCATTCCGTTCCTATTACGTATTCAGGAGTAAATTGGATGGAAAAATGTAGTGAAAAATCAACTATTCCTGTGTAAACTTAATGATGGTATCCACGGAATCCACTAAAACTTCCCCCAGTTATTGCAGCAAGTCAAGTGGGCAAGAATACGAGAACGCGATTACACATTGAGTGGGTAGAGTTGAAAAACCCGAAGGTAGGTACGTGTTGTTGTTGTTCTTTGTGTTGGGTATTCCGGTTGTCAATATATGCATATTCGTTGCGATTGAATTTGAATCAATCAATTGAAATTGCATTGAATTTCCTTATTGAATGCACGTCGGGTAGAAGGTATTTATTCAAATCGAAGGGGATGAGCTGATTTGCCATGAAAAGGATATGCATGCTTGTTAAGAGAAATTGGTATTTTAGCATCTTCTTTATCTCCAAGAAATTTTGAATGCTTATTCACCAGGAACTTTGAAGTGTGCTCTATTTATTGTATGTTTATTGTATAACTGCTTCCATTCACTAAACAAGTAGGAAACAAAATAAAAATTTCTGATATTCATAAGAAAAAACATCGATAGATTCATAATCGAATTTTGTAGATTTGATAATAAATAGCAAACAGTGCCAAAACGTTTTGCTTAAGTATAAATGTATTAACGTGAAAATACAGATTTATGCATTAACTCCCATATATGGAACTTCCATTATCTTTTTATCATTTAAGTAAGAAATTTCATCCCTTGAAAATACCTTGGTTTACGTTTTCTCCAGTTTAGAAAGTGTTTATATTCAATACAGTTGAACATTTTTTGCCAGAATCATACTATCAGAAAGAGGTGGATTAAATAATATTAGTTAGTCATTACACCCAGCTGCAATGCGCATTCAGTCGTAAGAGCCTTGATTACATCAACTGGAAGCGCAGCCGCATTACCAAATTTAGCAAAAATTGCTGAGGTCGCGATAATTATCGAATATAAATTTTGTAAAATGTATTTGATTGGTAAATGACCTTTCATATGTGAAAAAAATTTAAACTTCTATCACTATTTCCCTTTTTTTTATATATCTATTGCTATTTTGCGGCAAGGGTTAAATGGTTTAAAAATTTTAACTAGTTTTATCCTATGGGAAATTTTATTACGCATCTGTTATTGCCCCATAATTTTGCTCTAAAATGAACCGTTTCAAAGTAAGAGGTGAGAAAAACAGGGGAAAAAACAATTTCTTTAAAAAAAATAAACATTTCGATTTTTAACTTCCCAGTATAACGGAAATTCTTGTAATAGCCTCGAAAATCGAAATTGAAATTTTCGACTTTTCTTTACGTTTTGAGGTCTTTAGAGTATATTGGAATGGTTTTTTTAGAAAAAGAGGTGTGTGTGTGTGTGTACGTACGTACGTACGTTCGTGGACAGTTTTTTCTACGAGCATAACTCACGTAAACAAAGTCTTATCGATTTAGTTGAAGTGCCAATCGAAACGTGTTTGCAATTTTAAGAGCTGATTAGTTTTGGGACACTTCCGCTGGGTTGTCTTGATCTCTCCAAGGTCATTTCTGTCAAGCACTATATCTTGCGAACCAAATATAGGATTTGCGCGATTAAGATGTCAATTGACGCATATTAATATTTATGTTATTTTGTCAAAGTTTTAAAAACATTGTAGAAGCCTTTTCGTTAATTTTTTTGAAAAAAAGTAAAAAAAAACAATTGGGTTTTTTCACAAACAATAAATTTTTAACCTGATGTGCAAAATGAAGTATTCAATGTTTATAAAGTTTGTATACTCCAAACGGTTCTTGTAAAAAACCAGCAAAACTTTTCGTCACGATTACAAAACAAATTAAATTAAAAAATAAAATTTTTAAAAGTCATCATGACCTTTAAGATCATTTACGTCATTCACTATATCTCGCGGGCCAAATATGGTATTTGCATCATTAAGAAGTCGATCGACACGTCTTAACATTTATGTGATCTTTTTATGTTAATAAAAAAATCTTTGAAGCCGTGTTTCAATTTAATAAAAAAATTATATATATTATATATTTTCAAAATAAATTTTTGCACGTCGCATCAATGAATGTTTTTGAAATTTATAAACTTTTATCGATTTTTGTAAAGTAACAGACAAACCTTTTTCTCATGAAAACAAAAATAAAATAAAATTCAAAATAAAAAATCATTAAACGTTCAAGGTCATTTACGTCATTCATTATATCTCGAGAACTATATATAATCTTTGCATCTTAAAGGTGTCAATCGACACGTTTTGAAATTTTTATGATGCTTTTGTATTTTAAAAAATCGTTAAAGCGGTTTTTTAATGTAATAAAAAAATGTAGAAAAGTAGTGTTGTTTTCATAAAAAAATTCATTTTTATCCTGATTTGCACATCGTAATAATAAATGTTTACAGAATTTGTAAATTTTTATCAATTTTTGTAAAGAAACCAGCAAAAACTTTTCAAATGATTACAAAAAAAATTAAATTCAAAATAAAAAATCATTCAATGTCATCATGTAGAAAGTGCTCATACGAATGATTATACTTTATATCTGTTATTCTAAAAACATTGTTGTAAAGTCAATCAAGGTTATTAATATTCGCATAATTTGAGCAGATTTTCATGTTTTCATGATGTTTTGCAGGCAAAACTTTCCAAGGTCAAATGTCTTAAAAAGCTTTCATCAAATAAAAAATTGAAGTCTTTGTTTTTTATAGTCGTCAAATTTCAAGTACTCCCTACATCATTTGTAATAAATTTTACTTTTTACATGCAATTTATTCAAAATGGTTATCACGCGACAAAATCTCTTCAGTGGGCGAAATAACAAAAACTGCATTCATTTTTGTTAGCTCTTTTGTCCTTCAAGCACCGATGTGAAAATAGCAAATAACGTAGAAAGTGCTTTGTAACCTGTCCCTTTTCCGATTGATCCACGTGAATAATCAATCAAACCAATTCACCAAAATCTTTACGTAATCAATTGATGCTCGCGTTATGTTACGAAGAGAGACTGAGGAAGGCTACAGTAGCCTTTTTCACGTGTAAGGCGCTCTTTGGGCCTAAGTGGGGACTCAAACCACGGGTGGTACACTGGATGTACACAGCTATAGTCAGGCCAATTCTGACCTATGGGGCTATGGTGTGGTGGGAGGCGCTGAGCAAGAAATGTAACCTGGCTCAACTCACTAAGATCCAAAGAGTGGCGTGCTTGGGGATAACGGGTGCTTTGCGTACTACTCCCACAGCTGCATTAGAGGTCATCTTGGATCTTCTGCCATTAGATCTGCACTGCAAGGAGGCGGCAGCCGCCAGTGCTGTGCGTCTCAAGGGTGGAGGCTTCTGGAGGGAAAGGCCCTATGGGCACTCCACAGTACTGAAAAGTCTTTGTGGGAAGCAAGGCTATGTCAACATGGACTATAGAGTGCCAACACTGGACTTTGAAACAAATTTCTTGACCGTCGTCCCCTCAAGAGAAGAGTGGGAGAGCGGGGGGCTAGCCGGCAAAGGAACTGTGTCAGTGTACACGGATGGCTCGAAAACGAGCACGGGCACGGGAGCAGGAATCTTTTCTGAGTACTGGGGGCCTTAGTATATCGTTGGAGCTCCCCGTGCACTGCACAGTTGTGCAGTCGGAAATAATGGCAATCTTGAGAGCTGCGAAAGAAGTTAACAAGAGAGGGGAGGTCGATAAAGACATCACTTTCTTTGTGGACAGCAAAGCAGCCATAAGGATGCTAGAATCAGTCTTAGTGTCCTCCAAATTAGTTGAAACCTGTAGGTCGGAACTGGGGAGGATCTTTCAAAAGAACAGTTTAAAACTGTGTTGGGTTCCTGGGCACAGCGAAGTGCACGGAAATGTAAAAGCGGATCAGCTCGCTAGGGAGGGATCCCGTGAGGCGCACCTGCATGAGAAAGTGGGGGTATGGGTCTCAATGAAAGTTCTTAGGCAGGATATAAAGGTATCAGCCTATGAGCTAGCATTGAGGCGCTGGAGAAATTTAGGTACATGCTGTACCGCTAGACAGATCTGGCCAAATTATAACAAAAAGCGCACTCTGGGCTTGTTATCCCTAGACAGAGGTGCAATAAGAATCCTTGTGGGTATACTGACGGGTCATGTGGCTTTCGGTGAACATGCAAGAAGAATCGGGCTCCCAGCGAACGACCTGTGTCGAAGCTGCGGTGATGAAGAGGAGACGGAATCTGTAGAGCATCTTCTCTGCAGTTGTCCGGCTCTAGCGGATAATAGAAAAAACACTTAGGTGCTTTCTTTTTCGTGAAGCTAAGTGAGCTTAGTGTTATGAGAATGGACCAGTTCCTGGATTTCCTCAAGGAATCGATGTGGTTCATGGAGTAATATGGTAGTTTTTCCATGTCTTCAGGGCACAATGGGCCAACGGGGCCTAAGTGAAGCGGAAGCCGTGCGGCTTAGCACCCTTCAACCTAACCTAACCTATGTTACGATTAATATTAATTCATTCCAATAACTTTTATGAGAGGTACATTTTTATTATTTAAAGTAGTATTATATTCATAGTTATTATTGTGTATAATATTTTTAATATTTATGTGAATATTACTGGGAAGTTGACCGTGTGGGCCTCATGAGTCGCACTTCGCAGCTTGTTTTTAATGTTCCCAACTTTTTTGAGTATAAGTCAATTATTGTTAGACGAGTAATTCCACAACTTTTTCCGCAAAAATCAGTGTTCTCCCCCCCTCAACGGCCAAATATAATCGTTTTTCTTATAAATCGGCCCTGGCCTATTAGTGGAAGATAGCATGCACGACACTCCAAAAATCCATTCAAAGTTTCATGAAACTGGACCTGCTCACTATTATACAATCTTAGATGAAACCGGACCCAGGCGGACTTTTTGGAACCAATTCTTTGATAATGCATGATTTCATCGATGCTTATTTCGGAAAATGGAATTGATTCCAAAGGAATGCATATGGAATCTGAAAAGTAATCATTGAATGATTGAAAACTCCTATACATTACCTAGTAATGCAAAAATGAAGCGATGGTAACATATTGTGTGGAATGGATGCCTTCCAGAACCGATTACCAAGTAAGCATTACGGAACACATTCTGAGGCATTGATTCCGTCATCGCTTCCTGGTAATGCGAAATGGAGTTAGCACGGATCCTGCCAATGACATCGCCATGTTAAAGTAATCGATGCGGTATTGCGAAAACGATCCGTATTAGCTTCCGAAGAATGATTACGGAATCGATGCAGTAAGCATTACTGGTCCTACTGGGGACAGTCTCGGCAAACGCAGACACGAGGATCCGATCGTAAATCATTGAAATGATGTATCTCGCGAAGAATGATACAAAACACCGACCGCATAGTAGCCGTTTCGGGTAAAACTTTTGTCACCATTACATGCCCATATTTTATCACAATAAGCTGATTATTAAAACAACTTGTACCTACTAATATCTGCGGCAAAGGACACAACGATTCTCTTTGATGATTCAATTCAGCACGTCTAATTTTAACGTCTTTTCGATCACCAATACCAAAACAGATGCGAAACAGTCACGTAGCCTGGCCTTATTACGGACTATTGGGTGGCGTTGCCAGAAGTCAAGTTAGAAAATCGCAAAATACCTATTTTATAAATTATTCTTATGGATTGAATAAACGACAAGCAAACATATTTTACATGAACCACGGTGGGAGCTGCATAGCCTGCATTTTCCACAATTTAACATTAAAAAACAACAATTATCAGTTCTTATTAACTTCCCAGTATATGCAAAGTTTTTGTAATCGCCTCGAAAATCGAAATTGAAATTTTCAACATATCTTTAAGTTAAGAATTGAAGGACTTTATGTGAAATGCCTTGTTGTTTCAAATAAAATGTAAGTGAAATTTTGTTTAATACCGATCTACAGGCAACCGCATCAAACCATAAGACATGATGACATTGAAGATGTAGGGTATACTGAAACTGAAGTAAACAATTGTTGCTCCTAAACAAATAAAGCTTTTTTGTACATAGGAATAGCATATGCAGAAATTCTTTTGATTTGTGTCCAAGGCATACGTCAATGTACAAATAAACAAACCATTACTCTCCTCAAATCCTTTCAATCACCCATTGTTTGGGTTTGGACGTACGTGACCGGGATATGGTTCACGACTAAAATTATCGCACACCTGAGTTCATTCCCAGCGATGACTTTCGAACATTCCGCAAAAAACCAACCCCCTTCCAATCAATCGGAAAGCATCGATCAAAGTGAATTTCTATGAAGTTATCAATACACACACCTTTCGAAATGATTGATACAAATCGTGAACTTCACCTTTTGCAATCACGGTTTTCTCACATCCCCCGAAATGGACTCTTTACTCCGCTCAGCTCGTTATTTGCTACTCGTTATTTTGTATTCTGTATTACGTAGCATATGAATGAGTTTTTCCGCTTTTCAGGCGGAAAAAAGAAACTAACCATCAATCACTATCCAATATGTCCGAAGTTGTTTTTTTCGTTCTAGTATATCCCATTTCTCATCGCTCCGTTCCGCAACAAAAGTCCAGTTCTGTTCAGTCGATTCCGCCCGCAACCTCAACTAACAATGGCAATTTTTGGAGGAAAACCAAAACTTCATGCCCAATAACAACCGCTTGGTCACTATTCGATGAATATCAAACTTGTCCTGGGAAAAAGTGCACGGGACATTGTCCCACAATGCTGGTTACGACAATTCGTCCACTACCACACTCTTGTTACCTTGTCATGTTATCCGGAAACGTTCCGGTAACGGACGTTGAGGTGGGATACCGCTTTATAAAATGTAATAGACAACAGGAGAAATTATTGCCCACCGTTGATTTCGCCGGTGCTGAATTTAAATGAAAAAAGTATGGTTTGCTCAAACTATTTATATTATATTTTATATTTCGTCATTTTTGGATCTAATGCAAACCCTCAGGAAGCGGATTATGCCCTTTTAACAACTCCATATTATGGCAGCACTAGCTCCCGCTGAACTATCCATCCAATAGCCCATACTTTGCTGGCTTTTAACCCAAAAATCCCTGCAGGATGTTGCGGATGCATCGAACGGATACCAAATCCTTACTGCACTTTTCATAAATTTCCAGGAGGCCAAGGGCAAAAACATAAATTTTCGATAAAAAGAATTAATGGGTCGGCGGTGGGTCACTCGTGTTTTTAATGTGAATTGCGTTAAAAGAGCCGAAACAAAAAACACATAAACAGAGGGTTGATGGTTATTGTTGCCCTACAGCCGACAAACATTGCTTTGGCCCGGTCGCGAACCACTCCAACCCCACCGTCCTGGGATGACGGGTAAAATTGCAATGGCTCGTTAGGGTTGAAAAACAGACGATATTGCCGGCTACAACGCCAACCGAACTCAAAGTGGAACTTTTAAATTCGTGGGCCAGCATTTGTTTTTTTGATTTATTGCTGCCAGGATTTGCCGCGTACAAGTTTTAATGAGAACCGACAATCGTTTTGTGATTCACCACCACATTTGGGGCCATGAGATAAGTGTTAATGTGGGAAAATTACTGAGTTAACGCCGTAAGGAGTGACTTTGGAAGTTCGCCTGGAACGGTTAGGCTGATCGTTACGAAGTAACATTACCACGTTTCGTTAGATTATGTGGCTTTCATAACTCGTGCTATATTTCGAGGTTTAAGCTTAAAAGGAAAAGAAAAATGGAATATCTGGAAAAAAATCAGTCGAAGAAATCACAACAGTGTTCATGGCTGTTTTTTCTCGATTAATCGTTAACGTGTAAAGTAAAACTCATTTGGATTATTTGAGTCTTTGCAAGACATCTGATATTCGGCAACAGCCAACATATCACCAGCTTATAGAAATTGGCAACAATTTTCGTAGATACCACGAAGTGTTTACTTTTATGAATTTACCATTCCTCCACACCAAATCCACCTCGCCCTTGTTTTCTGAAGTGCCCATCACTTCCCCGATTTCCCTTTCGCCCTTCCTTTTCTTCACTCATTTTTTTAACTACCCAGTATGTGGGAAGAAGAAAATCGAAATTGAAATTTTCAACATTTCCTTACGTTTTAAGGTCTATAGAATATAAATAAAGTGTTTTTAGAAAGAGAGGTGTATGTGTCTGTGTGTACATACGTACGTGCGTTCGTGAACAGTTTTTTCTAGGAGCATAACTCACGTAAACAAAGTTGTATCGACTTTGTTGAGGTGTCAATCGAAGCGTCTTTACAATGTTAAGAGTTCAATCTTAATTTGTACAACACTTAATAAAGGGGGGGATGCTTTTTTGACCCCTTGAAGTTCATTTCTGCCAAGCGCTATATCTCGTGAATCAAACATAAGACTCGCATCGTTTCAAAGTCAATCGACACGTATTAACATTTGCGTGTATTTTCCAATTAAAAAAAAAACATTGGAGCCGTTTTTTATTTTGAGAAAAACAGGGCAAAAAATTTGGTTTTTTCATAAACAATAAATTTTTAACCTGATTTGCGAGACACAGTAATCAATGTTTATAAAATTTCTGTACTCCAAACAGTTTTTGTAAAAACGCTAGCAAAAACTTTTTCTCATGATTACGTAAAAAATTAAATTAAAAATAAAAAAAATCATTAAAAGTCATCATGATTTTCAAGGCCATTTTTATCATTCACAATAGGTATATCTCACGAACAAAATATGATATTTGCATCATTGAGGCGTCAATTGACGTGTATTTACATTTTTCTGATGTTTTTACTTAATCAAAAAATCGTTTCCGCTGTTTTTTTAATTTAATAAAAGTAAATGTGAAAAATTAGAGTTTTTTTCATAAAAACACTGCATTCATTTTTGTTAGCTCTCTTTTGTCCTTCAAGCATCGGTATAAAAATAACAAATAACAAAAAAAAGCTTTGTAGCCTACCCCCCTCCGATTGATCCGCGTGAATATTTAATCATCTCCCTTACCTACGTAATCAATGGACGCTCCCGTAGATGATATGATTGATATTAACTCATTTCAATTACTGTTATGAGTACCTCTCATTATTATTATTTAAAGTAGTATTACTTTCATAAATAATTCTGTGTTTAATATTTTTAATATTTATGTAGATATTACTGGGAAGTTGATCGTGTTGTCCTCAAGGGTTGCAACTCGCGGCTTGTCTTTATCCTCTTTCTTATCTTCCTCCTTTTCCTTTTCTACTGTATCTTTTTCTTCCCTTTGAAGTGATGAGTGCCGTCATAATTATTAACTGCACTAGTGTCACCACTACCATTCTCCCAAACCTGATAATATAAGTTTGGTTTTCAATAAATTAACCTCGTATATTGAAAATATTACAATGAAGGTATTTGAAAACTGCACGAATGAATAGTGCATTTCATCAGTTTCAAAATCAAGCAAGTTTCCTTTTTTTCAATGAGACCATTCTTAATAAAAAAACGGCTTGACTGATTTTGCTGAAAACTCACTCAGCTCTAGGTTACATAATTACGCGTTGAATGAAACATGTCAGTATCATCTTTGGCTCTCGAGACAATCGAGACGAAAAATAATTACGAACGAACATACGCACGTACGTACATACACACACAGACATCTCTCTAAAAACAATGGATTTGGATTCTAGAGAGCTTAAAACGTAGAGATATGTCCAAATCTGGAATTCGCAAAATCGTACCCTATTACAAAAATTTCCCACTGGAAACTGAGAAGTTAAAAATAAACCCACTTGAACTGCATACCAACCAAGTCTAAGTGATTCAAATTCATCGATTTATAAAAAGATGGAATTTTTTTAAAAAAAATAAGTTGTTCTGGAAACGGAATAATTTGAGTGTTCTTGTTTATTCAACTCCAAAAATATGCAGCAATATATTTTTCCAACAACTTTTGTATTTTTTTAACATTTACAAGACAGACTGGTTGAATTTTTATTCTTATTATTCACAAGAGCGATTTGGTATGAACTTTTGCACCAGTGGCATCGCATCAGTTACTGCCTTCCTGGGTGAAGCTATTCGCGTTTCTTCTTGGTTCTGCCTCATCATGTACTTACGACGGAATTATGGTCCCGATGTTATATTTTCCGGGTGGATGGTAACGTTCTTTCAACTCATCATTTCAAACTTGGCTTCGATTAAAATAAACGAAAGGATTACGGTTCGACACAGTTTCGTCTCAAGATTTCACAAGAAACGATTGATATATTTGGGACAAGCACAATTGTCACTGACACTCAGAAACTCTAAGCCTAAACTTCAACGAGCCGCATGGTACTCCTTTGTTGGACTTGACAAAACAATTTGCACTACCGCCACAACCACAGTGCGGTGTTCTCGATGAGTTTCTCCCCTTTTTCCAAAAAAATTCTTCAGGGATTTCGAACGACGACAGTGAACAGACCTCTGTCTTGGAACCTGCGTTGCTTGTTTTACTTTATTTAATTTTTGTATTTAATTGTTAAATAAACCAACTTTTAAATGAAGGATCAGTTACCCCAGCTTTCTGAAATAATTGGAAAATACAAAGGCAAAGTTTCTTTTTTCATCTCCTTAAGTACTCGTGGATGACAACTACGGTACACAAAATCTTATTGATGGTGCGATAGCCCAACACGAACCCTGGTCTTTATAACTGATGGCTTCCATGCATCTCAGTTAGATGATCGATCCTCCGATTTCAAAGTCTATATAGCTACTGGTTGTGTACGTAAATGCTTTCCTTCGAACGCTCTCTTCGTCTTCCCTGAGGTCTTTTTTCTTGAGTCCTGCCTAAGCAGCATTTTGGGACATTTATTTCCTGGATGTGGTCATGGCTCATGGCAGTTTCAGTGTTTTAACCAGAATTGGTTAATGTTCTACAATTCGTACCACTGTATCTACGTCTCAGGCTCTTGCGCAGTTCCTTTAATTATTCGTAAGACTTTTTTCTCGAATGTGTCGATTGTTTTAACATAAGAATCGGTAAGATTCCACATTACACTAACACATATATAGTGTATTTAGATGCATAGAACTTTTTAAACAAATAGAACACAAATGAATTATTGAAATTGTCACTACTTTGGCTTTAGAGGTCCATCTTTTCGGTCCAATTTTGCACCACTTTTTCCAGCATAGCAACTAATAGTTGCTGATTTGTCAACATAGACAAATGATTTGCCGGAATTTTACAAAAATTAGTCCAACGAAATTAAATGAGTCTCATCGCTGAAAATGATTTGACGGTAAAAAAAGGTTCAACTCAATGGCCGCAATAGCTGCACTAACTGCATCTCGTGGGGCTCCAGTCCAATATTTTTCCCAAACATTTTCCATGTAGTGGACGGACAGAGGCCAAGTTGTTGAGAACGATCTTGAATCGACAAATTTGGATCCTCAGGCACACTTTCCTCTACAGCAGTGATAGCTGCCTCCGAACGCTCTGTACAAGCTCGTGTTGGATGAACATTGTCCATTAGAGTACACGCTGACGTAATTGTTTCTATCGTTTTGCGTATGAGCTACTAAGAAGCTTTTTTGTATGCGCTATATCTTAAGCTGTCATCAAACCCCCATTTTGAGCACAATTGAATGTCATGAAGTTGTAAGAAAATTTCTTGAACAAAAGTTAATCGTTTAGCAGTATATTCAAGCAATGCATGCAAAAAAATTTGTGCAGAAGTAGAAGTAACCGTTATACTTTCTTTTAAATAGCAAATTGTTTTTACTTCTTATATCACTTTATAGGATGAAAACTTTAGGACTTCATACTGATATTGATATAGTTTAGCATTTACAATCAATGCATAATCCGCATCTTAAACTTGTATGGTTTTTCAAGTGATCTAGTACATGCTTTACTATACTTACAAGCACAATTTGAACTAATCCTAATTTCTTGCCCTCTTTTTGAAGACTCGACTTGCCCTGCTTACAGCAAACATTTTCTTACTTTCATTGTTTTCTGTTGTTTTGTTCGTTCGGTGTGTCATGCCAAGGATTTTGGTAGCCGGCTACATTTTATTTAAATTTGTGAATGTTTATAGATTTATTCAACCAATTGCGATTATTTTGTACAAAGCTTTGTAATAAAATGTTTAGCATGCACCCAGCAAGATCAGTATTCTGGTCTAAAATAAGTACAATTTTGTTTTTACTCTTTCAATTTTTCGTCAAATTTCACTTCAACATTTTTACACCTACACATTTTAAAAACTTTAAGGAGACCTTTTTGCGTTATACTCATACAAATTGTTCACGGTTTTAACAACAAATTGATTAAAAACAATCATTAAAATGGCAAACAGCCTCAGGACTCTTCAAATTAAATGCCTTATAAATAATTAAAGGGCAATTAGGAGTAGCTAAAAACAATAATATCATCTCTACCTAGTCTATACATTGAAGCTCAAAACAATGCTTCATAGACCTTGAAACTGAACTGAATTGAGTTGACTTTTGATTGATATTAAATTAGTAAATGGAATATTTCATATTCAGCATAATAAATTACCGTAAATAGTATTGTTACACTTCAAAATTTGAAGGATTCATAACTGCCAGCTAATATTTTGTACAATTCACTTCCAAAATATTTGTTTAAAACTAAACGTATAGATGCCACTTAAGCGCATTCTGAGCTGCGAATTAGGAGGGGCGTCGGCTCGAAACTCGAAACCATTGAACTCTCTTACACTGCGAACAATCTTTTTTCTGGGAACAGCCAAACTTACCACATATATGCGACTTCATTTTCCATTTTAGGATATCTTTCGCAGGTTTTGGCCTCCCTATGCGGCGTTCAAAAACTAATTCTACTATTAAACATAGAATTTCTAGGAGAAAATTTTGGAAACCGTGTGAGCTTGTAGGCACTAAAGTTCTTGAAAATGCAACGAAACAACAACATTCATACTTACGACGCTTAACTATAACGTACATAAGTGGATGGTTTGTATAGATTCGAAAACTGACTACTTTGGTAGTAAGATGTGCACCATAAATTTCCATGTTTTCTATGAAAGGGACAATAAAGGGAATCCTTTTAAAATCTGGCAGTAAAAATATCGTTTAAATGAATCTGGTAGACCAAAGATAGAATGGCTACAACAGTTATCATGATTAGTCTTCTCAAAAAAAAAACACAGAAGCTTACTAGAAAAAAGGATACTGTTTTAAATACATTTGATAGAAGTTTGCGGCATTGTCAAAAACAAAAATCAACAATATTTATTCAGCTTAGTTTATAGTTGACTTTCAGATTTCTGCTCTCAAGACGACGCAATTATCAATACAAGCCGCGAGGTCCGACCCTTGAGGTCAACACGGCCAACTTCCCAGTTATATCTACATAAATATTAAAAATATTAAACGTAATAAAAACAAGTCGTGAGGTGCGACCCTTGAGGTCCACATGTAAAACTTCCCAGTAATATTTACATAAATATTAACAAGCCGCGAGGTGCGACCCTTGAGGACCACACGGTCAACTTCCCAGTGATATTTACATAAATATTAAAAATACTAAACAAAATAATAATTATGATAAAAATGTGGTCTAAGTGCGACCCTCGAGGCCCACACGACTAACTTCCCAGTAGTTGAATAAAAAGCTATAATTTGCTTTTATTATTAATTACTATTATTAATAATAATTATTATTAAACATTATTATTCTAAATTAATATAATTACTGTTACTATTTTTATCAATTTTTTATCTAACCATAAAAGCTTTGGTAGAGGAAGACGTCTCCACCACCTGGTCATCCTCTACCAAAGCCTTGGCAACCTCGTCCTCTTCGTCCTCATCACCCTTCTTGTCCTCCATCTCGGCCTCGGAATCCACAACTATTATTGAGGGTATTTAATCATTGTTTAAAATAATCATTCGTTATTAAGAATGTTTGACCGTTACTGAATAATTATAATTGAATTTATATATACAATATCAGATTATAACTAATATTATTTGATTGTTATTAACAATATTAAATTATTTATAACAATATCCAATTATTAACTGCATTAGCGTCTCTACTCCCATTCACCCAAACCTGATAATAAAAGTTTGCAATTTTATAAATTAATCTTTTTTTTAAATAACATTTTTTACAAATTTGATCACAATTTTACTAAAACGCACAATAATAACAACATTACTATGAAGGTATTTGGTATCTGCACGAATTAATAGTGCGTATCAACAGTTTAAAAATAAGCAATTTTTAGTCGTTTTTTCAGTTTTTTCATCCTAAATAAAAAACGGCCCAACCGATTTTGCTGAAAAGTCATTCAGTTCTAAGTTACGTAATTACGCGTCGTTTAAAACCAGTCCCACGTCAATCCGATGTTTGGTTCTTGAGATAATCGAGACGAAAAATTACTCCGAACGCACATACGTACATACGCACATCCGCACATACGCGCATACGCACATACGCACATACGCACATCCGCACATACGCACATACGCACATACGTACATACACACTCACAGACATCTCTCTAAAAACGATGGATTTGGATTCTAGAGACCTTAAAACGTGGAGATATGTCAAAATTTGGGATTCGCAAAATCGACCCCATTACAATAACTTCCCATAGGTAACTGGGAAGTTAAAAATAATACTACTTTAAATAATAATAATGTACCTCTCATAACAGTAACTGGAATGACTTAATATTAATCTTATCATCTACGGGAGCGTCAATTGATTACATAAGGTTTTTGGTCGATGGGGACAGATTGATTTGATTGAATATTCACGCGGATCAATGGGGGGGGGGTTTCTACGTTATTTGTTGTTTTCATATTGATGAAAGCTTTTTTTATAGCATATGATCTAGCAAAGTATTGACTACGAAACATTTTACCTTTCAAAGCGTTCATTGCCACAAATGCAAATTTGATTAATTTTTTTTGATTTTCAAAATTTAAGCAGTTTTGATATAAAAATTAAAACACGGTGCTTTGAAGACTATTAAAAATCTGCTTAAATTATGCAAATATTAATAAACTGTGATTGGCTTAACAACAATGTCTTCAGAATAAGAGTAGTCGGGTAAAATCATTCATATGAACACTTTTTACATGGCAACGTTGAATGATTTTTTATTTTTAATTTAATTTTTTTAAACATCATGGAAAAGCGTTTTGCTGGTTTGTCTCCAAAAAATGATAAGGATTTATAAATTTTATAAACATTTATTACCGTGTTGTGCAAATCTGGTTAACAAATTTATTTTTTATGAAAAAATCCTAAATTTTTGCACTTTGAATTTTTTTTTGTTAAATTAAAAAACCCCTCCAATGATTTTTTTAAATATAAAAACATTACAAAAATGTTAATACACGTCGATTGACACCTAATTGATGCAAATATTATATTTGGTTCGTGAGATATAGTGAATGCCAGAAATGACCTGGAAATCATGATGACTTTTAATGATTTTTGATTTTTAATTTAATTTTTTTTGTAATCATGAGAGTAAATTTTGTTGGTTTTTGCACAAAAACTGTTTGGAATATATAAATTTTATAAATATTGATTACTGTGTTTCGAAAATCAGGTTAAAAATTTACTGTTTATGAAAAAAACCTAATTTTTTGCACTTTTTTCAAAAAAATTAAAAAACGCCTCCATGATTTTTTTTAAAAACTTTGCAGAATCACATAAATGTTAATACGCGTCGATTAACACCTTAATGATGAAAATTGCATGTTTGGTTCGGGAGATATAACGCATGACAGAAATGACCTTCAAACGGGCAAAACAGCAAACATCCCCGACCGAAGTTTTCCAAAAACTAATCAGCTCTTGAAATTGCAAAGACGCTTCGATTGACACCTCAACAAAGTCGATAGGACTTTGTTTACGTGAGTTATGCTCGTAGAAAAAACTGTCCACGAACGCACATACGTACGTACGGACGTACGTACATACACACACACACACATACATACTTCTTTCTAAAAACACTTAAAATATACTCGTAAGACCTCAAAACGTAAAGAAATGTTGAAAACTTCAATTTCGATTTTCGAGGCGATTACAAGAACTTCCCATATACTGGGAAGTTAAAAATATTAAACACAATAATAATTATGGAAATCATACTACTTTTAATAATAAAAATGTACCTCTCATAAAAGTTATTGGAATGACTTAATATTAATCGTAATGTCTACGCGAGCATCAATTGATTACGTAAAGATTTTCGTGGGTTGGTTTGATTTAATATTCACGTGGATCAATCGGAGGGGGGACAGGTTACAAAGCCTTTTCTACGTTATTTGTTATTTTCATATCGATGCTTGAAGGACAAAACAGCGCTAGCAAAAATGAATGCAGTTTTTGTTATTACGCCCACTGAAGAGATTTTGTCGCGTGGTGGCCATTTTGAATAGTTGCGGTCAAAACTGCTAGCACTTCGGCATAATCACTGAATTTGTATTTGTTCACGATTTTACATCAATGAAACTAATAATTATTTCTTATTTTCTGTTGATTTTGATTTTGAGAAACAATGATTATGCAGTCAAAAATAGGTTCAATTGCATGAAAAAAGTAAAATATATGTATAACAAATGATGACGGAAGTAACTGAAATTTCACGAATACTACAGAACAAAACTCCTAAAAACTACAATTTTTTATTCGATGAAAGCTTTTCAAAGCATATGATCTCAAAAAGTGTTGACTACAAAACATTTTACCATTCAAAACGTTGATTATCACAATTACAAATTTGATTTGATTTGTATTGGTTTTCAAAATTTAAGCAGTTTTATTATTAAAGTTAAAACACGGTTCTGTGAAGACTATTAAAAATCTCCGCAAAATATGTAAATAATAATGAACTTTGATTGACTTTACAACAATGTCTTTAGAATAAGAGATTTAAGGTATAAAAATTCGTATGAACCCTTTTTACATTGTGACTTTGAATGATTTTTTTTTATTTTTAATTCAGTTTGTTTTGAAATCATGAGATAGTATTTTGCTAGTCTCTACACAAATTGATAAAATTTGATAAATTTCATAAACATTTATTATAACGATGTTAATTTTATTAATTATTAAGTAATTTTTTTATGAAAAAAACACTAATTTTCAATATTTTTTTATTAAATTTAAAAAATGGCTTAAAGATTTTTTTTTAAATTCAAAAACATTATTAAAATGTTAATACGCGTTGATTGACTTCTTTATGATGCAAAGAATATAATAAAACAGTTTCCTTGACCGTATAAAAATTTAATAACAATAATGTATATACGTATTTCGAAGTTAACACAACTTCTTCTTCAGTACAATTACTAACAGATTTTGATGGCTTACAGGTTTATATACTGACTAATTTCAAACGGGATATAATTAACCAAGATATCAATTAGCGTGTTCAAAGAGGATACTGTTACAGTTCCCTGTATTACTGTTTAACCTTAGTACAGAGGGTATTTTCTTAATTTCTAGGCTTTTTATTGCATCTAACCTGCCCGAAGAGTGCAAGAAAGTGTATGTTGGCCAAACTAGGAGATTAGTGGGAACCAGATTCGCCGAGCATAAGAAAGAAGCTGAATGTTTGCTAAAAAATGGGAGTAACCTCAAATACCATAGTTTTAAGTCATCAGTGATAGAGCATATTGTTAAAGAAAAACATAAAATCAACTTTAATGACTTAGATTTAATTAAAGTAGTCCCCAAATTTCACAAATCAGACACTTTTTTTTAAAAAAATTAAAAAACGGCTCCAAAAATTTTTTTAAATATTTGATAGAATCACGAAAATGTTAATACGCGTCGATTGACACCTTGATGAAGCAAATCGTACGTTTGGTTCGCGAGATATAGCGCATGACATGGTTGACCTTCAAGGGGTGAAAACAGCAAACCCCCCCGACCGAAGTGTCCCAAAAACTAATCAGCTCTTAAGATTGCAAAGACGCCTCGTTAGACACCTTAACAAAGTCGATACGACGATTTTATTTTGGCACTGTGAAAATTATTGAAAGTCTGCTCAAATTGTAGAAATATTAGTAAGCATTGATTGACAGGACAATAATGCCTTAACAATAGAAACATATGCGTATGAACCCCATTTTGATAGTGACTTTGAATGGTTTTTTATTTATTTTCAATTTAGTTTTTTTGTAATCTTTGAAAATAGTTTCACTAAGTTATTTACAAAACCTGATAAGAGTATATGAATTTTATAATCTTTGATTACTTTATTGTGCGAATCATGCTCAAAACTAATTTTTTATGAAAAAAACCCTAATTTTTCGCATTTTTTTCATTAAATTAAAAAATGACTCCAACATTTTTTCCTAACATTTTAAATAATCATAAATGTTTTATGTTTAGTTCACAAGAGAAGTGAAAGATTTCAAAGGGAAAGATTTCATTTCATTTTCACATACCACGGACGGTATGATGTCTGACTACTGCAGGACATAGAATTGAGATCTGCTTAGACAAGAAATAACAACTTCAGAGGTATCAAACAAGCATAACGAAAGAATTCGCAAGAATAGGTTACAATAGTTTCAATAACAACGTGCAAAATTTTATATTTTGCTTAAAAATAAGAAAATATTATAAGACAATCAGCTTTTAACTTAATTATGTCTATTAAAACTGACTAAAATTGTAAACTCATTTTTCAAAAAATCTTTACGTGGTTCAAAATATGGGATTTTGTTCAGTGGGCTGTGTAAAACTGGCTCGTAAAACTGCATACAACTGATAATTTTCCAAAAACTTTGATTTGCACGCCTATGTGTCGTTTAATATTAGCTAAACGTGCGTCAATGCTTATCCAGAGAGGAAAATAAAAATAATCATAAGATTCAACGGATAGCATGAAATTTACTATATTTAACGAGTTGAAAATCAAAACTAAATCTATGAATAATGTATACTTTTCCACAGTTTAATGTATTTTTTTGAATTCTATAAAGTGGACTAATACCTTAATGATGTGAAAAAACCTATTAAGTTTTCTGCGAAAGAATTTTTAGTTGGGAAGGAGGTGTTGGGTTAGATCAATAATCGAGGGTATATCCACGCATATAAGACAATTTCTGAAGTTGAGGGTCGAAGAAAGTTGGGTAATCTGTGCCTAGAAAGCTTAGTTAAGATCGGTCCTTTATCTGATGGAATAAATTTCCTCGGGTTTTTCGTTTTGTTTGAACGACTTTTTCGGAAACAGTTCGGATAGACTGACGAATTTGTTCCAATCTAGATGAACCTGTACCTAATAGGTCACGTTAAGTAGCATACAAATGAAATTTATAGGGTAACAGATAAGAATCAAGATAATGATTGATTTTGGTTTTTGTATTTTGTGATAATTTCGTAAAATTGGACATTTTATGATGATTAAATCAAACGTTACAAAGGACAAGAGTAAATAATTCCAAAGAAAAACCGCAATCGTACTTTCACTAAACTGAGGGCGTTGCCTGCTAACAATCGCCGACACTTTAGTCTTCAAAAGGCTGAACGAATTCGTGTGAGCTATATTCAACTTTTGTTGCCTTATCCCTGTACTGAACTTATTTTTGTCTACAAATTATATCAGTTTTCAATTCATTAGTATATTGTAACAAATATCGAATTCAATAAATTGACTAATGAAAAAGTAAAGAGCAAAAAAACTGATAAAATCTTACTGAGTTAAATAGCAAAGCCAATTGCACACATGAATTAGACAGTCTGCAGGATCAATAAAGGAAAATTATAATTCTTTCACTGAAAAAAACACCATTTTCATATCATAGCTTTGTCTGCAAAAGAAGGCAAGCAGCTTGCTGGTTTCATTCTGAAATTTTTTCAAACTTAATCATTATAATATTTGGAAGATTCATTCTATGCCTCCTTCAACCATATAAAACAGTTTCGCGTTGATTGTTTTTAATTAACCTATGAATAACAATTAGTTAAATCTCATTTTGAAAGAAAGCTTTCCAATTTATCAACAACAAAAACAAATCGTAGGTTTATCATCAATTAATTTGAAACACATCAAAATAATTGGATTTATTTCAGTGTAAATTCAACATCAACTTTAAGGGATGTGAGTTTCAAGAAATTGTTTCTTAGTAGAACTATGGGGTGTGTCAAAAATCAAGCAGGGCCAATTTAGTTTTGGTTTTGAATATATTAATGAATCCCATATATAACATCGTTCGGTCCATGGAATTATTAACTGTGTATTGAAGCTGTTAAGAAACTCACACAGTTTTAAATGTATCATAAAAGGTTTTTATTCTTTTAAAAAAAATATAAATGATGCATAACACAGGTATTATCTTTTTCAAATAATCAGGATTGGAATACTATTTGCTTTGAATTTTTTTTAGAAGAGTACCAATGGGTTCTTTTAGTAAAATAAAACATTTCACAATTTCACAGGATGAATTTCCTTCTATATATAATCTATTCATACACTTCTTTACAAAAAATTGAGAGTATTTTGCATTTGAATTATTCAATTTTATTGCCTTTGTAAAATATTTATAATTTTACAAACTCAGCATATATTGCAAATGTTATAAAATCTAACAAAAAGTTCCAAATTGCATGAATGGTAAACGATGTAACACGATAGGTATATTAAAGCCACCGTTGGGAAAATAATACTGCCAAATTCAATAGAAATCAAGAGCGTAAATTATTGCAAATAATTCCCATTAAATGAAATTACAGACTTGCATGGCTTCAATTATTGTGGAAATTGGACTGTCATTATCACATTCCCTTGTACGCTATAAAAAAGCGATATAAATACTAAATGAGCAAAAGCGTTTATTCAACACCTACAACTGTTGCAAATTATACTCTATGAAAAAAATCAAACCAGGATATGAAACAATTATTCTCATAGTGGAATGAAAATCCAGAGAAGTATTACAGAAACTACAGAATGAGAATCCTTTGAACTTCAACAGTTTTAAATTCAACCACCCCGAATTGAATTTTTCCATTTTACCAACACTTCGTACACAGATAAACAGAAACAACACACAAAATTTACACTTGCTGCAAGCTATCAACCAAATTAAATTTCACGGCACATAGTCAAAGATCTACACCTATAAAAGCCCGTTTTCGAATTCAATTAAATATCCGAAAATACATGGATCCCATTTCAAGCCCAAGGACACATCAACAACAAAAACCTCCCTTATTCCCTCAATTGACTTCCACCCAAGAGTCTTGGCAGTAAATTCAACAAGTTGCCTCACTTGGTTCTTCAATTTGCCTGCAAACGTATCTGCCCTGGCTTTTGCTAATATTTAAAGAAGCCGAATCATTTAATTTCCAGGATTCCAACATCAAGTAGGAGAGGGAAAAAAAGCATTCCAGGCAAATATATATTAATAAAATCCATGCGAGAAGTACAATAAGGCTGTCTATACAAAAGGACCTGAGCAAGCCAGGACGCAGAAGGAAATTGTGTAAACTTTGAAAAGAATTTCATTAACTTGGACATTTTGAAGGCTTCTCTGAAAATGTTTATATTCTTGTGTAGCAAAAAATGTATATCAACACTTCTTCGATATGAATAAAGTTTATTTCGGACAAAGAGCTGGGTGAGTAGTTGATAGAAATGTAAATAACTACGCACGTATGTATATTCATAATGATATTTTGATTGGCAAATGTGTTAACATTACCTTGATTGTTTGTCTTTTAATGAAACATATTTGATTGAAATCGTCCTAATTCATTTTACAATTGAATTAGCTGAAACACATTGGCACTTTTCACAATAACACAAAACTTCAAAAACACTTCGAGAGGAGTAACCAGAACACGGACACGCACGAGATAGAGTAAACAAGTTTAAGATTAGGAACAGAATAACGAGGACAAAGTTTAGAAGGGAGCACACACAATAGAAGCTTATACGCTTGATAGAGAATTGCTTTTGAAAAGGAAGATTAAGAGTGGTTCTTCCTTTGAGCACTTATGTCATGACATCCATATCACATTCAACTGTTAGCGAAAATTTCGGCGATAGCATGCAGGTCATTCTTCCGCAAACTGAACGTCGCATGGTAGAACATTCAAGTTCCACACCAAGTTCGTGTAACACCGCGAGTGACACCACGTAACCCGGAACGCGAACCAAAAGCCACGTGGCTTCTTTCAAACCATGACTCCTTCAAGTCGGCTTCTGTAGCCAGGATATCTCATGTTGACCGAATGAAATTGTGTGTTTCCTTTTCACTCAAAACTGCTAAAATTTAATCAATTCGCCTAGCTGTATGGTGCAAGGACGAGGAAGCACAGACGTGGCCGTCAACGGTAGACAAATTTCTACACATCATCGACTACACACCAAGCAAGGCGCGGTACATCGTTTGAACACCTTTAGATAAGGTCCTTTTGCTTGTTCACTGATGCATTCCAAATCCGGAAGTGGGATCTCTCATAGCTTACCGAAATATTATATACGATAGTTGCTGGGAGTTCGATTTGATCGGCTGTTTCACTTTGCAATAGCAAACAGGGAGGAGACAGTCTATGTTCAATAGCAGAAAGGATCGGCAGCAAGTCTTCAACACGACGCGCGTACTCGCACGAACAGCTCCTTGTCGGATGAACGCGACTCCAAAACTAAATTGAATCCTGAAACGAGTAGCCCAAGAAAATCGGAATGGGACGAACACTGTACAAAGCACTCGCTGAATCCTGGCTGACTCTCGCCACTCCAAGCCGAATGAGCTGCTATGCATCTCTCTTCGGTGTCTTCCAAATCTCTTCGGCATGGGGTCGAACGAGCCGCACTGAAAAGCACAGACAAATGATAAATCCACCCTTTTCCTGGCGGCTACATCCCCACATTTGTACACTGTGTGCAAAATATCCTCTGTGTGATTTGGAAGGACTCGACGTACGCGTGCGAGCGCACATTGATAGTCCTTGCACCCCTTGGGTGGCAAGTAGTGAATGCTGTGCAGACTGACATCAACTTGTTCAGAGTACGTCCGTTCTTGCGACCGTCCTTGCGACGAGGATCTGTGACGAATTTCGCCAAGTGGGTTGGAATGGGAAGGACTCAGTGAACATCACACAAGGCAACGCATCGTTATCCTTTCGGCAAAATACTTTCGTGTTGGTGTGAATTCTCACGCCAAGCACTCATTCACAACATTACGGTCAATTCGTCCGTGAATTATTCAACGGAAGTGATTTCACTCATGAGATTTCTTTTGATATGATTTTCGTCACAATTTATATTTGATTGTGTTGCTCTAAAATAAGGATATTTAACAGGACATAAATTACTGCTGTGAAAATTTATATTCCCATCAAAAAGCAGCTAACTTCAAAGTGTTCCAGAGTGTATTTTAGGTAAATAGGGATACTTTTGATAAGATTTTATCCTGTTATAAGAATATCTGCAAGTATTGTCAACTAAACTGACTATTATTTTTTAATTCCTAATATCTGCGAAGTTCTTGTAATCGTTCCGAGAATCTAAACAGAAATTTTCAATATATCTTTAGGTTTTGAGTTCTTTAGAGTATATTGAAAGTATTTTTGAAAAAAATGTGTGTATGTACGTACGTACAAAGTCGCATTGACTTCGTTGAGGTGACAATCAAAACGTTTTTGCAAGTTAAAAAGCTGATTGGTTTTCGATAAACTTCGGTCAGGCGTTTTTTTATGTTTTGCCCCTCCTAGGTCATTTTTCTCATGCACTATATCTCGCGAATCAAACATAGGATTTGCATCGTTGAGATGTCAGTCGAAGCGCATTATGATTCTTCTAAATTTTAAAAGAACATCGTTGGAGCCATTTTTAATTTAACGAAATTTTTTTCCAAAAATTAGGTTTTTTTTTCCTGAAAAAACATAATACAACCTTTTTTCATAACTACCAAAAAAAATATTAATAAAAAATTCATTAAAAGTCACTGTATAAAATGGGTTCATACGAATAATACCATCTGATGTCTCCCTCTCTAAAGACATTCTTGTAATGTCAATCACAGTTTATTTATATTTGCATAATTTCAGCAGATTTTCAATAATTTCCACCGAGTCGTTTATTTATTTTAGTGAAAAAACTGCTTAAAATTTGAAAAAACAAGCCGCTAGGTGCGATCCTTCAGGTTCACATGGTCAACTTCAAAGTAATATCTACATATATATTAAAAATACTAAACACGACAATAATTATGAAAATAATACTACTTTAAATAATAATAATTAGAGGTACTCCTGAAGTAATTGAAATGAGTTAATATTAATCTTAACTTATACGGGAGCGCCCGTCGATTACGTAGATATGGTGATGATTATATATTCCGCGAACTTATCGGGAGCGGGGGGTAGGTTATAAAGCCTTTTCTACGTTATTTGTTATTTTCATATCGATGCTTGAAGGACGAAAGAGCGCTAGCAAAAATGAATGCAGTTTTTGTTATTACCCGCACTGAAGAGATTATGTCGCGTGATGGCCATTTTGAATAGTTGCGGTCAAAATTGCAATCACTTCGACATAATCACTGACTTTGTAATTGTTCACGATTCTACGGCAATGATAACGATAATAATTATTTTTAACTTCCCAAACATGCGATTTTTATCATTAAGGTAGCAGTCGACGCGTATTGACATTTACGTGATTCTGTCAAATTTTTCAAAAAATCGTTGAAGCCATTTTTTAATTTTTTGAAAAAAAGTGCAAAAAATTGGGATTTTTTTCAAAAACATCAAATTTTTAACCTAATTTTCGAAACTCACTAATCAATGTTTGTATAATTTATTTACTCCAAACAGTTTTTGTAAAAAAAACACCAAATTTTTTTTCATGATTACAAAAAAAAAAATAAAAAATAAACAAGCCGTGCGGTGCGACCCATGAGGTCCACACGGTCAACTTCCCAGTAATATCTACATAGATATTAAAAATATTAAACACAATAATAGTTATGGAAATAATACTACTTCAAATAATAAAAATGTACCTCTCGTAAAAGTTATTGGAATGACTTAATATTAATCGTAACATCTACGCGAGCGTCAATTGATTACGTAAGGATTTTGGTGCATTGGTTTGATTGATTATTCACGCAGATCAATCGGAGGGGGGGGGCAGGTTTCAAAGCAGTTTTTTCATTAAAGCTAAAACATGGTGCTGTGAAGACTATTGAAAATCTGCTCAAATTTTGCAAATATTATAAACTTTGATTGACTATACAACAATGTCTTTAGAATAAGAGATTTAAGGTATTATGATTCGAATGAACCCTTTTTACATGGTGACTTTGAATGATTTTTTATTTTTAATTTAATTTTTTTTTTGCAATCATAAAAAAGTTTTTGCTGGTTTCTCTACAAAAATAGTTAAAAGTTTATAAATTCTATGAACATTTATTATTACGATATGCAAATCAGGTTAAAAATGATTTTTTTATGAAAAAAACACTACTTTTCCAAAAAAAATTTAATAAATAAAAAAAAACGCTTTAATGATTTTTTTAAAATAAAAAACATCATAAAAATGTTAATACGCGTCGATTGACACCTTAATGATCGGAAGATTATATTTGGTTCTCGAGATATAATGAATTACGTAAATTACCTTGTACGTTGGATGATTTTTTATTTTTTATTTAATTTTTTTTTTTGTAATCATGAAAATAACTTTTGCTAGTTTTTTCACAAAAACTTTTTGGAGTATATAAATTATATAAACATTGATTACTTAGGTTTGAAAATCAGGTGAAAAATTTTGTGTTTTTGAAAAAAAACCTAATTTTTTGCACTTTTTTTCAAAAAAATTAAAAAACGGCTCCAACTATTTTTTTAAAATTTGATAGAATCACAAAAGTGTTAATACGCGTCGATTGACACCTTGTTCAAAAAAATCATACGTTTGGTTCGTGAGATATAGCGCATAACATGGTTGACCTTCAAGGGGTGAAAACAGCAAATCCCCCCGACCGAAGTGTCCCAAAAACTAATCAGCTCTTAAGCTTGCAAAGACGCTTCGATTGACACCTTAACAAAGTCGATACGACTTTGTTTACGTGAGTTATGCTCGTAGAAAAACTGCCTGCGAACGCACGTACGTACATACACACACACATACATACTTCTTTTTAAAAACACTTTATATATACTCTATAGCCCTCAAAACGTAAAGAAAAGTTGAAAATTTCAATTTCGATTTTCGAGGCGATTACAAGAACTTCTCATATACTGGGAAGTTGAAAATTTGTTTATCAAATTTGCTTTTATGGTAATCGACGCTTCCAATGATGATATGTTTTAAAGATGACGATATCTTATTACGCAGAAAACAGCATTTTTTGGGTGCAAACATGTTCATACAAAAGCAATACACCATTCATATTTATAATCGGAAACGGTCGATAGAAATAATATTACCTAATTTCACTTTTTCTAACTTCCATCTTATTTGCCCATCTGCTAATGTTCAATAAAATTTCATAGTATTTTTAATTCTTTCCAAAAACATTCATATAGAAACAATAAACAATGAAAATTTATAATGGGGGGTCCATTAAATACATAAAGACCATTTGCCAAATGTTTGAATTTAATTAATTAATCAGTTGTAAAGATTCCTAAGACCTCAGTTGGTTCTTATTCTTTCTTATGTTAAATTTTTTATGTTTACAATATAATCAGACATCGAATTTTTACTGCGTATGACGTGTTGTTTTATGAACTTCAAAATAAGAAATTATTCTCAGTGTTCGAAGGTAAAATGGTGTATTAGTGCAAATGCAATGGTTGTCAATTGTTTTCAAATTTATATGCATTAAGAAGCTTTCATGAAATAAAAAGTTGTTGTTATTAGTAGTCCAGCTTTTGGGGTTCGTAGCATTTCAATTGCTTCCTCTCCATCTTTTGTACAATTTTTTTAAATACAATTAAAAAGCGAATATTTACTGCGTATTCAATATTTTCAGGATAATCTGCAAAATAAGAAAGAATTATAAGTCTCAATTATGTTATATGATGAAAGAAGCCGCGAAGTGCGACCCTTTAGGTCCACACGGTCAACTTCCCAGTAATATCTACATAAACATTAAAAATATTAAACACAATAATAATTTTGAAAGTAATACTACCTTAAATAATAATAATGAAAAGTATTCATAGCAGTAACAGGAATGAGTTAATATTAATCATATCATCTACGGGAGCATCCACTGATTACGTAAGGCTTTTGGTGGATGGGTGATGATGATTGATTACCACAAATGCAAATTTGATTGAAATTTTGATGGTTTTCAAAATTTAAGCAGCTTATTTTAATTAAAAGACTGCAAAAACTATTAAAAATCTGCTCAAATTATCCAAACATTTTAAAACTTTGATTGACTTTACAACAACGTCCTTAGAATAAAAGATATAAGGTAATATCAGTCGGAAGAACCATTTTCATATGGTAACTTTGAATGATTTTCTATTTTTAATTGAATTTTTTTCAGAATCATGAAAAAAATTTTGCTGGTTTCTCTTCAAAAACTAATAGGCATGTATAAATTTTATAAACATATATTACTGTGTTGAGCAAATCAGTTAAAAAAATATTTTTTATGAAAAAACCCTAATTTTTCTCATTTTGTTCTATTAAATTAAAAAAACCGCTAAAACGGATCTTTATAATGCTAAAATAATCAACGAAATTTTACAACACGTCGATTGATACCTTAATGATGCAAATACTATATCTGATTCGTGAGATATAGTGAATGGAAGAAATGACCTTGAAGATCATGATGACTGTTAATGATTTTTTATTTAATGTTTCTTGTTATCATGAGTAAAAGTTTTGATTTTGTTTTTACAAACACTGCTTGAAGTATATAAATTTTATAAAAATTGAATACTCACTTTCGTAAATCAGGCTAAAAATTTATTGTTTATAAAAAAAACCTAATTTTTTGCACCTTTTTGCCTTAAATTAAAAAACTGCTCCAACGATTTTTTCAAAAATTTGACAGATTTACACAAATGCTAAAACGCGTCGATTGACACCTTAACCATGCAAATTATATGTTTGATTCGCGAGATATAACGCATGACAGAAATGACCTTCAAACGGGCAAAACAGCATCCCCCCCCCGACCGAAGTTTCCCAAAAACTAATCAGCTTTTGAAATTGCAAAGACGCTTCGATTGACACCTCAGCAAAGTCGATACGACTTTGTTTACGTGAATTATGCTCGTATAAAAAAGTGTCCACGAACGTACATACGGACGTACGTACGTACATACACACACACACATACATCTCCCTTTCTAAAAACACTTTATATATACTCTATAGACCTCAAAACGTAAAGAAATGTTGAAAATTTCAATTTCGATTTTCGAGGCGATTACAAGAACTTCCCATATACTGGGAAGTTAAAAACACAAATTAAGTGATTATGCAGCCGCCATGGAAATTTTGGATGCAACTATTCAAAATGGCCATCACACGGCAAACTCTCTTCATTTGGCGTAAAAACATAAATTGAATTCAATAGCCCAGAAATCGCAATTTGGCCAAAAATTTTGTTAGCTTTCTTAGGTCGTTGCATCGATATGAAAATTAAACATTACGAAGAAAAGAAATAACCTGTCAGCGCCCCTCCTCCCTCCTTCTGAAACCCTTACGTAAGCAATGGACGCTCCCTAAGATGATTGGATTAATAGAAACTCATTCTAATTACTGTTATGAGTACCTATCATTATTATTATTTAAAGTAGCATTATTTTCAGTATTATAAATGTGTTTAATATTTTTAATATTTATGTAGATATCACTGGGGACTTGACCGTGTTGGCTTCAAGGGTTACACCTTGCAGCTTGTCTTAGGATGCTGTTTTCATAACGAAACATTACGGTTTAGAGTTAAGTTCACGTTGGTTGTACTATCGGTCCGCAAATTTTAGAGATTAAAAACAAATACCTCATCTGGATGAATTTTCTGTACATTTTGCGTTGTCAAATGGCCAAAAGTTATTTAGATATCTTTATGTAATCATGGCCTTACATGTATTTGGAGTAGACAGTATATATTAAAATATAGGAATAATATCAAACCCACGATTCATTCGGGAAAATTTCAAATCTTCAAGGAAATTATTTCCCCACCAAGGGCAATCGACTTTTAAAACATCCTTAAATGTGGACACCCTTGCGAATCATATGTTTTCATCGTTCAATGGACTGCTCTCATAGTTCTTTCATCGCTGTTGTACAAATAAATGCGCCGTCATTTCAACGTACAGAAAGAGCTCGAAAACTCTTCCTGGCATCCAAAGAGCCACATCATCCAAGAGTAGCTCACAACAGATCTCTTCTTCAACGCAAGAGTAACATCCTTGCTCCACGAAAGGATGCTGCGCACGAACCACCTCGTGAATAACGAGAAAATCAGAATTTCTTTAACAATAGCCGAAACCGGGCACGAGGGGAGGATTGATTTGTTGTGACATGTGGCATGGACAATCTCGGTAATAAGTCCCTAAAGTGAGGGTAGTTGACTTTCGCATGATCATATCTACACGCCCGTTTCCGTCCGCTCATCTAGATGACTTCCATCTTGCCCAAGATATGTACATATATCCTTTTGAATCCAATTTGGTTATCTCACATATTTTTCTTTGGCATTTTCCGTTCGTCCTTTCTATTTGTCAGCACGCTCGCGCAAATCCTGCACGACGCTCTTTGAAACGCGGGTGGTGTGCCTCACCCAGTGGGCTAGGACACACAAGCCCCTGAGGCACTAGATTCGAGTCCCTATCGTTAGGATAATACAAGGATTGTGTGCAGACAATTGGGAAAAAATAAATGTCGTACGATTCCGGGTTGTGTTGTTGCGACATGAATTAAACGTGAATTGTGTTTACTGATTGGGAGATCCGATTCAGATATAATCTAGTGAATTCCATTTAATCCTGCATGGGCTTGAAGTGGACTATACATGTACATCTTCCTTAAACAGACTAAGCCACCACACAAACTAAGACTGGTAGTGAGCGAGGACGAAGCATGAGTTGAATCCTGTATTAATTCCATGTCATCATCGCTCTATTCTTTGGCTCTGCGCTCCCGCAGGAAAACTCCAGCTGGATTGGATGACTTTCGCATGGAACACTATCGACTGTTGTTCGGCACTTTTCAACGCATTGACCTAAGAAGCAAAGAAGTCACTTCAGAGGGGTTGGCAGCATGGTGCACAGTCAGTCCCGTATACGAAATATGATGGTAATTGTTGTAAATTGGATTAGATATGAATTAATGGGCACTTCAAAAATGATAGTTTGGTTGGGGGGAAACATGGGAATAAAATATATTTGAATTTTAAGTTGAATCCCTTTGAAAAATAAACACAACATTAATGATATTAAGGGTGGTTGGTTGTGCGAAACGATCATATCAGAGATTAAAAATTATGTAAATTACATCTTGAAAGATTTATGGAATGTATAGTGAAAGCCGTGCCGCGGGAAATGAAAACAACACAATAGATTTTAAAGGAAAATAATTTTAAAATTTTCGCAACAATATTTGTTCTAATCTGATTGAATATCCTCTATTATGTTATTTGGTGAGATTGAGTCAACTGTTCTCCACTATTTGGATCTAAGCCATTCCGGGATGTTATCCTTTAAAAAAAAGTTAGTGTTTCAATCCAAGCCAAATTTCTCACAGTTTATTTATACATGTTTATACAGACTCGCCAAATGTTGATCACCACAGCCTGTTAATTCATCAAATATTACATAATTAATCAAATTTGACATGCCACTGAAATGAGTATGCTTCTCGACATTTTGACAGACATACCGGGTTTGCCTTAAGGTTTGTATGCCCAATAATTTCTGTCACATTCCAGTTTTGCTGGTGAGATGGTTCAATCAGCAGTAGTATCTTTTCGATGACCATTCTTACCAAACTTTCCTTGCCATTTGGCTTAATGTGTTGCCGTTTTTGAGTTTGGTGTTGCCTGTTTTGTTTTGCTTGAATGCTTACATTCAAAGCTTCACTGATTTGTCAGGATTCAATCATTCAACCTGTGTTTTTCAAGAGCCAGTTCTAGCTTTTGATTAGAAGCTTTGTGAGCTTCAATACATATTATGTCCATTCGAGAGTGGTATACACATTTCCAGAAAGTCCACCAGCTCGAAAGAAACCAAACTTTTCAGTAAACTCAAGTGTATGAATTGAGAAGCATATCAGCCACTATTGAGGATATGGTCTTGCAGGGTACAACGAGCACTATGTTGGCTGGCTTATTCGTCACTTTCAAATAAGAATCACACAAATTTGTGGATAATTCCTGCTCAGGAAATTATCACCTTGAAGCAGATGCCACTCGAAGCAGAAGACGGATAGTTGTGTTCTATTTGATTGAAAATGACAGCCCTCATATGAAAAAAATATCCTTTTATTAACTTCCCAGTATATGAGAAATTCTTGTAATCGCCTCGAAAATCGAAATTGAAATTTTCAACATTTCTTTACGTTTTAAGGTCTATAGAGTATAAATAAAGTGTTTTTAGAAAGAAGTATGTATGTGTGTGTGTACGTACGTGCGTTCGTAGACAATTTTTTCTACGAAGATAACTCACGTAAACAAAGTCGTATCGACTTTGTTGAAGTATCAATCGAAGCGTCTTTACAATTTTAAGAGCTGATTAGTTTTTGGGAAACTTCGGTCGGCGGAGGGGGGTGTTGTTTTGACCCTTTGAAGGTCATTTCTGTCATGCGTTATATCTCGCGAACCAAACATACAATTTGCATGGTTAAGGTGTCAATCAACGCGCATTAACATTTGTGTTATTCCATCAAATTTTTAAAAAAAATCCTTACAACCGTTTTTTCATTTAATAAAAAAAAGTGCAAAAAATTAGGTTTTTTCCATAAACAAGAAATTTTTAACCTGATATGCAAAACACAGTAATCAATGTTTATGAAGTTTGTATACTCCAAACAACTTTAGTACAAAAACCAGCAAATTTTTTTCTAATGATTACGTAAAAAATTAAATAAAAAATAAAAAATCATTAAAACCCATCTAGATCAAGGTCATTTTGATCATTCACTATATCTCACGAACCATATATGATATTTGCATCATTAAAGTGTCAATCGACGCGTATTAACATTTTTGTGTTGTTTTTAAGTTAATTTAAAAATCCTTTCAGCCGTTTTTTAATTTAATAAATGAAATTGGGAAAAATTAGAGTTTTTTTATTAAAAATAAATTTTTAACCTAATTGTCACTGCTCAGTAATAAATGTTTATATAATTTATACATTCCTATCAGTTTTTGAAGAGAAACTGGCCGAATTTTTTGCATGATTCTGGAAAAAAACAAGCCGCGAGGTGCGACCCTTGAGATCCACACGGTCAACTTCCCAGTAATATCTACATAAACATCAACAACATTAAACACAATAATAATTTTGGAAATAATACGACTTCAAGTAATAACAATGAGTGGTATTCGTAGCAGTAACAGGAATGAGTTAATATGAATCATATCGGTTACGGGAGGGTCCATTGATTACGTAAGGTTTTTGGTCGATGAGGACAGATTGAATATTCACGCGGATAAATCGGTGGAGGCCTTTTTGGTCTTGAAAATTTTTGTATATGCAGTCAAAAATAGGTTCAATTGCATGTAGAAAGTAAAATGTTTTACACATGATGATGGTTATTAAAATCTTACGATTACTAAAAAATGAATCTACTAAAAACTACAACTCTTTATTCCATGAAAGCTTTTCAAAGCATATGATCTAGGAAAGTATTGACTACAAAACATTTCACCATTCAAAGCTTTGATTACCGCAAATGCAAATTTGATTGAAATTTTGTTGGTTTTCAAAATTTAAGCCGTTTTTTTACACATTTTTACATTTTACTTTTTACATGCAATTAAAAAAAATATTATTAACATTGCATATTCATTGTTTTTCCAAATCAACTGAAAATAAGAAATAATTATTAGTCTCTTTGATGGAAAATCGTGAAAAAACACAAATTCAATGATTATGGCGAAGTCATGGCCATTTTGAACAAAATTATTTAAAATGATCGCCCCGTGAGAAAATCTCTTCAGTGGGCGTAATAACAAAAATGCATTCATTTTTTTAGCGCTCTCTTGTCCTTCAATTATCGATATAAAATAACAAATAACGTAAAAAAGGCTTTATAGCCTACCCCTTCCGATTTATCCGTTTGAATAGTCAATCAAACCAATCCACCCCCCATCCACCAAAAGCCTTACGTAATCAATGGAAGCTACAGTAGATGATACGATTAATATTAACTCATTTCAATTACCATTATGAGTAGCTCTCATTATTAATATGTAAAGTAGTATTATTTTCATAAATATTTTTGTGCTTAATATTTTTAATATTTATGTATATATTACTGGGAAGTTGACCGTGTGGACCTCAAGGGTCGCACCCCACGGCTTGTCTTCATATGTTTTTCTTATGGAACGAGTGGATTTTCATCGGTTGTGTTTGAGGTTGAGCTCAAAACATATGGGTCTCCACTAACAGACGCTATCTCTACTGGTATGTGTAGTTTTGCAAAGACCCAATGGAACTCATGCCAATTCAGAGAGGTCATTCGAGGTTTTCTATATCGTCTCATAAGATTATGTGTTTAAGTTAAGATCCTCTGATGGTGATCATCTCCAAATAGAGTGTGGCTGTTCTATTTTTTGGCACCACATTGTGCGCTTCAACTTACCCAAGCATCAATTGCAAGCAAGAATTTCAGATCGAAACCTGCAATAACACCACCAAACCACCAAAAAACTCCGTAAAAAATACCAACCAAAGAAGAGAAAGCGGTATGAAATAAAGAAGAAACACGTGTCACTTCAACTGTACATTATTTTATTAAATCTTAAACATTTTACTCAGTATTTTAGTTATCAATTCTATCACCGCTGCTTTTTCTCCTTCCTACCAAATGGCTGTTCGAGTCTCAGATGCAAATTACTTAACACGCTGTTAATTTTCAGTCACGCAATCCTTCTACACTATCGTCATGCACCTACACAACTTTTTCTCGCCACCTTTAGTCGTTCCCACATATAAATAATTGATGATTTTGACAAATAGCGCTAGTGTCTACTTGTTATTGCCCAGAAATTCAATTGCTCAAGAAGGGCGAGCGGTGCCTACAACCTCCATTTATCGTTTTAAATTTTAGTGTTGCATATCATTAAGATGAAGAACTTACACCAAGGGAAGCGTTCAAATTTATTGCGATACTGATGGATTTACCAGAGAAGAAATCATAGATCTGCGCTTTATAACAGATAGAGGAGTTGCCGCTCTTGATTTTGTCTATAGATCTGTATGTGCAAGGATAGAATAGTCATCAACGATGAACCACAAACGTTCTGCTCAGATTCGCCTCGATATAGGTAAGAAGAATTAAGAGTGCAACTGTCGTGTACGTGCAATCAGTCGATGATCCTATACTTGAGTTATTCTACCCTTGAAGCTGTTGAGTATCGTTCACGTAAACGGTTAAGTGTATGATCCCCAACTTGCTACTGTTGCGATTAAAACGGTGTTGATTGCGTTCCTCTGCTCGAGCACACATTTTTGCCACATATTATTTGGTGTCTTCTGGTTCCCAATCCATTTCAGTAACCGGTGATGTTTTTGTAACGCATCTCTTTCTGAATTATGTCTTCGTTAATCATTTTGACCTCTTCGTGCTCTTGAATTTTTGTTACTGTACCAAATCGCTTACAAATCGCCACATTTTCCGATAAACCTATATTGATGTAAATGCTCTAATTGAATAGGTCAACCAATAATCTGTTTTACTACTTTAAGCAGATTTCTGAAATTCCAGCATTTTAAACTTTATGTTAATAAATTTTTATTAACAAATAAGTGCTTCTTGATTTCGGAGTCAATGCAGCTACCTTAATGAATCTAAACTATGATTATTTCACCTCATAACGATAATATATAATACCTTTCGTAGATGACTACGATAATATATTATATATAGTCATAGTCTATTCATATATATATGAAGTCTTCTTAACAACTCCAATAATATTATTTAAATATTTTTTATACTCTAGCAGCCTTAGTGGTGTGGTTTCATGTATACAAATAGTATTTTAATGTCTATTGTTCCTCGATGTAGGTTGCCTTTAGGAATTTACGTCGGAGTTGAATAGTCCTCATCATAGCCACTCATTCAACTTAGAAACATTTTGTAACGCCGGTAAAACATGCAAGCAATTCATTATTTGATGTACAATTTAACAAGCAAATCACATCTATAGCGTAATGTTTAGCTTCACATAAAAAAGCTTAAAAAAACTACTAACATATTTAAAAAGACTTGAAAAACTAACTCCGTCTGCCACTTAAATCAACAGTCAAAATAAAAATACACCAAAAAACTAAAAAAATCGAAATGCTCGCTAAAACATCCTACAGCTAATACATCCTCACAAATTCTTCAGATGCCGCATCAAAGTTCTGTTTAAAAGTTGAAAACTATTTAGCGTGCTTCCAAATTTTCCCTTCCACAAATGATATTGTCCCTCTAAAATAAAGGTAACCCTTGAAATAACTGTGTTATTATTTAACTTAATCCAAAAACACCCACAAAAGATGACAAAATACATAATACTCAGATAAAAAATTCAACAAAGAAGGCATCATATTGTTATGCTTCATTTTTGATTGCTCTTCAAAACTGGGATGCTTTCTCAATCTTAAAACGGAATTTACAAGAGAAGTATACACCGGACATTTCATTGAAACACGACAGTACTGTTCATGAATGAACTATAAACCAAGATCAGTAATAGTCCTAGAATAATGTCTATGACAATAGTTTGCTCCGCCTGACAATGTACAAAGCACAAAAAGGCAATATATTACTAACCTTTATATTCTCGTGCTTTGGAAGCACATTTATTCGTATCATATCATATCAATCAGTGTCCTGCATGCTAAAAGCAGATACTTGAATATGATCAAAAATATTACCCAATTCGGCTTGCAAAAAAACAAATGACACAAAACACGTTATCATATCTGATAAACAATTTGGTTTCAGCCCACTAGCGGGGAAGGCAACAAGTCCTTGCAATTATTTTTGGCAAGTATTATAAGTTGAATATTGGCAGAAAAGCCAGCCAGGTATGTTATGGTCATGTTTTGGGTTGTTTTATTACAAACGGACTAAGCTGCAATGACTTGTTGCCTTTTTTCTAGGCGTTTTCAACTTGCATACTAACAGCCGAAGGCCTCACCACCTTAAGCGCTCTCTAGCTGCAAGTACGTGTGGTGATGCAAACGAAATATATATAAAAGAACTTGCATGCCATCTTGCGTGATGTGTTTTAGTTTTTAGTTTTAAAAGTGGCTCTATTGATATCATTGATTTGCACAATTCACAAGTTCTTAAGCCTACGAACTATCATCGAACTTAAAAACTAAATGGCAACTAGGGCGCGCAAAGTTTATTCATCTTTATAAATATGCATTTAACATATGTCGCTTATTTGCTAACTTATCAGTACTATTATTAACTTCCCAGTATATGGGAAGTTCTTATGATCGCCTCGAAAATCGAAATTGAAATTTTCAACATATCTTTACGTTTTGAGGTCTTACGAGTATATTTAAAGTGTTTTTTAGAAAGAAGTATGTATGTGTGTGTGTATGTACGTACGTACGTACGCGTATAACCATTTTCGTGATTCTATAAAAAATTTAAAAAAATTGTTTGAGCGGTTTTGTAATTTTTTGAAAAAAAGTACAAAAAATTGGAGTTTTTTTCAAAAACATCAAATTTTTAACTTTATTTTCAAATCGCAGTAATCAATTTTTATAAAATTTATATACTCCAAACAGTTTTTGTAGAAAAACCACCAATTTTTTTTTTATGATTAAAAAAAATTAAATAAAAAATCATTAAAAGTCATCATGTCCTTCATGGTCATTTATGTCATTCATTATATCTCGAGAACCAAATATAATCTTTGCATCATTAAGAAGTCATTCGACGCGTATTAACATTTTAATGACGTTTTTAAATTTTAAAAATAATCTTTAAAGCCATTTTTTTAATTTAATAAAAACATATTGAAAATTAGTGTTTTTTCATAAAACAAGCCGCGAGGTGCGACCCTTGAGGTCCACACGGTCAACTTCCCAGTTATATCTACATGAATATTAAAAATATTGAACACAAAAAAAAATATTTATGAAACTAATACTACTTTAAATAATAATAATGAGAGGTACTCATAACCGTAATTGAAATGAGTTAATATCAATCATATCATCTACTGTAGCGTCCATTGATTACGTAAGGCTTTTGGTGGATTGGTTTGATTGACTATTCAAACGGATGAATCGGAGGGGGCAGGCTATAAAGCCTTTTTACGTTATTTGTTATTTTTACACCGATGCTTGAAGGACAAAAGAGCGCTAGTAAATGCATTTTTGTTATTACGCCCACTGAAGAGGCTTTTACGCGAGGTGTCCATTTTAAATAATTTTGTTTAAAATTGCCATGACTTCGCCATAATCATTGAATTTGTGTTTTGTCACGAACCGTGTTTTAGGTTTTTTGGATCATACAAAATAATTTGGCTAGTTTCTCTTCGAAAACTATTAGGAATGTATAAATTTTATAAATATTTATTACTGAGCTGTGCAAATCAGGTTAAAAATTTATTTTTTATGAAAAAAACTCTAATTTTCCCATTTTCTTTTATTAAATGGAAAAACGGCGGAAAGGACTTTTTATAAAGTTAAAAACATAAAAAAAAAATAATACACGTCGAATGACACCTCAATGATGCAAACATCATATATGGTTCGTGAGATATAGTGAATGATAAAAATGGCCTTGAAAATCATGATGACTTTTAATGATTTTTTATTTTTAATTTCAATTTTACGTAATCATGAAAAAAGTTTTGCTGCTTTTCTTACAAATATTATTTGTACTACATAAATTTTATATACATTAGTTACTGGGTGCTGCGAATCAGGTTAAAAACTTATTGTTTATGGGTAAAAAACTAATTAATTAATTAAAAAACGGTTTCAACGATTATTTTAAAAATTTGACTGATTCACACAAGTTTTAATACGCATCTATTGACACCTTCGCTATGCAAATCGTATGATTGGTTCCGGAGATATAACGCATGACAGAAATGTCCTTCAAAGGGTCAAAACAACAACCCCCCCCCCCCCCGACCGAAGTGTCCCAAAAACTAATCAGCTCTTGAGATTGCAAAGACGCTTCGATTGACACCTCAAAGAAGTTGATACGACTTTGTTTACGTGAGTTATGCTCGTAGAAAAAACTGTCCACGAACGCACGTCCGTACGTACGTACATACACACACACACATACATACTTCTTTCTAAAAACACTCAAAATATACTCGTAAGACCTCAAATCGTAAAGATATGTTGAAAATTTCAATTTCGATTTTCGAGGCGATTACAAGAACTTCCCATATACTGGGAAGTTAACAATAACTTCCCATATACTGGGAAGTTAAAAACGATCAATAAAGAATTTGCGCAACATTAATTCTCAAATGCTTAGAAATATTATTCCCCAACATTGATTATTTGACTATGTATCTGGATTCAAAATTGACTTCTAAAATCATAAATAGTATAAGCAATAATAAGTATATAAAAATAGTATAAGCAATAAAAGGCCAATTATGCGAAAAAATTGTCCTTTACAAAACAATAATCCAAAAATGTGGTCTAAGTGCGACCCTCGAGGCCCACACGACTAACTTCCCAGTGGTTGAATAAAAAGCTATAATTTGCTTTTATTATTAATTACTATTATTAATAATAATTATTATTAAACATTATTATTCTAAATTAATATAATTACTGTTACTATTTTTATCAGTTTTTTATCTTACCATAAAAGATTTGGTAGAGGAAGACGTCTCCACCACCTGGTCATCCTCTACCAAAGCCTTGGCAACCTTGTCCTCTTCGTCCACATCACCCTTCTTGTCCTCCATCTCGGCCTCGGAATCCACAACTATTATTGAGGGTATTTAATTATTGTTTAAAATAATCATTCGTTATTAAGAATGTTTGACCGTTACTGAATAATTATAATTGAATTTATATATACAATATCAGATTATAACTAATATTATTTGATTGTTATTAACAATATTAAATTATTTATAACAATATCCAATTATTAACTGCATTAGCGTCTCTACTCCCATTCACCCAAACCTGATAATAAAAGTTTGGAATTTTATAAATTAATCTTGTTTTTAAATAACATTTTTTACAAATTTGATCACAATTTTGCTAAAACGCACAATAATAACAACATTACTATGAAGGTATTTGGTATCTGCAAGAATTAATAGTGCGTATCAACAGTTTAAAAATAAGCAATTTTTAGTCGTTTTTTCAGTTTTTTCATCCTAAATAAAAAACGGCCCAACCGATTTTGCTGAAAAGTCATTCAGTTCTAAGTTACGTAATTACGCGTCGTTTAAAACCAGTCCCACGTCAATCCGATGTTTGGTTCTTGAGATAATCGAGACGAAAAATTACTCCGAACGCACATACGTACATACGCACATACGCACATCCGCACATACGCACATCCGCACATACGCACATACGCACATACGCACATCCGCACATACGCACATCCGCACATACGTACATACACACTCACAGACATCTCTCTAAAAACGATGGATTTGGATTCTAGAGACCTTAAAACGTGGAGATATGTCAAAATTTGGGATTCGCAAAATCGACCCCATTACAATAACTTCCCATAGGGAACTGGGAAGTTAAAAAATCATCTTTTATGACTACCTGTTTTGAATAAATGAGTTTCGTGCAGTAAAAATAATCTTCACTGCGTTCGAAACTAAAGACTGAAAACAATTTTACATGATTTTTTCTTTTACTCTTCACATCAATTGTATAGCCTCACTGATATAAAATCAGAACACTTTCTGGAAAGCATGACATACAATGATTTCAGAATAAAATGCAGTTTCCCAAGTATCTGCAACTAATGTTATTATCTAACTTAATCCAAAATACGTTAAAAGCTTCGTGATAAGACATTGCAAATCCCATCTTCAGTTTAATGGTTCACATTTATTTTACGGTAGCATAACTATTCTTAGGTTTTTTCAAACTATCTCCCAAATGATCAAGCATCAAGAATATCGAGAAATTCTGTAAAACATATTATGAGCATGAGTAAAGTTATTACCATTAAAACGGGTATAATGTGAATTTTTAACTTCCCAGTATATGGGAAGTTCTTGTAATCGCCTCGAAAATTGAAATTGAAATTTTCAACATTTCTTTACGTTTTGAGGTCTATAGAGTATATATAAAGTGTTTTTAGAAAGGAAGACGTATGTGTGTGTGTGTGTGTGTGTGTGTGTGTGTGTGTGTAAGTACGTACGTACGTTCGTGGACAGTTTTTACTACGAGCATAACTCACGTAAACAAAATCGTATCAACTTGGTTGAGGTGTCAAACGAAGCGTCTTTGCAATTTCAAGAGCTGATTAGTTTTTGGTACACTTCGCTCGGGGGCTTTGTTGTTTTGACCCTTTGAAGGTCATTTGTGTCATGCGGTATATTTCGCGAACCAAACATACGATTTGCATGGTTAATGTGTCAATAGACGCGTATTAGCATTTATAAAATTAGATCAAGTTTTTAAAAAAAATCTTGGAGCCGCTTTTTAATTTTTTAAAAAAATGTGCAAAAAATTGGTTTTTTTTTCAAAAACAATAAATTTTTAACTTGATTTTCGAATCAAAATAATCAATATTTATATAATTTATACACTCCAAATAGTTTTTGTGAAAAAAACAGCAAAAGTGTTTTTCATGATTACGAAAACAATTAAATTAAAAATAAAAATTCATTAAACGTTCCAGGTCATTTACGTCATTCATTATATCTCGAGAACCAATATAATCTTTGCATCATTAAGGTGTCAATCGATGCGTATCAACATTTTTATGATGTTTTTATATTTGAAAAGAATAGTTAAAGCGTTTTTTTTTTTTTTCAATTTAATAATTTTTTTTTTGGAAAAGTAGTGTTTTTTATAAAAAAATTCATTTATAACCTGATTTGCACATCGTAATAATAAATGTTTATAGCGTTTATAAATTTTTACGAATCTTTGTAGAGAAAGCAGCAAAAAAAATTATTCGGATTACAAAATAAATTAAATTAATTGAATAAAAAATAAAAAATTATTCAAAGTTAACATGTAAAAAGGGTTCGTTCGAATCATAATACCTTAAATCTCTGATTCTAAAGACATTGTTGTAAAGTCAATCAAAGTTTATTAATATTTGCAACATTTGAGCAGATTTTCAATAGTCTTCACAGCTCCATGTTTAAGCTTTAATGAAAAAACTGCTTTGTAACCTGTACCCCCCTCCGATTGATCCGCGTGAATAATCAATCAAACCAATGCACCAAAATCCTTACTTAATCAATTGACGCTCGCGTAGATGTTTTGATTAATATTAAGTCATTCCAATAACTTTTATGAGAAGTACATTTTTATTATTTGAAGTAATATTATTTCCATAATTATTATTGTGTTTAATATTTTTAATATCTATGTAGATATTACTGGGAAGTTGACCGTGTGGACCTCATGGGTCGCACCTCACGGCTTGTTTTTTATCACGTCGTACTGCTTCGTTTTCATAGCCAATGTTTATGTTTCAATGAGTGTCAAATAGTGACTCGTGATCCCGCAAATTTTAGACTGACAAAGCTATCAACAATTTATTTATTTCACTGGTTTATTTGAAATGTAAGCAACATATCGAATGTGTGTTTATGGCGTTTTATTAGGTAAATGCTAGGCCAGTGCTTGTTTACTGAAATGTTTAAGTGACATTTTTAATCACTCTTTTCGGATTTAGGATAACGTTTTCTGTTTATCTAAGTTGAATATTAAACCGTGATTGACAAATAATTATTTTTATAAAATATCAACTTTCAAATTATGCCGAAATCTTAAAGACTTTGAAAACAATTCTTCCCTTCTTAGTTTATTCATTTTATAGTCTTCACTCCAGCTTATTTACTCCAGTTATTACAAGTTAATTTAGTGGCTTTTTGGTGTAACGTTACTCTGAGATGCTGTGCGAGCAAGCACCAATTATATTTCCGCCAAGAAAGTAATCACGCTTCCCTACTTTCTCAATACCAAGCAAAACATCCTGAAAATCAGCAGCCACAACGCCAATCAAACTGGTTTCAACAAGCTTTAACGCAATCAAAAAGCTGCAAACATAAACTTGGCTGCGTTGTCCTCGCTGTTTCTGTAGTTGGTGTTGTTACTTTGGTTTCTCCAAACACATCCACCAATTTTCAAGTGCACACATCCCACACATCACAGTGTCACTGGGCTGCAATGGATCCTAGCAAACATAAATTATGACTTCATTAAAAAAATGTGTAACATTGTGGTCCTGTAATTATAGAGGAAATAAATCCAGACGCTACTTATCCTCAGCTACTACCCTAGTTGGTGAATGCTAGTATGATGTTTGTGTATGTGTTCGTGCATTCGTTGGAAGGATCTCGTTCGCGAGCCACGTCCTGTGCCACCCTAGTTTGTGAGTTGATGGTGTTATGTTGCTATTTGTACTTTAAGTGGTAATTAAAAGTTTTATAGCAAGGAGCTTTTTAAGGACGCGAATAAAAACTGATGCAAACATGTCTACGTCGACCACATTGTAGGATACAGGATTCATGTATTCGTTCGTTCCGTTATCATAGAGGGTGGGACCATGCATGAGGGTTTTTATATGTTGTCCATTTTATGCATTCATTCTCCGCAGTTTGGAATAAAATTTCAATTTTATACTATGGCTTTGTATGATATATAGTCAGTTTTTTTAGGGTTGAGCTGATTCTCACAGATTTGATGATACTCATGTATGACGTGATAATTGGCAAATTGTAATTCGATATCATATAAATGCCTTGATAAAACTAAAATTGTCTTCTATTTACAATTTGGAGCATAAAGTAGAATCAGACCTGTATCTTGACCAGGGTTCTAAGTCATACTCCATTGAAACACTTCTACTTTTCTGATGAAACTTCGAAAAAGTTTGCATGGAGCGTTAAAAAATGGAACGGAATCATCACAGTGAACTATATGTAAATATTACGCAACCAAATGAATTTAGTAGAAAAAAGAAAACGATAAGTTTTGTAGTAAGAAAGTTAAACCAAACTTTTAAAGGCAAGTAAGGATGAGCATTGGACAAAGGTGGGACTAGATGGCGAGCAATTCGTCGCCTTTGGTATACCGGCGACCAGAATGCAGACGTAGCGGTGAACAGGAACATGCATCCTTTTTCGAAACAACGACGAGAAAATCGACGGAACTGTAGGTGCTGGTGTTGGTGGCGGCAGAAACAAGACAAAAAAAAATGAAATAATAGATATGCTAAGCTTAGAATAAATAGCTGTTGTTCAAGTTACTACGATATTTTTAGAAACAATATTTAAAAACCTAAATATTGTGGGTTTGGTTTTTCTCGCCAGAAATCAGCCACTTCCATGGCCAGTGGCGACATCTGATACTTGTTGATCTAGCCATTCATTTTTCTTTATTGCTGGTGGTACATGAAAATTGCTGCAAAACAAAAAATAGACATCTGTCTAGCAACACGAGGAAAGTTTAAAAGTTAAAACCTTCCGCCGAGGGAATTTGTAAATTATTTAGTGACACAAAACTATTGAAGGTTTTCTGAACTCTAGTTACAAGGAAGGAGATAAATGAATAGTTCGCGACAGGAAATAGTTGATGAGACATCATTTCTGGGGAAAATAAATCTTTGGAAGGTTAGATCTAGAGGGGTTTTTAGTACAGATGCCACGAATATTCGGTTACTATTCGGTATTAGGGCTATTCGGTTCCTTTTTACCATTCGGTATTCGGCCGAATATTGCGGACCATTCGGCCGAATACCGAATAATAAATAATGAAAAAATGCATAGCAAATACTATTCTTCTTTTTTATTTTAACAAAAAATCAGTATATTTAATACTTAAAATCTATCGGTGGTACGTTATTATGAATGAAAACATTTTTTACCGCATTTGTTGATAGCAAACGATTGCGCTCTTCCTCGTAAACTATACCTGCTTCCGAAAATAGCTGCTCACTATATACACTGCTACCGGGGGATGATAAATAAATCTTAGCAAATTCTGCTAGACTTGGAAACTGCTTTGCGTTTCCTGACCACCACTTGTAAGGGTCTGCTCTCCGATCTAGGCGAACAGTTTTCATGTAAAAGTCAATTTTATTTGCAATTGAACTCTTCTGTTCCACAGGTTCAACTGTGTGCATATTTTCTACAATGACTTCCTCAAAACAGTTCCAGAAACTGTCGTGTAAATACATGATAAAACCACTGAAATCAGTGGTTTTATCATTTTCATTTAGATTTAATGCTTGTTGTGACGCGATCTACTCACAAATGAAACAAATGCGAACCAAGCGTAGCGAACGCACGCACATCAATGATGCAGGTCGACACGTGTCACCCGCGAAACGTACTACATAAGTGTCGCCGAATATTCGGCCGCCCAATATTCGGTGCTTCGGCCGAAAGCCTAGCAGAATATTCGATATTCGGTATTCGGCAAAATTACTATTTGTGGCTTCTCTAGTTTTTACCTTCCAGAGATTTATTCGATTTGCCATGAACTATTGAAGTTTAAAGGGACATTCTTTCGAACGAAAGATCAAGTGTTCTATCTATATTCGAGTGAATGATTGATTCATTTTTGAAGCTCTGTTTTCAGTAAATTTGTAAATGAAATATCGAATCCTGCAGAGCTTCAAAATTTTTATTTCTACTTCTACTGGATTCCTGTGCAGGTAAAAGCAGAACTCTTGAGTCAGCGGTATTGACTACTCCAACAAAATTGAATGTTGAGAAAACCGTCTAAAAACTGTTTTTTAGCCCAAAAAAGGAATTTTATATTATACCATTCATAGATTCTATTCTAGCTCAATCAGTTTATCAGGAACACATTAAAATACCACCAAAAATGCAATTTTACAAAAACAGCGACTTAATAAAAACCTAAAACACATTCCAAATCAATTTATAAAAGAAGATAACTTAGTAAATTTGGGAAAGTGTTCGAGTGACAACCAGGAAGACCCGGAAGCGTAAGATAAATATATCGACATTATGAAACATGCGATCATCGTGAACCATAATCAAGAAAGGAGTGGTATATGTCTTTCAGATCACCTTAAAAAATTGAAATGAAAATAAAATGGTTGATCACCGGAAAAACACCCCATTTCATTGTCACTTCTATAGAAAAAAAGAAAAATGCACCTTTCATTGTCATTTCTATTGAATTCAAATTACTCGAATCTCAGCAAAATGCTTATTTTTTTTTGCTATGCAATTAAGATACAATGTTTTTTTTGAAAACTTAAGATTTGTAACTGACCAATAAAAAGGCGTGACTAAAACAAATGAAAAGAAAAACAAACAAGCTTAATCAGCTCATGACAAGAGGCATTGAAAATAAATATATACTCAATTGGTACTATTCATAAAATGAAAATTAATTGATTAATTTAAAAAAATGCAATAAACAATATTAAAAACTCCAACTCAATCCTCGAGGGGTGTTAATTTAGTTTTAAATATCATATTAAATCATATTGAACCTATTATGACAGCATTTTTGGGCCTAAAATTATTCCAAAGATTTTTCTAATTCCTTTAACAAAATACTCATCTGATTCCTGCGAAACACAATGATGATATCACTATGCAGGTCAACAATTCTTCAATCTCCATCCCAGAATTTTATTTCTGTATGGCCGGAATCGCTTTGCACAATTTTTACACATCAACACATATCTCTATGGCCCTCTAAAGGGGGTGAGGACGAAGCAAAGCACAATTTTCAATTAAAACTTATAATGTTAATAAATATTTCGCTCATCTCTACTACTTCTCAAAACGGAAAAATTCACGTAAAAAGTATTGAAAGCGACTTATTCCAAACATTTATAATCGATTAAAATACTCTTCATAGATGAAAACGGAAATTTGTGAAGAGAATGTAAATTAGACTTTTTGGAAAATATAAGCAAAAAAATACCCTGCTTTTTTAAGTTCCAGCAAAGCCTTCACTGAAGTAACCAATGAGCTGAGGATGTCTGAGCTTACAAGAAATTCTGCACAATCCGTTGCTCGTTAAAGCACTTTCTTTAAAATGATAGTATATAAATCATACTGTAAGATCTTGTGAAGCAGTTTTTTATAGACTGCTGCGCAGCCCAATAAAAGTTTTTTAGTCTTTTACGAAACGAAGAAATATCAAAATGACAAAGTTTATCAATACGACAGTTGTAATGAGAATTCGACGTGGCAACTTTAAAAAAATATTCAACAACAACATTTTGCAGGTAAATGTGTATCCTAATTTAGAGTTATTTGCATATTTTGGAGAGGATCCTGCTCTTCTTAGTTCCATTTTTTTAAATAACATTAAGATATTTAAATATCATTAGATTTTTTGTGAGTGCTTTTAAGGCTACAATGTCAATGTAATGTAAAAAAATATTGAATTCTAATTTAAAATAAAACGGATACAATCACAAATTGTTATTAAATGGAGCAAATAAAAAGAGAGACATTTATATATTCACTTGAAAATTTATATATAATGAAACGCTTATTTTCTTGAAAATCACATGCTATATTTCAAAACAATTCTATCCTCTCCATGGTCTACCACGTCCAACCGATGATTTAACATCTCTGAAATCCCTGTTCATAACAAGACCTCCATTCACCAACACAGAGCTACCCCGAACTGGAGATCCACGGGCACCACATCCTTGAAAAACACGAGGAGCTATTCCCGAAATCAATTGAGCGCTAATCGATGAGATCACTAATAAAAGTGTTGCTAGTACAATCGCCAAAAAATTCATTTTATTTGTTCAGAAAACTTTATTGCAAAATTTTAGCCAAACTACCCACATGCGAACAGAACAAAGTGCTTCCAAGATTTGCACTGAGAAATTCTTGCGCTTGCTTTAGAGCTCCAGCATGTAAGTACCTATTTATCGTGTTCTAAGCCAATTGTGTCAACTATCATATTTGACTTTCAAGCACAACGGTTGTGACAATTCAGAAAAAGTCAATATTAACACTGAACAAAAGTCTGAGACAAATATTATTTCTGCGATATATTCGCCTCCCAATAGATGTTATATTACTTTGAAATAGATTTTTTTTGAATTTTTTTACATATACATTTGTGTTTACTTTTCGCGAAAACTTTCCAGTTTTGTTACTTCGGAAAGGTGAATGAAGTCATTCTGTTTGAAAACAAAAGAGAAGAAAAATTTGCCCATAAAAAATATATATCCAATTATTTTTCGTACATATTTTTTCTTGGAATCCAGCTGTCAATACACCACAGCCTTCGAAGAACCTGTGAATGACCTGAAGAAGGAGAATGATCCTTAAAACGGTCTTTATTTTACTATTTACTTTGATTCTAGCAGAAAGTTAAACGGTGCATTTTTTCATATCTCAAGATATACTTATCTGTCCACCATGAAAGGCGCGGTGTGAGATTCTGGTACAACTATTTATTTTTGAACCGGCTGATAGCGGAGGCAGCCACAGTTTCTACTCACGAAATTTTATTTTTTTTGAAACACTTCCACATCTAAATAAACAGTAAATGAATGAATTTTCGCGAAAACAAGAACAAAATTAAATAAATGTGTTCATGGCTGCAATATACATAACTTGGATATAGTTCTACGATCCTCATATCACCTTGAAAGATGAAAACTGTTTCAAGTTTTACGTTCTAGAGTTTACATTTTAGTCACTATGATTATATTGATGGCTTTATTTTGTGATTATTGAAAAGCATAATGGTCACCAACATCAGCACAGTCCTGTTCTTGACGAATATCGCCTTCAATCGACATAATCGGCAATTTATTTTTGGTGGAGATAAAATTTGGCTATAATTTTTAGATGCCAAAAACTTAGATGCTTCGATGTTTTAAAAGGTTTTATTTGTTTCATATTCCATATACGTTTTTACAATTTTACGAAATAGCCCCCATATGATTTTTCCACTATAAGTGGTTGCACCAGCCATTATTGTGAGAGGGTTTCAACTAATTTTTCTGCTGTAAATATTTGCACCAGGGAGAATGTTTTGGAGTCCATAAATATTTTTTGCTAAAAGTACAAGGTGACTTACATTCGAACACCGTCTCGAAACAGTGAAATTATATTTTCGAACCTTGCGCTATGTGCGCCAAACATATAGAGCACTTCGTCCAATTTATGGGCTCATACGCAAAACGATGGAAAGATTCATATCAACGTATACTCTCCGGGACAGTGTTCATCCAAAACGAGCTCGTACGGTGCGTACCAAAAGACGGTAGTTTAACTGAATCTCATAGGCCATTGCTGAAAAATCTTTGCTCAAAACTTTTCATGTAGTGGACAGACAGAGCCCAAATTGTTGAAAGCAACTTCGAATCGGCAAATTTAGATCCTTAGTCACGCTACCCCCTACAACAGCGTTAGCTGCCTTGGTACGCACTGTAAGAGCTGTAAGAACTGAATCTCATAGGCCATTGCTGAAAAATCTTTGCTCAAAACTTTTCATGTAGTGGACAGACAGAGCCCAAATTGTTGAAAGCAACTTCGAATCGGCAAATTTAGATCCTTAGTCACGCTACCCCCTACAGCGTTAGCTGCCTTGGTACGCACTGTAAGAGCGCGTGTTGCATGAACAAGAGACATAGACCAGACATAAATCTTTCCATCGTACTTCATATGAGCTGCTCAGATGGACGATTACAAGCAACACAAAATGGACGAAGTACTCGTTAAGTTTGGCGCACAGAACGTGAAGTTCGAAGATTTGAGACTTTGTTCAGGTCTTTATCTTTGTATGGTAATTTGTCACAGTAAATTTTACATGATGTGAAAATAAAAACGAAATTTTACAGCTACAATGACAGAAATCCTCGTCAAAAGTACTTTGCCTCTAAAAAATAACAAACAGATTTATGGTTAAACAGTTCTTTAAATTAAAACAGTGAACGATTCAAGTTCTCGAAAACGATCTATGTCGTACAAAATCAAGATGAATTATTTCATGTAATTTCGACGCAACGTCTCCAACATTTTCGAAAAACGTAGTGATATCAACTCCCAGGGAGCAATTATGTCAATAAAAACAGTATGTTTTTTAGACTCATTTGGAACGGTTTATTAAACTAACCGCCGCAAAATACGAAGACTGATGGAAGTGGTTTAGGCGGTTGTTTGAAAAGGGATGACTGAATTTTATTCGTAGTTTAAATCCTTGCGCGGAGCAACAAGTAGTCGGTTGGCCTGTTGGTCACAAAACTTTTTTGCGTAAGTGGTTATTTGCTTATAGACGCTTGAAATACAAAAGACTGTAAGCGAAAATTTTCGAAAACTTTCGATTGAAGGGTTATTGAATACCATTTTTATTTTTACCCCTACTGAACTAGATTTTGTCGAGTGGTTCCAATTTGTGGTAGTTGCGTCTCATATTTCCATAAGTGCTGCACAGACATTGTATTGGTACTAATTCACCATTGTACCTTAGAAAGGCTAATGTTCCTTTCTCATTTTGCATTTATACTTCAAATACATAAAAGCTTATGTTATATACGAGAGTGGTTCAAATATGAACCGGAATTTTTGAATAAACGCGCGAAAAATTTAGTGTCGTAAAAGTGGCTGCATGAATGTTAGACTGGTCTGTTGCGAAGCGTAGAGAACAGCCGGGACCGCGTAACCTCGCTTTTTAGTGTAGTTATAGCCATGAGCGAGAAGGATGTACCAGTTTCTGTTGCGAAACTCATCGTTATTCGTTTTTTGGTGAAAGATAATGTAAAATCCGCGGAAATTTATCGAAAATTACTCGAGCAGTTCGGGTATGAGTGCCTCTCCAAGACTCTAGTGTATGAATGGTATTCCGCTTTCTGAAAAGGCTGAGAAAGGTGGCAAACTTGCCACATGCGCGGCGCCCTAAAACAAGTGTTACCGATGAGAAGGTCAGCGCTGTAGAAAAACTCATTTTGGAAGAACCACGCAGAACTGTACGCAATATGGCTGCAAATTGGGCATCAGCGTAGGTAGCATTGAGCAAATAATCCATGAACGGCTCGGTTACCGCAAAATTTCAGCCAGATGGGTGGCAAGACTTTTGAATTTTAAGCAGAAATTCACACGCTGGGAAGTTTGCACGCGTCTCCTGCAGCGATATGAAGAGGAAGGAGAATTTTTTTTGCACCGAATATTCACCACAGACGAGACTTGAGTGCACTACTTTATTCCGGAGAGTAAACGCGCGTCTATGGAGTGGAGGAAGAAAGACGAAGGTGCGCCAATTAAAGCACTGCCAGCGGGGAATGTGTTGTGTTATAGTAACCTCCTAAAAACACGGTGAAACCTGCCTACAGATCACAACGACACGATATTCCAATCCGTAGTGCGATATTGCTGCAAGACAACGCCAGACCGCATACAGCTCGGCTTACGATGGAAACATTGAACGAATTGGGTTGGGAAACACTGGAACACCCTCATAGTCCCGATTTGTCGCCATGCGACTGTTAGTTATTTGGTCCATTGAAAGAGGCATTTGGCGGACTGCAATTCGAAAGCAATGCGGAGGTAGAATCCATCGTGCGCGAATGGTTACGTGACAAGACGAGAGAAATTTTCACGAAAAAGGCATCCGAAAGCTTCCGGAGAGGTGAAAAAAGTGTGTAGAGTGTGACGAAAACTATCTAGAAAAACTGAAAAAAATTCAGCTCTGTAACTTAATAATAAAATTTTTTATAGCAAAATTCCGGCTATATTTGAACCACTCTCGTAAGAGAAGGAATAACTGAAACCTTACAAAACTCTAAGAATGAATTAACTCAAAAGTTTGCCAAGTGATCCTTACGTATTTAATGGAAGCTCCCTTATTCATTATACATATTTATTGTTTACTGTTTTTGAATGAATATGTTTTGAGTAGAAAATAACTCCTTAAAACAATAATTTCGAAAAAAAAGTTCTTAACAATTTGCAGGTTTTTAATTCCTCTTTCTCTGCACTTTTTTCGAGACTTTTCGTCGTAGGAATAATGATAACGAACTTGCGTACATACACTCATAAACAATTTATTCCACAAACACTCTAAATTTATTCTAAGGAAAAAAACTAAAACTGTACTCAATAATTGATTTTAAATTTTTGGTGCGATTACTTAAACATAGGATACTGGCAAGTTAATAAAAATTTTGATATTCATTACTTTGCATAGAGTGGACCTTCAAAAATTATGTTCTAAAAATAATCTGGTCACTGACACTTAACGACGTAAACTATGTTAAGCTTTTCTTCCTGTAGTCGATCAATAAATTTTTAACCATTAAAGATTCAATTTCAATACCACTCTAAACATTTATTGCTTTCTTAGCGAACAAAAAACTCTTCAAAATATGATATTTCCTGTATTTACTTCATCATAAATGGAAACAGTATCAATATACAATCTGTATTGAGATAGGATCCGCGTTAATTTATTAGTGGCTAAACACTCTAAGGCCAAATACATTGAATGTCTGCTTTGTGATATACTGCCTGTCAAGAACATCATAAATTCCACATCATCCTTTCAATACTGTCCAGTTACCCCTTTGCATCATGCTCCTCGGCAGCACTATCACCGGGTTTTTCACTAAGGTCAAGAGTCTAAAACCGCATTGGCAATACGTCCTTTATCACATATGTGTGTCAACACTCGAATAAATTATATGTCCTCATTCCAGTACAAGCATGCAAATATACAATTTGCGCTAATTGTCCCCATTATGGCGAATGCCATCACACTGTATCGAATGACAGTCAAGATTGATTAACTGCAGAGCTTCCCCATTGCCACTCCGACTGGGATCCTCATTAGCCGTACTTGGAAGGTTATAAGCTTAAGAATCTCCAGGAGCCTCTGCATTGTGTACCGATTCTCTACAATGGCGTGCCCATTTATCAGCGTATCATGTGTCGGCACACATGCGAGACAATGTACCTGCCGCACAAACAGGACTAAAAGTTAAACAACCCATCAGCTATTAAAGCCCCACTTTAACTCCCAATATTAACTCAATTGGGCAAACACGTATTGCCTCTTAACTTGCTCCTGTTCCCAAGCTTTCAACATTATTATGTATTGAAATTGGTTTCATTCTTCTGACATTTTACAAAATACCAGGACTTAATTGAGCCTTTCATTCATGTCATCAAATCCGCCCTTAGAATACTGACGAGTCGTTGTCGTGTAGTGAGCAACTGAAAGGACTCGAACGACTGAAAAGACTGTAAGGATCGTGAAGAAAGGAAGCAAGGACACTATTGAAATGACAAAGACCAACGAAATGCTGTAAGAGATGCCCATCATCCATCATCGGGATTTGTGCTAAAACATTTCACCCTATACTTGATGTCGGCAATGATTGATCTCCTATTGACTCCTTCGACATTGCCGCAGCATGGCGTACACTCTGTCGAAAGTTGTTAACATGAACAAAGTGGATTAAGTGTCAAACGAGAGTAACTTTCGCTTCAATTAAAAGTGTAAGCGAGAAATGTGAAGAAGCAAGCGACAATAGGAGTGAAAGTTTCCATTCTACAATTTCAAAATTCATTGCTACTTTAGGAGAGGAGCATCTTTGAAGTGAAAATTCAATTAAAATGCTGAACCTACCAACTCTTTCTAATCATGTGATGAGTTTTTCCTAGTTCACGAAAAACTGGTACTTTGTTTCGAACCATGAATAATGAAACTATAGATAGGACCAAAACAATTTGAATACATTTTTCTGGGACTCATACTTTCTTTTAATCTTAATGTTACGTTTACCATGCTTCGTGGCCGGTCAAATGAAAAATGATGCCCTGAACAAACCATGCTGGAAGCTGGGATTGTTCAAGCTGAAATTCAGGGTAGTCCTGCTCTTGAAAACTTTCTACCACTGTCAAAACTCTGGGTAGGTAGGTGAAAGATTGCTATTGAAAATTGAACACGCGTGACACACTCTACACAAGTCTTTAAGCAGATCTTTGATTATATCGGATTGTAAGGATATCGAATTATGTACGAGGGGTGATCAAAAAGTAGTGAGAAACGGTTATTTCCAGTCCGCACAAAAGTCCAACAAAATTTTTTTTCGCTTGCTTATAAACTCACTAGGTCAGGATGAAAATATCATATAAATAGACTACGATTCACGGGAGGGACATTCAGTTGAATACGAACCGGCGAAGAGAAAACATCAAAATGGAGAAAAACGAAATTAGAGCAGTCATTAAGTACCTCTGTTTGAAAAAAATGTCTACCAAAGACATATACAGCGACTTAGAGGAAACATTGGGGAACTCTGCTCCTCCGTATTTCACAGTTGCACGCTGGGCCAAGGAGTTTAAGCTGGGAAGAACATCCACTGAAGATGAACACCGCGAAGGACGCTCATCTACGTCCCACACTGAAGATAACGTGAAAAAGGTCGAAGATGTTGTGTTGGCAGATCGAAGAGTGACCGTCAAACATGTAGCTGAGGTCACGGAGATCTCATACGGTAGCGTTCGAACAATCCTTGCGGACGAATTGCAGATAAACAAGCCGCGAGGTGCGACCTTTGAGGTCCACACGGTCAACTTCCCAGTAATATCTACATAAACATCAACAACATTAAACACAATAATAATTTTGAAAATAATACTACTTTAAGTAATAACAATGAGAGGTATTCATAGCAGTAACAGGAATGAGTTAATATGAATCAAATCGTCTACGGGAGGGTCCATTGATTACGTAAGGTTTTTGGTCGATGAGGACAGATTGAATATTCACGCGGATCAATAGGTGGAGGGCTTTTTGGTCTTGAAAAATTTTTTATATGCAGTCAAAAATATTTTTAATTGCATGTAAAAAACTAAAATGTATTACACATGAAATCTTACGATTACTGAAGAATGAATCTACTAAAAACTACAATTTTTTATTCGGTGAAAGCTTTTCAAAGCATATGATCTTGCAAAGTATTGACTACAAAACATTTTACCATTCAAAGCGTTGATACAAATTTAAGCATATTTTTTAATTAAAATACTAAATCTGCTCAAATTATGCAAATATTTTAAAACTTTGCAACAATTTTATTAGAATAAAAGATATAAAATAATATCATTCGTATGAACCCTTTTTACAAGGTAACTGAATGATTTTTTATTTTTAATTTAGTTTTTCTTCATTACCATGAAAACAAGTTTTGCCGGTTTCTCTTCAAAAACTGATAAGAATGTATAAATTTTATGAACTGGTATCACTGTGCTGTGCAAATCAAGATAAAAAAATATTTTTTATGAAAAAACCATAATTATTCGCATTTTCTTCTATTAAATTAAAAAACGGCTGGAACGAATTTTGATCATGTTAAAAACTTCACAAAGATGTTAATATACGTCAACTGACACCATAATGATGCCAATATTATATCTGGTTCGTGAGATATAGTGAATGATAAAAATGACCTTGAAAATCATGATGACTATTAATGATTTTTTATTTTTTATTTTTTATTTAATTTTTTACGTAATCATGAGAAAAAATTTATGTTGTTTTTACAAAAATTGTTTGGAGTATATACATTTTATAAACATTGATTACTATATTTCGCAAATCAGGTTAAAAATTTATTGTTTCTAAAAAAACTAATTTTTTGCACTTTTTTTTCTTACCTTAAACAACGGCTACAACGATTTTTTTCAAATTTCGACAGATTCACAAAAATATTTATAAGCGTCGATTGACACCTTAATCATGCACATCATATGTTTAGTTCGCGAGATATAATGCATGATAGAAATGACTTTGAAGATCATAATGACTATTAATAATTTTTTTTTTTTATTCAATTTTTTACGTATTCATGATAAGAAGTTTTGATGTTGTTTTTACAAACATTGTTTGGAGTATATAAATTATATAAACATTGGTTACTTCGAGTTGGCAATAAGGTTAAAAATATATTGTTTTTGAAAAAAAATCAATTTTTTGCACGTTTTTTTAAAAATTAAAAAACAGCTCCAACAATTTTTTAAAAATTTGATAGATTCACATAAATGGAAATACGCGGCGATTGACACCTCGATCAAGGAAATCGTATGTTTGGTTTGCGAGATATAACGCATGACAGAAATGACCTTCAAAGCAAACCCCCCCCCCCCTCCCGACCGAAGTTTCCCAAAAACTAATCAGCTCTTAAGATTGCAAAGACGCTTCGATTTACACCTTAACGAAGGACTTTGTTTACGTGAGTTATGCTCGTAGAAAAGTGTCCACGAACGTACAGACGTACGTACGTTCACACACACACACATACATCTCCCTTTCTAAAAACATTTTATATATGCTCTATAGACCTCAAAACGTAAAGAAATGTTGAAAATTTCAATTTCGATTTTCGAGGCGATTACAAGAACTTCCCATATGCTAGGAAGTTAAAAAGGTCTCTGCGCGTTGGATACCGCGAATGTTAACCGACGAGCACAAGAAAAAACGAGTCGATATTTCAAGGGTGAATCTCCAAAAGTTCCAAACAGATCGGAAAAAATTTGTGTCACGTTTCGTGACCATGGACGAGACCTGGATCCACCATTTTGATCCTGAAACCAAACAACAATCGATGAGTTGGGAGCGAGCCTCGTCACCAACACCGAAGAAGTTGAAAGTGTCAAGTTCGGAGAAAGGTTGTGGAGTTCGTTTTTTGGGATGCCGAAGGAATAATTATGGTGGAATATTTGGAGAAGGGAGCCACTATTTCGGGCTCTTACTACGCGAACCAAATACGAAGATTGCAGGAAAATATTAAGGCAAAAAAAACGCGGCAAACTGCGAGCTGAAATGCTGTTTCACCAAGACAACGCTCCGGCTCACAAAGCCGCAGTTGCGATGGCTGCCATTCAAGAAACGGGATTCGAACTGCTGGAACACCCACCCTTTTCGCCAGATCTAGCTCCCAGTGACTTCTACCTCTTTCCTCGTCTCAAGCAACACGTCCGAGGCAAGAAATTTGAAGACAATAGTGAAGTGATGGCCGCTGTTGAGACGTTTTGGGAGGATCAAGACAAAAAAAAATTTGTCAGGGAATCCTGGGTTTAGAAAAAAGATGGACTAAATGTATTGCCTTGTTAGGAGACTATGTAGAAAAATAAATTATTTTTGTAACTGTCATCACCGTTTTTTATTGTGATTCTCATTACTTTTTGATCACCCCTCGTATATGTATAAATATGGATTGAATTTATTTAGGTAAAGGACAGTGGATTACATAAATGAGTAGAAGTAAGATATTATAAAAGTTTACGAATTGCCACGGAAGCAGTGTCGCAAAGCTAAGTCACGGTAATACATGTGTACTGACGGGACTATGCATATTTTGACCATGACCATTTTGACCATGACCAGTATCAACCCTTTCAAGTCAGTAGGACGCCCGAACATGACGAATGAATCATCCATTTCCACACGTAGCGTGTGGGTGGATATTACTTAAAATAAGGTTCAATGGCCCTGATTCAACTCGAATGATTTTTTTGAAAATTTAACACATTTTTTAGTAAACCAGACGTACATAATTTTACATAAAGCTACTAATGAGTTTCAAAGATACTTTAAATTCAACAAAAATTTACAAATTTGATTTTGGAGCTAAAAGTATAGGATGTTTTTTTAAAACGTTTAGAACTTTCGATAAGAACATCTTTTTTTGTTGCTGATAAATTTCGATGTCATTTGAACATAATGAGTATGATGCAAAGTCATGTGTGATTACGATGCATACGTTTACACCCAAACGCCTCAAAATAGTGGTAATTTATTTCCGAAATTCGCGTTGTGCGCCAAACTTATATAGCATTTTGTCCTATTTATGGTGCCAATAATCGTCCAACTGAGCCGTCCATACGCAATACGATGGAAAAATTTATGTCCACGAGTACTCCATTGAATACTCTTCCAACACGAGCTCGTACAGTGCGGGCCAAGGTAGCTATCCCTGCTGTAGAGGGTAGTGTGACTGAGGATCCAAATTTATCGATTCGACGCCAGTCCTAACAACCTGGCTACTGTTCGTCTACTACATAGAAAATTTTGGGAAAAGTCCTTAGACTTGGACTAAAGCACTGTAAGATCTAACTAGTGCAGCAATTGAAGCAATTGGACCATCGTTTGCGTCAAGTTGCTGTTTTTGGTGTGAGGATAATCCTCAACAGACTTCTGAAGCCCTATCACTTGACGAGAAACTCACTGTATGGTGCGGTTTGCATGCTGGTGGCATAATTGGTCCTTTCATTTTCAAATCTGAAGACAGAACCAACGTTAATGGTGATCGCTACTCACAAATCATTCGTATTTTTTGGATTTTCAACATCGATGCCAATCGTCTGACGATAAAAGAATGGCCCCATATGCAATCCCGGGTGTGATACCATTACTTAATAGGTGAACAAATTGTTTCAAGAAGTGGACCAGCAAACAGGTCAACCAGATCATTTTATTTGGCTCCATAGTAATACTTTTCTGAGGATTTACGTCAAACAACTTTTCTACGCAGATAAAATAGCAACTATTGATGACTTGAAAGCCATGATTTGACACGTTATTGGTGAATAAGGACGGCTATGCTGGAAAAAGTGGTGTAAAATTTGACCGAAAGGATGGCCTTGTTAAGATGCAGTCGTGGTAATCGTATGTCAAAAATTATGTTTAAAGACTAATTGCCATAAAATTTTAAAACTAAAAAAGCCAAAAAATTGGACAGTTCAATAACTGATCTGTGTTTTATTGTTTAAAATGTTCTGCGCTTTTGAAAAACAACTTATTTTGATCCGATCCATTAAGCAACTGTTTTAATAGTATCAGAGCTGATTGTTTATTTAAATGACTCTCTCAAATCTTTAAGCAATGAATACCTTTATCTTAATAATCCTTTACCCACGTTAGGAGGCTTTTCTGTTCGCTTTATGCGTGATTTTTTGGAGAGGAAGAAACGATTAGAACTGGTTGGAATTGATAGGCTATTTTATTCAAATTTTAAACTACAGTAGAACCTTGATTATCCGTGGTTCGATTATCCGGGTCTTGGATTAACCGGAGTTTTTTTTTAATTCCTGATTAACCAGGGATTTCCTTTTTTTCATCTTTGTATTCATTTTGTCGTCAATTTTCCAGCGTTGTGTTTGAATGTTCTAATAAAATTTAAATGTACTTGAACGTTGAAGGAAAAGATACTCGTACATATGGGAAATGAAACGTTTCTGAGGAGTAATTATGTATGACACATGACATGTGTGTATTGACAATTTAAAATAGAATCCTCTGCCTAATGTTTACGTTTGAAAATTCAGCGAAATTCTTTCCTGACGTTTTACGTCTTAACATCTTGTTTCAATGTTGTTCAGTAATTCGAACTGTACGCATCGAAAATGTCGACAAAACGTAAGCGTACCGTTCTATCACTTGAAAAAAAGTTTAAATTATAAACCGCATTGGTGATAACAGTGAAAGTGTAAAAAAACAAACAAACTGTCCGGGATTTAATAAAATATAGAAAAGACATTCTACAACTCGGTTGTTCGACGGAATCAATTGCTTCTTGTTCTTCCCGGAAAACGTTGACAATATCAAGAATGGTGGTACTCGATACAACCGTTTACCAGTGGTTGAAGCAAAAACGGTCAGAAGGACTTCCCGTGTCCGGAGCGATGGTAAGCGAGAAAGCCTTATGGTTTTGAAAAGACTTAAACATTGATGAGCCTTTCTCCGCTTCGCAAGGTTTTTTAAAAAACGCCACGGTATTAGGCAATTCGAGATTCAAGGAATGAGTCTGAGTGGCGATATTGTTGCTGCAACATTTTTTAATGAAAACTTTGCCGCTTTAAAAGTGAATTTAATTTATGTGAAGAACAAATTTATAATACCGATGAAACCGGTTCATTTTGGAAGATGTGGCCCTCTAAAACACTGACTTTACAATCGGAACAATCAGCCTCTGGTCATAAGTCCAGCAAAGAGAGATTGACAGTTTTAATATGTTCTAACGCCACTGGGACACACAAATTAAAGTTAGCTGTAAAAGGAAAAGCTAAAAAAAACACGGTCGTTGAAGGGAACGGAAGTGAGGAGTCTTCCTTGTGATAACCACAATCATCCAAAAGCCTAGATAAATCAAGCGATATTCATAGCGTGATTTAAGAAGAAATTTGTGCCTTCCACGCACGGAAAAACAAGGGCTTTCTCAGAAAGCTGTACTACTTCTTGACAATGCTCCTGGTCGGTCAATTATATAATCTGATGATGACTTTCGTTCATTTCTTACCCGCAAATGTTACTTCACTGATTCAGCATATGGACCAGGGAGTTATTTCTAGTTTAAAAATTCGATACAAGAAAATATTTTTACGATTTCTCCTTGAAGTGGCAGAAATAGCAAATCTTCAAGAAATTTTGAAAAAATGAGCAGTAAAAGACTCAATTTTTGCTATTTGTGAAGTTTGGAATGATGTACCGAATTCGATATTAAAATTGGCATGAGCCAAAGTTATTGACCCTGAACTTGATCAGTCTTCTACTGACCATACATTAGAAGCTTTAGCTGCTGAAAAACAAGTTGACGAATTTTTAGGTATTGCTCAAACATTTCCAGGTTTCACTGATGTTAATCAGGTGGACATGATTGATTAAATGTAGATAAACATTTAGAAGGATATGAAAAATTAAGTGATACGGAAATGGTTAAGTTGAATGAAAGTGGCGCTTCTACATTTGAACTTCAACCAGAATCAAACAGTAAAGAAGAAATCTTAATAGAGAAAAAAAATTCACATTCAAAGGCCGTAGAAAGTATCGAAACTCTACTAGATTGTTTTGAACGAGAAAATACTGACCACACAAAAATATTAGAATTACGAGAAATGAGATGAGAGGTCAGAAATAAAATGATGAAAAATCAAACCAAAATTTTTAAATTCTTTTTGTTCTACTGAAAAATTAGTTTTAATTATTTATAAATTCGTTATTTTATTAAAATTTTCATGTAATATAAATACAAATACATATAATATCATTATTATTTTGTATAAGAATCGTTTTTCTAATAAATATAAATTTTGTATTGTCATAAATTATGATTTTTCTTGCATCCTCATACACCATAATTAAATATGTAAACAAATTCGATTGTCCGTGGTTTTCGTTTATCCGTGCATATCCCTCCATATCATAACCCCGGATAACCAAGGTTCTACTATACATCTTATAATTTCTTCAAGTGATTATCATAAAAATTCGCATTGTGGCCCGTCGACCCAGTCTCTAATTGGTGTGCATGTCGGTGTCCACAATTTTGATGTGAACTCAATTCAAACAAAATTTTCATAATATCTATATGTATGTCCTTTCGCTGAACCAAGTTTTGAGGGAAAATTTTGGAAATTAGAAATTTGTAACGCGTTTGAATCAATTTGAAAATTTTGCAGTTTTTTCGTTCTTTTGTCATAAAAAAAGCTTCAGCCGATTTTTTTTATTCCTATTACAGGTTTAGTTGTACGCAAGTTTCACAAGTACGCAGAAAATCTTTGGTTTTTGAAGATTGGTCTAAAATTGCTGAGATACAATGCACAAAACACGTTTCGAGAAAAATGCATCTTAAAACAAATTACCAAAAACAGGAAGTGACTTGTGTACTACTCTTATATACACAGGAATATCAGAAAGAATAGAACTTCTTGCTTGTAATACCCGCCCCAATACATACCAAGTAGGATATATTCATAGTGAGGCAGCTGCATATCCCACCTAGCTTGTCTGCGATTGCTACATTCAATATGCCGTGCGATATACTCGAGCACGCTTCACTTCTTGCCCCGAAAATACGAAAAAGACTTCATTGAACATCGGTCTAAAAAAAATTTAAGCATACTTTTGAAAAGCTATACTTTGGGTTTCTGCAATAAAAAAGTCGATTTTTTGGAACCGTCTAGTGTGATTTCCCCCCTTAATGCTTCATTTGAGTTTGTTCTATTTAGATCGAAGTCTAACGTTCTTTTCAACGAAAGTAAACGTTTTAGCGAATCATCTTAAACAAGCCGTGAGGTGCGACCCATGAGGTCCACACGGTCAACTTCCCAGTAATATCTAAAAAGATATTAAAAATATTAAACAAAATAATAATTATGGAAATAATACTATTTCAAATAATAAAAATGTACTTCTCGTAAAAGTTATTGGAATGACTTAATATTAATCATAACATCCACGCGAGCGTCAATTGATTACGTAAGGATTTTGGTGCATTGGTTTGATTGATTATTCACGCGGATCAATCGGAGGGGGGACAGGTTACAAAGCAGTTTTTTTCATTAAAGTTGAAACATGGTGCTGTGAAGACTATTGAAAATCTGCTCAAATTTTGCAAATATTAATAAAATTTGATTGACTTTACAACAATGTCTTTAGAATAAGAGATTTAAGGTATTATGATTCGAATGAACCCTTTTTACATGGTGGCTTTGGTTTTTTATTTTTTATTAAGTTTTTTTTTGTAATCATGAGAAAAGCTTTTGCTGGTTTCTCTACAAAAATTGATAAAATTTTATAAATTCTACAAACATTTATTATTACGATGTGCGAATCAGGTTAAAAATGATTATTTTATGGAAAAAACACCACTTTTCCAATTTTTTTTTAATAAACTGAAAAAAACGCTTTAACGATTTTTTTAAAATATAAAAACATCATAAAAATGATAATACGCGTCGATTGACACCTTAAGGATGGGAAGATTATATTTAGTTCTCGAGATATAATGAATGACGTAAATGACCTTGAACGTTTAATGATTTTTTATTTTTTATTTAATTTTTTTTTTGTAATCATGAAAAAAACTTTTGGTGGGGGTTACACAAGAATTAATTGGAGTATGTAAATTATATAAACATTGATTACTTCGGTTTGAAAATCAGGTTAAAAATTTTGTGTTTTTGAAAAAAACCTAATTTTTTGCTCTTTTTTTTAAAAAATTAAAAAACTGCTTGAAGAATTTTTTTAAAAATTTGATAGCATCACATAAATGTCAATACGCGTCGATTGACATTTTGTTCAAAAAAATCGTGCGTTTAGTTCGCGAGATATAACGCATGACAGAAATGACCTTCAAACGACAAAACAACAACCCCCCCCCCCACACCGACCGAAGTGTTCCAAAAACTAACCAGCTCTTCAGATTGCAAAGACGCTTCGATTGACACTTTAACAAAGTCGATCGGACTTTGTTTACGTGAGTTATGCTCGTAGGAAAAAGTGTCCACGAACGTACAGACGTACGTACGTACACACACACATACATACATCTCCCTTTCTAAAAACACTTTATATATATACTCTAGAGACCTCAAAACGTAAAGAAATATTGAAAATTTCAATTTCGATTTTCGAGGCGATTACAAGAACTTCTCATATACTGGGAAGTTAAAAAACATTTAAACAATTTTTTCTCTTGGTATTAAGTGGTTTCCCATGACCAATTACGGCCATACAATAAAAAATTCTTTGAAAAAGAAGATTAAATACGATCAAATTGATAATGAAAACTACATTCTTTCAATATCTTTAACGTTATTGTTGGAAAATTTGAAACGTTCGCCACATTAATGAAAAATTCCCAATTTACGTACCCTAAAATATAAAGAATTTTTTGTGGAAGGTCACCGCAAGGAAAATAACCTCATATACTATTGATATTGTCAAATACTTTTTGCTTGTAATAAACAATTTTTCTAGCACATAGCCATGCTTTTCAAACATCATTTGAATAAATGTTGCCTTGATGTGATTTTTGTAGACTATCCTGTCGAAAGTCCAGCAAAATACCAGAAATAATCACGTCAATGCAATTGCGTGTACATAATATAAAAACACCAAAAACCACATAATATCTGTGAGATTAATTCAAATAGAGGGGTTGATAGTCATTAATTCAGACACGGCTGGTGGCATAATATCGATCAACATATTAGCCAGAAACAATGTTTCAGGGCGTGTGTAGCCAATGAAAAAGGATGAAAATGCTCAATTAAATTTGATATGGTCGAATTAAATTACCAATTGATTGTAAAGTAGACTTTGCGTTGATACGTATCGATGAGTTTTCAGCATTTATTTGTAGGCACTTTAATCTATATTTTTATTTCTGACTAAAAGATTCAACGCTCAGAATTTCGAACGGCACTACAATCAGCTATTAAATGTTAAACGAATAATATCAAAAATATTTCATAGAATCTTGAAATCGGTTTCTGAACGCATGTTCCTCAATAATGGATTACAATTTTTTTCAATATTTTCACGCAATTTATGATTGAATAATATTTCCTTCAACCATAAATGAATTGATTCATTTTTAATAATTCTGTGAGACTCATACCGTCTGCGTCTAGTGTGGACAAAGAGATTTATATTTCAATAATTGAAACGTGCTCAATTGACAAGGAAAGGTATTAATTGATACCTGAAAGTATTTCTACAGGAATGATTCCTGGGATCATTTTATCATTGTTTTCAATCGGCCATTGACTCTGTCTATCTGTGACGGGTATAAATGTACCTGATTTATTGGTAAAAGTAGCGAATAAAAAACAATATTTCAAGAAGAATTTAAATTTTGATGAATATTTAATCAACGTAAGAGGCTACAGTAAAATAATCACATCTAGTTTGATGATGTTTTTTTCATACTAAGTGCAAGTTGAAACTGAAAATGTCTGAAATACTGGACTAAAAACAAATAAGTCTAAATGACAAATAGAGCTGGCTTTTGCATGAACTTTATATATTCCAACAATGTCCCTCATTGTACTGTTCATTCAATTGTAAACAGAAAAACTGCAATAAATGAATAAATTGAAATCAACGGTACAAAATCGCCAAAAAAAAAATTAACTATCAATAAGTTTGATTTCTGATTTCAACAAGTAATTTTTCCGGATTGATGGTAGCGGAACCAGTTGTTGGACCGAAAACTTTCTAAGGGGTTACATAGGTCTTGAAGGGAAAAAAACAACTTTTTCCAAAAATTGTATTCCAAAACCCAAAAACCTATTTAATTTACGAATTAAATACATAAAAAAACAAGCCGCGAAGTGCGACCCTTGAGGTCCACACGGTCAACTTCCCAGTAATATCTAGATAAACATTAAAAATATTAAACACAATAATAATTTTGAAAATACTACTACTTTAAATAATAATAATGAAAGGTATTCATAGCAGTAACAGGAATGAGTTAATATTAATCATATCATCTACGGGAGCATCCACTGATTGCGTAAGGCTTTTGGTGGATGGGTGATGATGATTGATTACCACAAATGCAAATTTGATTGAAATTTTGATGGTTTTCAAAATTTAAGCCGCTTTTTCAACCAACAGACTGCAAAACTATTAAAAATCTGCTCAAGTTATCCAAACATTTTAAAACTTTGATTGACTTTACAACAAAGTCTTTAGAATAAAAGATATAAGGTAATATCAATCGGAAGAACCCCTTTCATATGGTAACTTTGAATGATTTTTTATTTTTAATTAAATTTTTATCATAATCATGAAAAAGTTTTGCTGGTTTCTCTTCAAAAACTGATAACAATGTATAAATTTTATAAACATTTATTACTGTGTTGTGCAAATCAGGTTAAAAAAATATTTTTTGTGAAAAAAACCCTAAGTTTTCTTATGTTTTTCTATTAAATTAAAAAAAACCGCTGAAACGGATCTTTATAATGTTAAAATAATCAAAGACGTTTTAAAACACGTCGATTAACACCTTAATGATGCAAATGTTATATCTGGTTCGTGATATATAGTGAATGGAAGAAATGACCTTGAAGATTATGATGACTGTTGATGATTTTTATTTTTTTATTTAATGTTTCTTGTTATCATGAGAAAAAGTTTTGATGATGCTTTCACAAGCACTGCTTGGAATGTATAAATTTTATAAAAATTGAATACTGTCTTTCGTAAATCAGGTTAAAAATTTATTGTTTATAAAAAAAACCCTAATTTTTTGCACTTTTTTTTCTTAAATTAAAAAACAGCTCCAACGATTTTTTTAAAATTTTTATAGATTCACACAAATGCTAATACGCGTCGATAGACACCTTAACCATGCAAATTGTATGTTTGGTTCACGAGATATGTATAACGCACGACAGAAATGACCTTGAAAATCATGATGCCTTTTAATGATTTTTTATTTTTTATTTAATTTTTTACGTGATCATGAGAAAAAGTTTTGATGTTGTTTTTACAAGCATTGCTTGAAATATATAAATTTTATAAAAATTGAATACTGTCTTCCGTAAATCAGGTTAAAAATTTATTGTTTATTAAAAAAAACCTAATTTTTTTCACTTTTTTTTTCTTAAATTAAAAAACGGCTCCAACAATTTTTTCCAAAGTTTGATAGATTCACAAAATTGCTAATACGCGTCGATTGACACATTGATCAAGGAAATCGTATGTTTGGTTCGCGAGATATAACGCATGACAGAAATGACCTTCAAAGGGTCAAAACAACAAACCCCCCCGACCGAAGTATCCCAAAAACTAATCAGCTCTTAAGACTGCAAAGACGCTTCGATTGACACCTTAACGAAGTCGATCGGACTTTGTTTACGTGAGTTATGCTCGTAGAAAAAAGTGTCCACGAACGTACGTACGTACGTACGTACACACACACACACACACACACACACACACACATACATCTCCCTTTCTAAAAACACTTTATATATACTCTATAGACCTCAAAACGTAAAGAAATGTTGAAAATTTCAATTTCGATTTTCGAGGCGATTACAAGAACTTCCCATATACTGGGAAGTTAATAAAAAAAATAAAAAAAATTCTGATATTTTATGCCCTTGGCTCGTGGTTGAACGAAAGAATTGAAAAAAATTAAATTTGAAGTTTTGAAATGGACTTAAAATTAAGTGTGATTACTTTTGAAGTACTATACTTTCATATGGAATAAAAAAAATTCGATCGATTTTTTGAAAATACAAGACCTAACCCCTTAAGGGGGGAAGTACCTTTAGACACTTCAAAAAATCGATTTTTTTTAAATTCTTGTAATCGATAGATATATCGCCTAAGAATATCATGTCAAAGTTTCAAAAGCTAACTCTCAAAATTGTGGAAGAGATGCATCCCGGAAGTCCCTGGCGCCGAGCCCGCATAGCTCATGACCACAAACTTTAAACGGCCTTTTCTCGAAACCATGTTTTTTAAAATTGCGTACATGATAATAAAAAAACTATTGAATTGATTTTCATCATCTAGCATTCCTTTTAAAGAGCATAAAAACTGTTCTATATAGACTAAAGATAAAAAAAGCAAATTATTTTGGGACTATTTTTGACTGGAAGTACAACGAAATTTTTCGTCAAAATCGTAATTTTTTTTAGCCTGTTTCGAAGGGTTAATTTTCGAATGTCGCAAATATTTTAGTCTATCTACTAAAAAAACCCTCTCGAGTAAGAACATGTTTGGCTTGTTAATTTCAGATGAAAATTGCAGCCAGCATCGCTTACGCAATTTACGACGTCAGCGACAACATGGCTTTCAAAATCCTCGAAAAATTTGTTAATTTTCAACTTTCACTTTTGTCGAATATGTTTTTTTTTTAACCTCAAACATCGCCTAAAATAATTATTATACTGATTTAATAAAGACTGTCTTCATTTTTCCACAAGACAAAAGACCTTTTTTCGGCCTCTAAAGGTACTTCTCCCCTTAAGACATCGATGATCAATGGGAAAGATGCCTGCAAAATCTACGTAGCATTCAAGAAGAAATAACAGAAATTTTACTAACTCTTACAATAAACTCTAAAGTTTCATAATTGGTCCTTACATAATTAATGTATACTCTCTTATTAATCATGAATGTCCATTGCTTAATGATTATATTTGAATATTCTTAGAAGCATTCAAGAATCTTACTCTTTAAAGCATCAGATTTTGTAAATCACTAAATACCAAAACTTATAGTTTTTATGTTTTTGCGTTTTGTGCGTTTGCGACCCTCATTTTCGCTACTTGACAAGGCCCCATGGCACTCATTAAAAAAGTAATGATGCAGCTATATTCTAAGTCTATTTCAATTGATGTTTAACAAAAATATCTTTACTGCAATATAAACTTTACAAGTTATTCATACATAACTAAAAAATGTATTGTCAAAAGTGTACAAACGGCTAGGTGAATCATTCTTTATGCTACTGTGCGTTCTGTTTTATTACGGAAAGTACCGTTTCTAAAGTTTTGGCATTTGCGCTTCGGGTTAAGCTACATTTAGTGCAGTTTCGATAAGGTCGCAGCTGTGACGATGGCTTCTCGAAAGGAAATCTCAGCAGAAGTACGGAACTTGGTGGTAAAACAACGAAACGGAAGAAAATCTTTCGAAGAAATAGGCAAGTTGTTGAGTTTAATTAAATCGACAGTTCAAACAATATTCAACAACTACAAAAGCAGTTTCTCTGTTGGAAACAAGCCACGCAGTGGTCGATCGAAGAAGCTGGTTCGCAGAGATGTCTTCTTTATTTTGAAAGGAGTGAACCAGAACCCATAGGCGAAGGCCACAAAACTGGCGGAGGACATTGCAAAATTAGGAGGAACCACGGTGCATCCAATAACAGTTCAAAGAACATTAAATAATAAAAGTTATCTCAGCAGAACACCACGCAAAAAAACCTTGATAAGCGGAAAAGTCGCAAACTTCACTTAGAATGTGCCAAAAAGCATCTACACAAAGGATTTGATTTTCGGAAGAAGATTTTACTCTCCGATGAATCGAACTATAACATATCTAGAAGTGACGGCAGAGCTAAAGTTTGGAGAAAGAAAAATTCGGGAATGGATCCGAAACACCTAATTTCTGCAGTCTAACATAGCGGTAGCAATATGATAGTTTGGGGCAGGGTTACCAGGTTTTTCTCCCTCTTCGCCCCCAAAAACTTCAATAAAAAACCCCAAATCGGACGAAATTCTTTTAAAAAACACCAAATAGTTTGAGAGCAATCTTTTTTCAAAGTTCATACAAAAAACATTGATAATTAGCACAAAATGTTGTCAAATAACTGTATGTAACAAGTAAATTTTCATCTTTATTTCATAGTGAGTTAAAGTCAAAATAGAACAAATATACTTTCGAGACTTAAAATTAACACAAGTAGCAGCATAATGAAATTAAAGAAAAACTTTAAATATATTTTTGGAGCTTCACGTGTAATTTATTAAAATATGTAAAATTAAATGATATTCTTAAATTGTAGATGGGTTGAAAAAAATAAACCTTTAAAAATTTATTTAAAATTTAAAGATAAACTAGAACACGCACTAACATGATTTGCGTTGCCTTAACGAACTAGAGCTGACTTCTCTTTTATAATTTGAAGAGTGTGGGAAATCATCAGAAAGTGTTTCTTTATCATTTGTTGAGCATAATCGATGTTTAAAACATTACGGCAGCAATATGACACCAAGAGGAACTCAAACTTCAATTGAATTTAAAAAAGCCATAATTTGGCAATCTGAAATCGGCAAGATTGTGCATAAAATCGCTGAAATAGAAGCCTTCAAGTCTTGAAGTCTTCGAATGGCACAATAAAAATTATTTTTAGTGTGCAATAAGTGAATTAGATAATAAAATAAAATAAAAATATAATTATCCGACCCCCAATTTTTTCCCAAAGGTATGTAAAATACCCCAAAATGGGGGTGAAAACCCCCAACTTGGCAGCCCTGGTTTGGGGTGCTGTCGCAGTGTCGGCTGTAGGAAATTTGGTACTCATTGATGTAATGTAATGGATCTCTACAAAACAAGCCGGGAGGTGCGCCCCATGAGGTCCACACGGTCAACTTCCCAGTAATATCAAAAAAGATATTAAAAATATTAAACACAATAATAAAAATGTACTTCTCATAAAAGTTATTGGAATGACTTAGTATTAATCATAACATCTACGCGAACGTCAATTGATTACATAAGGATTTTGGTGCATTGGTTTGATTGATTATTCACGCGGATCAATAGGAGGGGGGACAGGTTACAAAGCAGTTTTTCATTAAAGTTAAACATGGTGCTGTGAAGACTATTGAAAATCTCCTCAAATTTTGCAAATATTAATAATCTTTGACTGACTTTACAACAATGTCTGTAGAATAAGAGATTTAAGGTATTATGATTCGAATGAACCCTTTTTACATGGTGACTTTGAATGATTTTTTTTATTTTTTATTTAATTTTTTTTGTAATCATGAGAAAAGTTTTTGCTGGTTTCTCTACAAAAATTGATAAAATTTTATAAATTCTACCAACATTTATTATTAGGATGTGCAAATCAGGTTAAAAATGAATTTTTTATAAAAAAAACCCTATTTTTCTAAAAAAAATTAATAAATTAAAAAAAAAGATTTAATGATTTTTTTAAAATACAAAACATCATAAAAATGATAATACGCGTCGATTGACACCTTAATGATGGATAGATTATATTTAGTTCTCGAGATATAATGAATGACGTAAATGACCTTGAACGTTTAATGATTTTTTATTTTTTATTTCATTTTTGGAGTATGTAAATTATATAAACATTGATTACTTAGGTTTGAAAATCATGTTGAAAATTTTGTGTTTTTGAAAAAAAACCTAATTTTTGCACTTTTTTAACTTCCCAGTATATGGGAAGTTCTTGTAATCGCCTCGAAAATCGAAATTGAAATTTTCAACATTTCTTTACGTTTTGAGGACTATAGAGTATATATAAAGTGTTTTCAGAAAGAAGTATGTATGTGTGTGTGTGTGTGTATGTACGTACGTACGTACGTACGTATGTGCGTTCGCGGGCAGTTTTTCTACGAGCATAACTCACGTAAACAAAGTCGTATCGACTTCGTTAAGGTGTCAATCGAAGCGTCTTTGCAATTTTAAGAGCTGATTAGTTTTTGGGACACTTCGGTCGGGGGGGTTTGCTGTTTTCACCCCTTGAAGGTCAACCATGTTATGCGCTATATCTCACGAACCAAACATGCGATTTTTATTATTAAGGTGACAATCGACGCGTATTGACATTTACGTTACTCTGTCAAATTTTTCAAAAAATCGTTCAAGTGGTTTTTTAATTTTTTGAAAAAAAGTGCAAAAAATTGGGTTTTTTTTTTCAAAAACATCAAATTTTCAACTTGATTTTCAACACGCAGTAATAAATGTTTATATAATTTCTATACTCCAAACAGTTTTTGTAAAAAAACTACCAAAATTTTTTACTCGTGATTACAAAAAAAAATCAAATAAAAAATAAAAAATCATTAATAGTCATCGTGATCTTCAAGGTCATTTGTGTATTGCATTATATCTCGTGAACCAAACATACGATTTGCATAATTTAGGTGTCAATGAACGTGTATTAATATTTTTGTGAATCTTTCAAATTTTGGAAAAAATCGTTCGAGCGGTTTTTTTTATTTAAGAAAAAAAAAGTGCAAAAATTTAGGTTTTTTTTCATAAAAAAGAAATTTTTAATCTGATTTGCGAAATATAGTAATCAATGTTTGCAAAATTTATATACTCCAAACAATGTTTGTAGAAACACAATCAAAACTTTTTCTCATGATTACGTAAAAAATTAAATAAAAAATAAAAAATCATTAAAAGTCATCATGATTTTCAAGGTCATTTTTATCATTCACTATATCTCAGGAACCAGATATAATATTTGCATCATTATGGTGTCAATTGACGTGTATTAATATCTTTGTGAAGTTTTTAACATGATTAGAATTCGTTTCAGTCATTTTTTGAATTTAATAAAAGAAAATGCGAAAAATTATGGGTTTTTTCATAAAAAATATTTTTTTAACTTGATTTGCACAGCACAGTGATACCAGTTTATAAAATTTATACAATCTTATCAATTTTTGAAGAGAAACCAGGAAAAAAAATTTCCATGATTATGAAACAACTAAATAAAAAATAAAAAATCATTCAAAGTTACCATGTAAAGAGGGTTCATACGAATGATATTACTTTACATCTTTTATTCTAAAAAATTGTTGTAAATTCAATCAAAGTTTTAAAATATTTGCATAATTTGAGCAGATTTTTAATAGTTTTTGTAGTCTTTTAATTGAAAAACTGCTTAAATTTTGAAAACCAACAAAATTTCAATCAAATTTGCATTTGCTGTATCAACGTTTTGAATAGTCAAATGTTTTGTAGTCAATACTTTGCAAGATCATATGCTTTGAAAAGCTTTCATCGAATAAAAAATTGTAGTTTTTAGTAGATTCATTCTTTAGTAATCGTAAGATTTCAATAACCATCATCATCTGTAATACATTTTACTTTTTACATGCAATTGAACCTATTTTTGACTGCATATACAAACATTTTCAAGACCAAAAAGGACCCCACCCATTGATCCGCGTGAATATTCAATCTGTCCTAATCGTCCAAAAACCTTACGTAATCAATGAACCCTCCCGTAGACGATATGATTCATATTAACTCATTTTTGTTACTACTATTAATACCTCTCATTGTTATTACTTAAGGTAGTATTATTTTCAAAATTATTATTGTGTTTAATGTTTTTAATGTTTATGTAGATATTACTGGGAAGTTGACCATGTGGACCTCAAGGGTCGCACCTCGCGGCTTGTTTAATTAAAAAACGGCTCTAAGAATTTTTTTAAAAATTTGATAGAATCACATAAATGTAATTACGCATAGATTGAAACCTTGTTCAAAAAAACTGTACTTTTGGTTCGCGAGATATATCGCATGACAGAAATGACCTTCAAACGGGCAAAACAGCAAACCCCCCGACCGAAGTTTCATAAAAACTAATCAGCTCTTAAGATTGCAAAGACGCTTCGATTGACACCTTAGCAAAGTTGATATGACTTTGTTTACGTGAGTTATGCTCGTAGAAAAAAGTGTCCACGAACGTACATACGTACGTACGTACAAACACACACACACACACACATACATCTCCCTTTCTAAAAACACTTTATATATACTCTATAGACCTCAAAACGTAAAGAAATGTTGAAAATTTCAATTTCGATTTTCGAGGCGATTACAAGAACTTCCCATATACTGGGAAGTTAATAATCGCGCAATACAATTTAAGGGAATCGGTCGATAAGTGGGACCTTGGTGAGAGCTGGATATTCCAACAAGGCTATGATCTCAAGCACACCGCTCAAATCGTGAAGGACTGCTTACAGCGCAATACACCCCAACAAAGTCCGGACTTGAATGTCATCGAGAAAGTTTGGCAACTTCTGGATCGAAAAATAAGAAAACATGACATTAGAAGTGCTGCAATACTAAAAGAGAAGCTCATTGAGGAATGGGGTCAAATAATACCTAACGAGTTAGAAAATTTGATCCCATCAATGCCAAGACGCTTGCAAGCAGTTATAGATGCCCATGGTGGGCCAACAAAATATTAACATTCAGTTTTGAAATGAAATATAAATTCCTCATTGAAGTTTTCAGTGGATCTCATGATCGTACGTAGACTTTTGTCAATGCTCTTTTTTAGTTTTATTTATGAAGTTCATATTGAAGGAAAGATTTTTTTCTTACATGGCAATAAAAATAGATTATAAACAAGACTAAATAATTATTTTTTCAATTAATGCCATGGGGCTCGTCAAGCAGCGAAAATAGAGGTAAGTGAAATACGGTAGTATAATTTACAGCTGTACTTAAATTTTTGAACGTTAGCTCAAATCAAACGAATTTACAAATGGTTGGTGGACACCACAAACACGCAATTTGGATAAGCGAACTTAAGCAATATTAATCGTTTCAATTTCGTATTCAAAGCGACTATTAATGGTTTATTGTTAATATGTTAACTTATTTTTAAATCAATAAAATGATTTCAATTATTTTTCGATATTTGTTTTCTACTTTCCAGTATGTAGGAAGTTTTTGTAATTGTGTTTTGAGGTCTTTATTTGAATTGTTTTTCGAAAGATATCTCAATGTGTGGGTGATCGACATCGATTGCAATCTTACGGGTTGATTAGATTTTGTAAATTTTCGAATGAGTGTTTTTTTTTGTTTTGATCTCTTCAAGGTCATTTCTTTTATGCTGCATGTCTTTCGAACCAAACATTGGATTTGCATTGTTAAGATGTCAATCAAACGGCATCAACATTTTAATGATGAACAAAAATGTTGGAATCGTTTTTGATTTAATAGAAACAGCAAAAAATAGAGTTTTTCCAAAAAAAAAATTAATCTGCCTTGCAAAACAAGCAATCAATGTTTATAAACTTAAAATACTCTCAACAGTTTTTGTGAAAACCCCAGTACAAGTTTTTAAAAAAAAATCATTTAATGTCACTATGTAAAAAAGGTTCATACGAATAATGTTACCTGATGGTTCTTATTTTCAAGACATTTTTCATATATAAATCAAAACTTATTAATATTTGCAAAGTTTAAACAGAATTTTAATAATTTTCACAGTTCACTTATTTTAATGTAATAGTCGCTAAAAATTTTTGAAAAGACTATTTTTTGACCATCATGGTAGCATTTGTGGTAATCAACAGTTTGAAAGATGTGATGATGTTTTCTCGAAGATATCTCATTAAACAACAAACAACGTTTTCCATGACTGCAAAACATATTCAAGCAAAAACAGCACACCATTCATATTTGTAATGATAAAGGTTGATAAAAATAATAATAATTTAATAATTTCCCTTAGTCTGGCCTCAATAGATGTCTCTTCTATCTAATTTGCACTTCAGCCAAAAGCCATTCATCATTAATTGTAAGTGTTCGTAAGATTTCAGTTGCTTCGTCCCCCATCTTTTGTAATACTTTATATTTTTAACATACAAAGAGCGAATATTTACTGCATATTTAATGTTTTCCAGGTTACCTGCAAAGTAAGAAAGAAATATTAGTTTCATTGATGTAAAATGCTGAAATAACACAAATTCAATGTCTTTGCAGCACCTATGGAATTTTTGGACGAAACTATTCAAAATGGCAATATCTCTTCGGGTGACGTAAAAACCAAAACTGTATTCAATAACCCTGACATCCCAGTTTCAAAATCCACTAAGGCCATTTTGTTTTTCAAGCGGTGATATGAAATTAACCAGTAACGTAGAAAAGGCTTTGGAACCTGTCTCCCTTCCAATTCAATCTGACCTACTACCTACCAAAAGCCATACGTAATCAATGGTTACTCCTTAAGATGTTGCGATTTATATCAACTTTTTCCATTTTGTCTTGAGTTTTTATCATTATTATTATTTAGATATTTATATTATCATTGTTACAACTATTATGTTGATTATTTTTAATATTTATGTAGATATTACTGGGAAGTTGTCCTGTGAATCTCGCAGTTTGTTTGAATCTTCCTCCAGAGCCCCACAAATACATACCAAATTTTCCTTCCTTTCGTTGCCTTGGTAGTGATTGAAACAATATTGCTTTTCGTTGGTGCTGAAATAAAGATCAACCAGAGTGGGGGGTGGGGGGCTTTAAGCTCGAATGAAAAAGCCAACAAGGCTTCACACAAACTGCACTGCCAATCGCACTGTCAGCTATCTCAAATCATTTGCCCGCATGTATCTTAGTGCCAGCTGAAACGCCTTTGACTGTTTTATATAATGTGGATCAGGAATTCACTCCTCGTCACTTGCTACTATGCAACCCTTGATCTTACCGTGTTAAGTTCACCGTTAAGGTCCAAAAATTATCTAATCTTCTTTAATACCCCCAAAATATCCAATAGCCTATTTTCAATGCCACGAAATTATTTTGGGTTCTTTCGTGCTTTTGACCATTTTTGGGTTATATATTTATAAATAACCTCCAAAACGTAATTTCGGCAATATTACGGATCAAAAGAAGCTAATAATCGTTTTTCAAAGGTCGCACCCCGTGGTTGGTTTTTCTTTTGCAATCATGAAATAGACTTGAATTTTTTTTTGAAGAATACCGTTTAAATTATCTGAAGTTCATAAGCATTGATGCTAAAAGTGCAAATTAGATGGCACATTTGTTTAAAAAAAAATAACGCCCTATTCAAACTTATTTTTATTAACTTCCCAGTATATGGGAAGTTCTTGTAATCGCCTCGAAAATCGAAATTGAAATTTTCAACATTTCTTTACGTTTTGAGGTCTATAGAGTATATATAAAGTGTTTTTAGAAAGGGAGATGTATGTGTGTGTGTGTGTACGTACGTACGTACGTACGTACGTACATACGTACGTTCGTGGACAGTTTTTTTTACGAGCATAACTCACGTAAACAAAATTTTATCAACTTGGTTGAGGTGTCAAACGAAGCGTCTTTGCAATTTCAAGAGCTGATTAGTTTTTGGTACACTTCGGTCGGGGGGCTTTGTTGTTTTGACCCTTTGAAGGTCATTTCTGTCATGCGGTATATTTCACGAACCAAACATACGATTTGCATGATTAATGTGTCAATAGACGCGTATTAGCATTTATAAAATTCGATCAAGTTTTTAAAAAAATTCTTGGAGCGGTTTTTTAATTTTTAAAAAAAAAGTGCAAAAAATTAGTTTTTTTCAAAAACAATAAATCTTTAACTTGATTTTCGAATCAAAATAATCAATATTTATATAATTTATATACTCCAAATAGTTTTTGTGAAAAAAACAGCAAAAGTTTTTTTCATGATTACGAAAAAAATTAAATCAAAAATAAAAATTCATTAAACGTTCCAGGTCTTTTACGTCATTCATTATATCTCGAGAACCAAATATAATCTTTGCGTCATTAACGTGTCAATCGATGCGTATCAACATTTTAATGATGTTTTTATATTTGAAAAGAATCGTTAAAGCTTTTTTTTTTAATTTAATAATTATTTTTTTTGGGAAAAGTAGTGTTTTTTATAAAAAAATTCATTTATAACCTGATTTGCACATCGTCATAATAAATGTTTATAGCATTTATAAATTTTTATGAATCTTTGTAGAGAAAGCAGCAAAAAAATTTCTTCGGATTACAAAATAAAACAAGCCGCGAGGTGCGACCCTTGAGGTCCACACGGTCAACTTCCCAGTAATATCTACATAAACATCAACAACATTAAACACAATAATAATTTTGAAAATAATACTACTTTAAGTAATAATAATGAGAGGTATTCATAGCAGAAACAGGAATGAGTTAATATGAATCATATCGTCTACGGAAGGGTCCCTTGATTACGTAAGGTTTTTGGTCGATGAGGACAGATTGAATATTCACGCGGATCAATCGGTGGGGGCCTTTTTGGAGTTGATAAATTTTGTTGGTTTTCAAAATTTAAGCTTTTTTTTTAATTAAAAGACTATAAAAACTATTCAAAATCTGCTCAAATTATGCAAATATCTTAAAACTTTGATTGAATTTACAACAATTTCTTAGAATAAAAGATATAAAGTAATAGCACTCGTATGAACCCTCTTTACATGGTAACTTTGAATGATTTTTTATTTTTTATTTAGTTGTTTCATAATCATGGAAAATTTGTTTGCTGGTTTCTCTTCAAAAATTGATAAGATTAAACTGGTATCACTGTGCTGTGCAAATCAAGTTAAAAAAAAATATTTTTTATGAAAAAAAAACCATAATTTTTCGCATTTTCTTTTATTAAATTCAAAAAACGGCTGAAACGAATTTTAATCACGTTAAAAACTTCACAAAGATATTAAAACACGTCAATTGACACCATAATGATGCAAATATTATATCTGGTTCGTGAGATATAGCGACTGATAAAAATGACCTTGAAAATCATGATGACTCTTAATATTTTTTTTATTTTTTATTTAATTTTTTACGTAATCATGAGAAAAAGTTTTGATTGTGTTTCTACAAACATTGTTTGGAGTATATAAATTTTGTAAACATTGATTACTATATTTCGCTAATCAGATTAAAAATTTATTTTTTATGAAAAAAACCTTATTTTTTGCACTTTTTTTTTCTTAAATTAAAAAACAGCTCGAACGATTTTTTCCAAAATTTGATAGATTTACACAAATATTAATGCACGTTCATTGACACCTAAATTATGCAAATCGTATGTTTGGTTCGCGAGGTATAATGCAATACACAAATGACCTTGAAGATCACGATGACTATTATTGATTTTTGATTTTTTATTTGTATTTTTTTGTAATCACGAGTGAAAAATTTTGGTCGTTTTTTTACAAAAACTGTTTGGAGTATATAAATTACATAAACATTTATTACTGCGTGTTGAAAATCAAGTTAAAAATTTGATGTTTTTGAAAAAAACCACAATTTTTTGCACTTTTTTTAAAAAAATTAAAAAACCACTCGAACGATTTTTTTAAAAATTTCACAGAATCATTTAAATGTTAATACGCGTCGATTGTCATCTTAATAATAAAAATCGCATGTTTGGTTCTTGAGATATAGCGCATAACATGGTTGACCTTCAAGGGGTGAAAACGGCAAATCCCCCCGACCGAAGTGTCCCAAAAACTAATCAGCTCTTGAGATTGCAAAGACGCTTCGATTGACACCTTAACAAAGTCGATACAACTTTGTTTACGTGAGTTATGCTCGTAGAAAAACTGCCCGCGAACGCACATACGTACGTACGTACGTACATACACACACACACACACATACATACATACTTCTTTCTAAAAACACTTTTTATATACTCTATAGACCTCAAAACGTAAAGAAAAGTTGAAAATTTCAATTTCGATTTTCGAGGCGATTATAAGAACTTCCCATATACTGGGAAGTTAATAAATTAATTAAATAAAAAATAAAAAATTATTCAAAGTTACCATGTAAAAAGGGTTCATTCGAATCATAATACCTTAAATCTCTGATTCTAAAGACATTGTTGTAAAGTCAATCAAAGTTTATTAATATTTGCAACATTTGAGCAGATTTTCAATAGTCTTCACAACACCATGTTTAAACTTTAATGAAAAAACTGCTTTGTAACCTGTACCCCCCTCCGATTGATCCGCGTGAATAATCAATCAAACCAATGCACCAAAATCCTTACGTAATCAATTGACGCTCGCGTAGATGTTCTGATTAATACTAAGTCATTCCAATAACTTTTACGAGAAGTACATTTTTATTATTTGAAATAGTATTATTTCCATAATTATTATTGTGTTTAATATTTTTAATATCTATGTAGATATTACTGGGAACTTGACCGTGTGGACCTCATGGGTCGCACCTCACGGCTTGTTAAATTTAAAAAGGGAACGTCAAAGTTGGGTTTACGAGATATGGTGAGTGAAAGAAATGATCTTGGCAGTGTCGAAACAAAAATCTACCCCACCGAAGTTTACCAAAACCTAATCAGCTCGTGACATTACAAATATGCTTTGATTGACACCTTTTTCTTCTAGAGTCAACATTGTAAAAAAAAATAATCTCGCACGTACGTACCTACACACACATAACACATTTCTTTCTAGAAATAGTCTTAAACTACTCTTTTGATCTTAAAACGTAAAGAAATTTTTGAAAGCTTCAATTTAAATTTTTGGAGCGATTACAAGAACTTCCCATAAAATCAACAACTTTTTTTAAGAACTACCATAGAACTTTTAGTGAGTGCAATGCAAAAAGCGGGAAATATAACACAAGTATCTCTAATTTCTTTAAAAACAGACGAAAATTTAAAAGAACTTATTTTCATATAAACATGATTTCGAAATGAACAATTGAAAGATATGATTGTATGCAAGATTTTCTAAAAAAATTCTCTAGTTTTCAAAAACAACAACAATTGAAATTTGCAAAACTAAACGAATATTGTTGATCTTTGTTTTCGATATTTTCTTTGTATGCTTTTTTGACACCAACAACGCTTTGTAAATTTAAACATGATAAGTATTTCCACTTTGACGGCTATGATCCATTTCCCGTCAAAAGATTTCCCATAAAATATCTTGATTACTTCATCGTTCAGGACGTGTGTACATTCATCCCCCAAAAAACAATCATCACGAATCTCATTAAATGCTTGTCACCTCAACATCCATTCAGGCTTCACCTTTTTCTCGTCTGCAAACAATCGTGAAAAGAAGTGATCAAACCCAATGAGTTAATATAGTAAAGATACAACATGAACACGACGACAAAATAACCAGCCACGGTAAAGGTACAAAGAACAAGGACGTCAAAATAAAAAAAAAGAAATCAACCAGAAGGCAATTTTCTCGAGGTAACGACACCCGTAATGGAGGGCTGTAAGGAGGTTCGATTCGCCACCAACAGAAATGGGTCAAATTAAACCCTTGAAGCAAAAGACATCCTATTAATGCTGCGTGAAACCAATTGCCCAGAAATTTATTGCCGGCCCAAGGATAAATGAATTCTTAAGTGGAAAAGGTCGTCAGAATACTACAATGAGGACTAAGTTGGTCCGGTCGATAAACTTTCAAACTCCTTCATAAAATCGTTACGAGAAAAACACAACAATTTTCGTCAAAACGCATTGGATGAAAGGCGGCGAGAGTGAAAGGAATGAAAAAGAATCAGAAAGGATATTTGGTGGTGATTGTTGGACATGTAAGGATTTTTCGACTTATTTCATTTAGACGCTGATTAATGGAGATGTTAGCGATGAATGGCAACGTGCCATGTAAGCAGTATTACATTTAAGGAGCTTATTCATTAGTGGTTTGGTCCAGATACGACTGCCAAGAGTTAGTAATTCCTGAAAACAATTTATATCCTTAGGAGAGAGGAAAAAAATCATAACTTATTCGCCTTTGAAAGCGACTTGCTAAGGTATTTAAGCAAAATTAAGCTACATCTTACGCAACCAAAGTTAATATGAATTCAATTTATGAGCCTCCCATAATTCATTACGAATCTTTATTCCATTGAACTCGTTTTTCCATTAAACTTAATATGATATTGTAGCCGAACACATGCTTCCATATGAACCAAAAGATTTTCGCCAGTATTCAATGATACTCATCAATTTCTCTACTTGCATTGTAGGCGTTAATTATGAAACCAAGAATAGAAAAACTAATTAACTAGATTTCATTTAGAATATGTTTCATTAAATGGAAAAAGTTTCAGTTTATCAGTGATAAATCATATCAATTTACTTCTTACACCCCAGAGTCATTTTATATCCAAAAAGAATTTTGGTTATAACAATTAAGTTTAATCAAAAATTTTACTAATATTTTAAGCGTTATCTTCATCGAGATAGCTTTTACTAAAAATAAAAATTAACTAAATAATAATAAATTAAATTTAATTAAAATTTACTTCTAACTTGTATGGAAGGATGTTTCTCTTGCAAAAATTGTTTCAAAAACTGTGACATAGCGAATTCAATCATGCAAGAAGTGTTAAGTTGCCAATTATTTCCGGAATTTGTTGCTATTAAGTAGCCATCTGGTAAATCCACACACTTTCCATTTTTTCGTTGCCGTTACTGCTGTGCTGCGTTTCCTTCTCACCTATAAGCTGTTCGTAATCCAGATTGAAACGTCCTAACTAGATGCTTTTCAACAACGTATCCAAAGCAGTCGTCTTCGCTTTCCAAGCAAAATCTGTATCCATTACATCAAACACTGCAGACTTAGTTTTTCACACAAGAGGCGTCCATTGCTTTCTGTGTCGACAGTAGTCACTCTCGCCGAACAAGAAAAATCAAATCATCTACCTGTGGCCATCTCTGTCATTCAATTCAGAAGAGCTTCAAGAGAAACAGAATTACTCGACACCGAAACCTTTCCTGTGATCGCCACTCACCTGTGATGGTTTCTTCCCGTGTAACACAAAAAAGGACGACTGGATGCAACCATCTTCATGCATAGCATTCATAACTAACGCTTATTTTGACTTACGTTGAGGGAGAGTGTTGCATTTTGAGCTGAATCATAGTTTACTTTGCCATGAGCCATCATTTTTTGAGAATCTTTTTTACATGTGGTGGCTTCAATGATCTCTGTCTGACAATGTCACCCGATTTTTTGTGAACTGTCAAGTTTTTTCATTGACATTTGTGCAAAATGATTAGTAAATCCATTAACTGATAGACTTTCTAAAGTCATTGCCTTTTTTCTCGACTGCACGCTCGCGTTACCCTTGATTGACTGATTTTTTGTTACTTGCTCCGTTTTTTTCAACTTCATGAGTGTTGCCTAACAAAACTCGTCTCCAGTTATAATTATTTTTATTACTTTTTTGCAACCATAAAAGGTATTTGAGATCTGCACGAACTAATATTGCATTTCAATAGTTTCAAAATTAAGCAATAGTTTCAAAATTAAGCAATAGTTTCAAAATTAAGCAATTTTTTATTCAGGTTTATTACATAAATATTAGGTTGCTGCAGGTGAAATGACCGATTTAGTAATAAATTTTTAAACAGCTGTAACTTTTTACAACGACAATTTATTTGATCAAAATAGGTACCAATAGATGCAACGCACTTTTCCCAACGAGATACAAGTACATTTATTCCAGTTTTGTAGAAGTCCGAGTTTCTGGTTCGAAAAAACTCCTCGAAGGCATTTTTGACAGCAGCTTCATTATTAAATCTTTTTCCTGTCAAAAAATGATCCAAATGTTTAAAGAAATGGTAATGTTGATGGAAGGTCTGGTGGAAGGTTCAGGATGAGGAAGAGTCTCATAGCACAGCTCGTTTAATTTTTTAACAGTTGTTCTCGATACATGAGGTCGTGCGGCTAGGCCGTGGAATTGCTTATGTTGCATTAATAGTGCAGCAAGGAATATTTCCTGGCTGAATATAGGATTAACAACAAGCAGCGATGTACGACCCTTAAGGTCCACACGCACAGGGCTTCAGTATTATCTTCATGAATATAAAAAAAAATACATAAGAATACTGATAAAACCAGCGGCGAGGTGCGACCCTTGCGGTCCACACGGTCAACTTCCTTGTTATATCTACATAAATATTAAAAATATTAGACACAAAAATAATTTTGAAAATAATACTACTTTAAATATTAATAATGAGATGTCCTCATAACAGTAATTCGAATGAGCTAATATTAATCGTATCAATAACGAGAGCGTCCATTGATTACGTAAGGATTTTGTGGAAAGAGGGGAGTTGATTGAATATTCACCCGGATCCAGCGGGTGGGGTGGGGGGTCAGATTGTTATACGTAGCCTTTTCTACGCTATTTATTATTTTCATATGAACGTTTGAAAGATTAAAGGGTGCTAGCAAAAATGAATGCAGTTTTTGCTATTTCGCCCACTGAAGAGATTTTGTCGCGTGATGGCCATTTTGAATAGTTGTGTTCAAAATTGCCATGACTTCAGCATAATCATTGACTTTATATTTTTCAGGATTTTACATCAATGAGATTGATAATTACTTTAACCATTTGTTTGATAAATTTTGAATATGCAGTCAAAAATAGGTTCATTTGCATGTAAAAAGTAAATAGCCTTACGAATGAAAGAAATCTTACGAACACTAAAGAACAAAACTACTAAAAACTACAATTTTTTATTTGATGAAAGCTTTTTAAAGCATTTGATCTTGCAAAGTATTGACTACAAAACATTTTACCATTCAAAGTGTTGATACCGCAAATGCAAATTTGATTGAAATTTTGTTGGTTTTCCAAATTTAAGCAGTTTTTTTAATCAAAAGGCTATAAAAATTATTAAAAATTCGCTCATATTATGCAAATATTTTAAAACCTTTGATTGAATTTACAACATTTTTCTTTAGAATAAAAGATATCAATCGTATGAACCCTCTTTACCTGGTAACTTTGAATGATTTTTTATTTTTAATTTAGTTTTTTTCATAATCATCGAAGAAAATTTTGCCGGTTTCTCTTCAAAAACTGATGAAAATGTATAAATTTTATAAACTGGTATCACTGTGCTGTGCAAATCAGGTTAAAAAAATATTTTGTATGAAAAAACCATAATTTTTCGAATTTCTTCAATTAAATTCAAAAAACGGCTGAAACGAATTTTTATAATGTTAAAAACTTCACAAAGATGTTAAAACACGTCAACTGACACCATATTGATACAAATATTATATCTGGTTCGTGAGATATAGTGAATGATAAAAATGACCTTGAAAATCATGATGACTTTTAATGGTTTTTTATTTTTAATTTAATTTTTTACGTAATCATGAGAAAAAGTTTGGATGTTGTTTCTACAGACATTGTTTGGAGTATGTAAATTTTATAAACATTGTCTACTGCAATTTGCAAATCAAGTTAAAAATTTATTGTTTATGAAAAAACCAAATTTTTTGCACTTTTTTTTCTTAAAATAAAAAACGGCTCCAACGATTTTTTTAAAAATTCGACAGATTCATTGAAATGAAATTACGCGTACATTGACACCTCTACAATGCAAATCGTATGTTTGATTCGCGAGATATAACGCATGACAGAAATGACCTTGAAGATCATGATGACTGTTAATGATTTTTTATTTTATATTTGATTTTTTTTGGAATCATGAGAAAAAGTTTTGATGGCATTTTTAAAAAACTTTTTGGAGTATATAAATTATATAAAGATTGATTATTTGGACTTGACAATAAGGTTAAAAATTTATTGTTTTTGAAAAAATCACAATTTTTTGCACTTTTTTACAAAATTGAAAAACGGCTCCAAGGATTTTTTTCAAAATTTGACAATTTCACATAAATGCTAATACGCGTCGATTGACACCTTAACCATGCAAATCGTATGTTGGGTTCGCGCGATATGTATAACGCACGACAGAAATGACCTTGAAAATCATGAAGCCTGTTAATGATTTTTTATTTTTTATTTAATTTTTTATGTAATTATGAGGAAAAGTTTTTATGTCGTTTTCACAAGCACTGCTTGAAGTATATAAATTTTATAAAAATTGAACACTGTCTTTCGTACATCAGGTTAAAAATTTATTGTTTATAAAAAAACCCTATTTTTTTGCACTTTTTTTTCTTAAATTAAAAAACGGCTTCAACGATTTTTTTACAAATTTGATAGGTTTGCACAAATGTTAATACGCGTCGATTGACACCTTAATCATGCAAATCGTATGTTTGGTTCGCGAGATATAACGCATGACAGAAATGACCTTCAAAGGGTCAAAACAGCAAACATCCCCGACCGAAGTATTCCAAAAACTAATCAGCTTTTAAAATTGCAAAGACGCTTCGATTGACACCTCAAACAAGTCGATCGGACTCTGTTTACGTGAGTTATGCTCGTAGAAAAAAGTGTCCACGAACGTACAGACGTACGTACGCACGTACGTACGTACATACACACACACACACACATACGTCTCCCTTTCTAAAAACACTTTATGTATACTCTATAGACCTCAAAACGTAAAGAAATGTTGAAAATTTCAATTTCGATTTTCGAGGCGATTACAAGAACTTCCCATATACTGGGAAGTTAATAGCAATTTTAATGATTTACTAATTTATCATCATTTCACCGGGAATTTCTTGCTGGAGTAATTACTTTCCTTTACCAGAATATAATGTGCATATGTTCTTTCCTAATTGATGTTCAAGTTTATAAACATTTTTCAATTATGTGAATGTTCAAGTCATGCATGTTATTGCGGATACATATCCATGCTGCAACAGAATCAAATATAATTAATTCAACATATTTCATGCCTAACTTTTCGCCGCGACATCATCCCTAAAATACTCTTTTGAAACTTTTCTCAAATTATCGAATAGTGCGGAACTTTTTTTTCTAATTTAATCCACCCGAACTTTATAATGGATATCCTCGCACTCTACCACAACCATCCAATCGCAACGTGCACTATTATAAGCATTTCGGGTGTCCTGCTGAATGGAGTCTGCCGCAACGATGATTCCTGTTCCTATCAGGATTTCTGATGCTTCCAATTGACGATATGTCTAACCAATGGTAAACTTTTCCAAAATTATGCTTCAGTGTCCGCACATGTGTCATTCTCATTATAAATGTCGCATCCCTGATATAACTGACTAGTTAGGTACTAGATACACATGCCGGCCAGGATGTTAGCTAGCACTCGTCTCTCATTGACTATTCAGGTCCATGCTTTGTCGCCTTAATTAAAATTCCTTGGGAAGGCGTGAAGTGTCAAGTTTGTACTAATTTGCATATTTATACACACATACAGAGTGTGTCTTTCTGCTTCCGTCCTCTTGGCTCCCGGCGTAAGGACATTCTTATGTTTGTCGCCATCCAACTGATAGCGTTTCAATGTCCTGAATGTCGAACCGAATGATTGTAGCAGGCAAGTTAAGACATGGACAGATAATATATGTTACTACACCATGTCTCAATCTCGTAGATTCTTACAAATCAATAACAGCATGATATCGTCGAGTTGCTTGTAGCCTCTTCCCTTCTCAAGTAGTATATTTCAGATACAACAGCTTATTTGGGCATCGGTTTAATACAACAATACATCGAATTTGAGGGTTGTCGAACGCAAGCTTTTTACTGAGTATTTTATTGGTTTTTGGAAGAGTTTTTGCACCATACAATATTCTAAAATTCAAAATATGATCAACAGTTAATATACAAATACTTGAATTGAACTTCCCAAAAATGTCACGAAGAAACAAATTTTCCATAAAAAATATTTTTTCAAATAATTTACCAGTTTACATATGATCTTGTTAACTTCCCAGTATATGGGAAGTTCTTGTAATCGCCTCGAAAATCGAAATTGAAATTTTCAACATTTCTTTACGTTTTGAGGTCTTACGAGTATATTTTAGGTGTTTTTAGAAAGAAGTATGTATGTGTGTGTGTGTGTGTGTATGTACGTACGTCCGTACGTACGTATGTGCGTTCGTGGACAGTTTTTTCTACGAGCATAACTCACGTAAACAAAGTCCGATCGACTTCGTTGAGGTGTCAATCGAAGCGTCTTTGAAATCTTAAGAGCTGATTAGTTTTTGGGAATTTTCGGTCGGGGGGGGGGGGTTTGCTGTTTTCCCCGTTTGAAGGTCATTTCTGTCATGCGTTATATCTCCCGAACCAAACATGCGATTGTCATCATTAAGGTGTCAATCGACGAGCATTAACATTTATGTGATTCTATTGAATTTTTTAAAAAAATTCATGGAGGCGTTTTTTAATTTTTTTGAAAAAAGTGCAAAACATTAGGTTTTTTTTCATAAACAGTAAATTTTTAACCTGATTTTCGAAACACAGTAATCAATATTTATAAAATTTATATACTCCAAACACTTTTTGTGCAAAAACCAACAAAATTTTCTCTCATGATTACAAAAAAAATTAAATTGAAAATCAAAAATCATTAAAAGTCATCATGATTTCAAGGTCATTTCTGCCATTCACTATATCTCACGAACCAAATATTATATTTGCATCACTTAGGTGTCAATCGACGTGTATTAACATTTTTGTAATGTTTTAATATTTAAAAAACTCGTTGGAGGCGTTTTTTAATTTAACAAAAAAAATGCAAAAATTTAGGATTTTTTCATAAAAAATAAATTTGTTAACCAAATTTGCACAACACGGTAATAAATGTTTATAAAATTTATAAATCCTTATCAATTTTTGGAGACAAACCAGCAAAACGCTTTTCCATGATGTTTAAAAAAATTAAATTAAAAATAAAAAATCATTCAAAGTCGCCATGTAAAAAGTGTTCATATGAATGATTTTACCCGAATACTCTTATTCTGAACACATTGTTGTTAAGCCAATCACAGTTTATTAATATTTGCATAATTTAAGCAGATTTTTAATAGTCTTCATAGCAACGTGTTTTAATTTATATATCAAAACTGCTTAAATTTTGAAAATCAAAAAAAATTAATCAAATTTGCATTTGTGGCAATGAACGCTTTGAATGGTAAAATGTTTCGTAGTCAATACTTTGCTAGATCATATGCTATAAAAAAAGCTTTCATCAATATGAAAATAACAAATAACGTAGAAACCCCCCCCCCCATTGATCCGCGTGAATATTCAATCAAATCAATCTGTCCCCATCGACCAAAAACCTTACGTAATCAATCGACGCTCCCGTAGATGATACGATTAATATTAAGTCATTCCAGTTACTGTTATGAGAGGTACATTTTTATTATTTGAAGTAGTATTATTTTCATAATTATTATTTTGTTTAGTATTTTTAATATTTATGTAAATATTACTGGGAAGTTGACCGTGTGGTCCTCAAGGGTCGCACCTCGCGGCTTGTTCTATTTTATTTTTGGAATAATTGAATTGTTCAGTTTGTAATATTTTATTCCGAATTTTTCGCGCGAGCTTGTCAACTTCCACGTATACGGGGAAGTTGTTGTAGTTGGTCCGAAAATTAAAATTCTTAATGTTTTAAAGTCTCACAAGTAATTTAAAAGTGTTTCTAGCAACAAGTATGCATGTACGTTTGTACTGAGGTTCAGAACGTTTCTTTCTAGAACGATATCGCACGAAGAAAAAGTTGTGTCGACTTGATTGAGGGGTTCATTGAAGTGCGTTAGCCAGTAGCGGCTCGTGGGAGTTAAGTATGGTGGGGCTACTGGTACGAATTTTTCTATCTTCTACGAGCATAACTCACGTAAACAAAATTCGATCGACTTTGTTGAGATGTCAATCGAAGCGTCTTTGCAATCTTAAGAGCTGATTAGTTTTTTGAAAACTTTGGTCGGGGGGGTTTGCTGTTTTGCCCGTTTGAAGGTCATTTCTGTCAGGCGCTATATCTGAGTCAACAAAGTCGATCGAATTTTGTTTACGTGAGTTATGCTCGTAGAAAAAAGTGTCCACGAACGTACAGACGTACGTACACACACACACACATACATCTCCCTTTCTAAAAACACTTTATATATACTCTATAGACCTCAAAACGTAAAGAAAAGTTGAAAATTGCAATTTCGATTTTCGAGGCGATTACAAGAACTTCCCATATACTGGGAAGTTAAAAAAATCATTCAAAGTTACCATGTAAAGAGAGTTCATACGAATGCTATTACTTTATATCTTTTATTCTAAAAAAATTGTTGTGAATTCAATCAAAGGTTCAAAATATTTGCATAATTTGAGCAGATTTCTAATAGTTTTTAGAGTCTTTTAATTAAAAAGAATGCTTAAATTTTGAAAACAAACAAAAATATTCAAGACCAAAAAGGCCCCCTACCGATTGATCCGCGTGAATATTCAATCTTTCCTCATCGACCAAAAACCTTACGTAATCAATGGACCCTCCCGTAGACGATATGATTCATATTAACTCATTCCTTTTACTGCTATGAATACCTCTCATTGCTGTAATGTTGTTGATGTTTATGTAGATATTACTGGGAAATTGACCGTGTGTACCTCAAGGGTCGCACCTCGCGGCTTGTTTATATTTAACGTAACACACGCGATCTCAACTAATGCCGATTCAAGACTGAACCGTGACCGAAGTCAGACCGCTAATGTGAATACAACAGTAGAGCCGCCACTGGCGTTAGCAATGATCTTTGTTTTAACCCATCCAAGATCATTCCACCATGCATGACATCTTACGAACAAAACATTATATTAACGTCGTTGACATGTAAACCAAAGCATGTTTAATTTCTTCCATTCTGATGTTTCCAATGTTCACATTATTCTGCTGACAATATGGCAACGAAAATATTACATGAAGTTTAGTGTGTTATTTTAATTTTTTCAATGGTCTTGCTTCAATATTGTGCCGACTCAAGATTCTTCAACACAAGCGCTGTGACCTTTCTTTTTTAAAATTATATATTATATTATATATTAGCCAAAATTCTTAACGGTTAAATCATAATTCAATTCTATAACTAAATGGACTAGTACCGTAATTTTTTTTAAATCGGATTTTTTTCGATTCCTTATACCTTCAGAAGGCACTTCCTAAATTACTATAGAAAATCCAAGAAATTTTAAAATTTACAGTAGGTTTAGTGCGCGCGCGCATTTTCAGCTTCGCGTAGGTGCCAGCAGTTTGGCACGCAACGGCAGACGTTTGCTTTCTCTCTCCAAAATATCATAAATGTGTATTGTATTCAAGGTATATAGACTACCAGGTCTTCTTTTTTGAAGCCGTGGTGACGTCATGTGCTCAGAAAATAACAACATATTGATTGGTTGTTGTGGAAGTCCCCTTTATCAAAAAGGTGGCTCACTTTGGCCTCGATAGGCCCATTGTTATAGCTCAAAAAGACAAGGGTGGCACTTGAACCTGTGGTATGACGAGAACCATTTAGATTCTCTTATGAAGTCGGCTATGCAACTAATATTTAAACTGGCTACTTCCATGAGGCTGTCCAGGAAAGGCGAGTTTAAAGTTTGCATGCGTTTTCTGTATAATGCTGGACATTCACACAAAAAGTGTTGGATTGCTTCTTCCTCCTCCGATCTGCAGCTGCGACAGAAATCGTGAAAAGGAGCACCCAAGCTTTCTGCATGTCTGTCAATGAGGCAATGCCCCGTCAGCACGGATATGATGCAACTTAATGTTTAACGGCTTCTGTTGAGGAGCTGCTTGGTGCACTTTGAGCTCAGTGCATGCCAAGTTTGGCTGGTTGTCCTGTCGGTTTCTTCCAGCAGCCAGGCCCTATTGGCAGGCACCATCTAATGCTGCCTGAATCTTAGCTTGACAATGAATGGCCGACTTAGAGTGTTAATGGATTTTCCTGGAGTTCAGTGCCAGCTCTCTCTAGGGCATCAACTTCGCAGTTTCCAGGTATATCACTATGACCGGGACCCAGCAAAGTATCACTTCACAGTCAGTGGACATCGCGTTCAGTTCTGTACGACATTCCATTTCAATTTGCTTGACTGTCGGAGAAAACGTTATGATTTCTTATGGAAATTTTCTGATTTCTCAACCAGTCTACTATCTTATGTATTACAATGACCTCTGTCTGAAAAACATTGCAGTGATCTGACAGCCAGAAAGATAGTTTCAGGCCTAGTTGTTCGGAGAAAAGGCCACAGCCAACTTTTTCATCCATATTTGATCCGTCAGCGTAGACGTTGGCCGATTCCTGTATCTTACTTCTTTCCATGATCCAGTCATCTCTACTCCGGATGACTGACTTGAAACCGTAGTGGAAACAGGGAATTGGAGAAGTGAGGTTGGTCCATTCCTGCGTAATATGGTGTAGTGGTCAGTATTCCCCTCATGCCAGAGGTTTAGAGCTTTCAATTGAATAGCAGAACACTTGGCCTGCTGTCTCGCAAGTAGCTTCGTCGGGAGCCAATCTAATAGCATAATTAATGCCTTTGTCGTGGTATTGCGTATAACCCAGTGTTCACCTTAACTGCAATCCTTCTGACCTTGTTTAGCATGTTTGCATTTGATGTTTTGCCATCGCTGACTACCAGATATCCGCGCCATACTGAAGGATTGGTTCCACTATCGTCGTATAGAGCGATAGTGGAACCAATCACAAGTTAGAAAGGGTGATAGTACCTCACATCGCAAGGGGCCCTGCATGGCCGCTTTTAAAAAATTTAAACAAAAAAAATCACGATTTTTCCAAAAAACAAAGCATTAAAAATTTTTTTTATGTGACCAACTTTATACAAAAGGTGGTAAATTGTTTTGTAAGAAACCGTGAGGCACGCGTTCGTTGTTTACAAACGGGAAAATGGTCCATTTTGGGCTGTCGGGAGGACTTTTATTGCAGTGTGTGGCCAATTCAATAATAAGATTAAGTTTAAGTTTCTGGGGTCGCAGTCCCAACCCTCTGTCCTCATGTCGAAAGAAGAAAAAGTGAGACAAAAAAGTTGCGCAGATTAAATTAAGAGTGAATTTACGTAGAATTGAGTTTAAAATAACTTGCGCGTACATCACTTTTACGTTGTATTATTATTAAAAGAATTACACACCAACAACCACACTCGGAAAAGGAGGATCATCTTCCCAGCTCCATAACTTTTTAACTTCCCAGTATATGGGAAATTCTTGTAATCGCCTCGAAAATCGAAACTGAAATTTTCAACATTTCTTTACGTTTTAAGGTCTATAGAGTATATATAAAGTGTTTTTAGAAAGAAGTATGTGTGTGTGTGTGTGAACGTACGTACGTGCGTTCGTGGACAGTTTTTTCTACGAGCATAACTCACGTAAACAAAGTCGTATGTACTTCGTGCCAATCGAAGCGCCTTTGCAATTTTGAGAGCTGATTAGTTTTTGGGACACTTCGGTCGGGGGGGAGGGGGGGTGGTTTGTTGTTTTGATTCTTTGAAGGTCATTTCTGTCATGCGTTATATCTCCGGAACCAAAAGTACGATTTGCAAAATTAGGGTGTTAATCGACGCGTATTGTCAATTGTGTAATTTTATCAAATTTTCCAAAAAATCGTTTGAACCGTTTTTTAATTTATTAAAAAAAGTGCTAAAAATTAAGTTTTTTTCCATAAACAATAAGTTTTTAATCTGATTTGCCAAACGCAGTGATTAGTGTATATAAAATTTATATACTCTAAATAGTTTTTGTAAGAAAACCAGCAAAACTTTTATTCAAAACTACGCAAAAATTAAATTAAAAACAAAAAAAATCATTAAAAGTTATCATGATTTTCAAAATCATTTTTATCATTCACTATATCTCACGAACCAAATATGATATTTGCATCACTAAGGTGTCAATCAACGTTTACTTACATTTTTGTGCTGTTTTTAACTTCATGAAAAAATCGTTTCAGCCGTTTTTTTAATTTAATAAAAGAAAATTCGAAAAATTAGGCGTCTTTCATAAAAACAAATTTTTTGCCTGATTTACACAGCTCAATAATAAATGTTTGTAAAATTTATACATTGCTATCAGCTTTTGAAGAGAAATCAGCAAAAAAATTTGCATGATTCTGAGAAAAACCAAATTCAAAAAAATCGTCCAAAGTTAACATGTATAAAGGGTTTATATATTTTGTTTTAAAGACTTTTTTATAACGTCAATCAAAGTTTTATAATATTTGCATAATTTGCTGATTTTGAATAGTTTTCACAGTGTTTTAATTTTATAAAAAAACTGCTTAAATTTTGAAAACCAACAAAATTTCAGTCAAATTTGCTTTTGAGCTAATCAACGCTTTAGTGTACGTAAGATTACAATTATTTCCTCCATCATTATGTGTAAAACATTTTACTTTTTACATGCAATTAAACTGATTATTGACTGAATATTCAATGTTTTTCAAAATCAACTGAAAATAAGAAATAATTATTAGTTTCATTAATGGAAAATCGTAGAAAAATGCATTTTCAATGATTATGCCACTCGTGGCAATTTTAAACAAAACTATTCAAAATGGGCACCTCGCGAGAAAATATCTTCAGTGGGCGTAATAACAAAAAGCGCATTCATTTTTGCTAGCGCTCTTTTGTCCTTCACGCATCGATATAAAAATAACAAATAACATGAAAAAGGCTTTGTAGCCTGCCCCCTCCGATTGATCCGCGTGAATATTCAATCAAACCAATACACCGCCCAACCAACAAAAGCCTTACGTAATCAATGGATGCTCCAGTAGATGATATGGTTGATATTAACTCATTTCAATTACTGTTATGAGCACCTCTCATTATTATTATTCAAATTAGTATTAGTTTCATAATGTTTTTTTGTTCAATATTTTTAATATTTATGTAGGTATTACTGGGAAGTTGACCGTGTGGACCTCAAGGGTCGCACCTCGCGGCTTGTTTGTTTTCATGTTTATCGCAAAACACTTTCGTGATTTGAAGACAATGCTGTCACAAATCGTTTGCGGTTTTGATTGTTGAAATCACTGTACGGTGGCGGGAGCTTTTGCATCCCAAAGAGGGAAAAGTCACCTGAAAAACTAATTTTTAGGCCAAACCCCCATTGCAAAACTCACGGAGCGATTCGGTAGACCGACAAATTTTTATTGTAATGTGTAGTATGTCTCACTGTAAGCTCAAATTCAAGTTTCTGGGGGGCAGCCCCAATCCTCTGGAATTCATCTTGAAGTCAAAAATAATGGGACTCTTCCATATTGCGGAAACCATAGCGCCCACAAAAAAGTTGCATTTGCAAACTTGGGTAGAATTGAATTTTCAGCAACTTGTGCATGCATCTTTTTCACGTATTATCATTAATGAAAGGGTTCCACGCCAAAAACGACACTCAAAAGAGGGATCATACTCCAAGAGCCACAACTTTTCTGATTTCCCTATTTCCGCGAAATGCGTTCGGAAAAGTTTTTAGACAATTTTATCACAAGCATTTGCGGTATTGCTTGTTTTGATCACTGTACACTGGCGTGAGCTATTGTGTCTCGAAGTCACGACAAAAAAGCTTTTCAATGTCATATTCGCAAGAGAAAAAAATTTAAAAAAAATTGATAAGTTGATACCTCAAAGATTCTGCCCAAATTGAATTTTGATTAATACCATATCGCCCATACATAAAAAGGAATAATAAACATAATGTTTCTCTTTCTCTAGTCAAATAATGTTATCATCAATTTTGCTGCACTATATTTTGCTCCAACTTTTTCTGTACATTACATTATTATCTAATAAGATCCATTTCGAAAACATAAACATAATTGCAACTACTAACAATTCAAAATTAAGGAAACTTGCACCGTCTATTGCATAATTACAAGGTGTTGAGCCCACAGTCGATTCACACACACATACTTCCACTTCTTTTCCGTTTTCCACTTGAGAGTAGCAACTTCCTACTTTGGCAGGTCCTTCGTCAACAATCGTTACTTTTGTACACATATATGTGATGTATTGAACTGAATATATATAATAAATTTTACGGGTCAAAGAATAGCTTTTCCTACATTCCCGCGGTCCTATTAAAAATCCTTACCTTCTTGATTATAAACCACAGAATATTTCACGCAAACATCCCCTCGCGACAGTCGACACGCAATTTCCTTGGGTTTCGATTTGTAGTGCTCCCACAACCAATCCGTGTCTGGAGTGTTACTATTATCTATAAATAAGAAATGAGTTATCGGTCGACGAGTGGACGTTCAATTCCTCACTTGTTGCAATCAAGGGCACTTTACAGGGAATACCCTTTGCGTCCTCCAAGAGTGTACTACATGTTGCGTTTGATATGATGCTGTTGCCATCGTATTTGGGTCCAAGCCACGTGAAACGGAAGCAATAAGGATAAACGAGATAATCTGGCTTACCCGAGTTGGTACTTTCTAAAACGGATTTACGACAAGTTTAGATCCCAGTCAATAACACACGACTGAAATTGTTGTCGTGATATCACCTGTTGCACTGTAACCACCTCCGGAAATCGATATTAGCAAAACTAGATATATCCAAGACTTTTCCATAACTAAGAAACTGAGTAGACAGTGGAAGCGACTAATGTTCTGTCGATATTGTTCGAAAGTCGTGAAAACCGATATCAAATTGTTATCTTATCAATTATATCCATTAAAAGATGTATTTTTTCTTGTGATTCGATTGTTCTCATTTAAGTGATATTATTTTTATTCTGAATTGTTTTATATACCATTAAAAGTTAATTTTATGGGAAACAAAACAGTTTCCGCAAAGACGTCATTTAAAGCCATCAAGAAAGTATATTAGCGATATGCAGATAATGATATGCTTAGCAATTGTTTGCTAAGCCACTTTTATCGGTGATTCTGCACTTCAATAAGTGATGAACCATTGACGAAATGACTGATAAAAGTGTAAAATGAAAGACGGATGCAAGATGAAATTGAGTCAGCATTAGATAATATTTCGAAGTGTTATGTTTGTATTGTATAAAAATCAGTGTAGGTAACTTTGAACAATGAAGAAAATAGAAAATTTGGATAGTTTTGTTTGAATTCAATCCATATTAATAAACTGGCAATTTGAAAAAAAATCCATGCTACACATGAAAACAAATGGATATTTAATTGCACAATGGTCACCGGAAAAAAATTCATACAAAGACTCGTTATCTTGCAAACGAGCCAAGTTTTTAATAATTTGAGAGATATACATAATTGGGTATACTGGCTGCAAATAGTCGGTACGCCCCTAATAAAAACAATAAACAATAAATATTTATAACGAAAAGGTCATAATAATGATAGGTGTCATCATTATGGTAAAATACCCTCATCATGACGGTACCAAATGATAGTACAGTAAAACCTGTCAATAACGGAACCTGTTAATAGTGGAATTCGTGTCAATAGTGGAAAATTGTTTTGGCCGTTGAGCTCTTCCATACAAATTGGCCTGTCAATAACGGAAAATCGAAATTCCGAATAGTGGAAAAAAAAATTTTTCGATGGGAATTTCGGACGCAACTTTCGAAAATGGTTACCACGTGCACAAAATTCAGTTGAGTTAGCGTAAAAACCATAAATGCTTTCAATTCCCTTTAAATTAATTTCCATTTCGAAAAAAAAGTTCGTTTACATCCTTTTGTCTTTCAACCGTTGAAATCTATATAATCACTAATGTTAAAAGAAATGTTTGTGTCCGCCCTCCGCTCCATGTGAGGATTCAATCAAACTCGCTCCCAAAAAGGGAGGCTTGATTAATGAACATTCGTCGAGATGATTCGATTAATATTATCTAATCCAAAATAATATTTTATCTTTATCATTTAGAGCATTAATTAACTTCCCAGTATATGGGAATTTCTTGTAATCGCCTCAAAAATCGTAACTGAAATTTTCAACATATCTTTACGTTTTAAGGTCTTTAAAGTATATTTAAAGTATTTTTAGAAAGAAGGAGGTGCGTGTGTGTATATGTTCGTACGTACGTTCGTGGACAGTTTTTTCTGCGAACATAACTCACGTAAACAAAGTTGTATCGACTTTGTTGAGGTGTCAATCGAAGCGTCTTTGCAATTTTAAGAGCTAATTAGTTTTTGGGGCACTTCGGTCAGGGGGGTTTGTCATACGCTATATCTCGCCAACCAAACATAGTATTTGCATCGTTAAGATGCAAAAATCAACGAACATCAACATTTTTGTTATTCTGTTAAGTTTTCAAAAAATGGTTGTAGACGTTTTTTAACTTATTAAAAATAAGTGCAAAATTTTTTTTTTCATAAACAACGAATTTTTAAACTTGATGTGCGAAACCCAGTAATCAATGCTTATAAAACTTATATACTTTAAATAGTTTTTGTGAAAAAAAACAAGCAAAACTGTTTCTCATGATTACAAAAAATATATAAATAAAAAACCATTAAAAGGCATCATGACCTTCAGAGTCATTTAAGCCATTCACTATATCTCGCGAACCAAATATAACATTTGCATCATGGAGAAGTCAATCGACGCGTATTTACATTTTTGTAATACATTAGTAAGGATTTGAACCTCCTAGTTTAGCCGGCAACTTTCGCCTACTAGTGTGCTTTTTGGTTAGCAACTTACTAACACTATGCTTGCAAATTGATGGAAGTTCATTTTCTTCCAGATTAAAGGCTGGTTCCATAGGCGAAAGTTGCCGGCTAGACTAAAAGGGTCAAATCCTTACTAATATATACAATAGCGACGTAGGCACATACGAACTAAAAACTGACAGTCATTATACTTCGCGGATACAAATAATTATAAAAAAAATTAGTTGAAGTATGATGAGCTTAATCCATCAATAAGCCTAATCGCAGTCGTGCTGTCTGGTGGCGGATGGTAAATGACAGCATCTGAAGAGGATGCCGTCCATCACCCCGAAACCACACTTCCCCACTTCATTAAATTATGGAACCTTACCGTTTGCTAGAACTGAATAATATTATAATTTTACTTTGCTGCATTTCCCTAGAAGTTACGATAGGCTGCAGCATAGACCTTTCTTTCTTCGTCTGCAACATATAAAAGTAAGCTATTTTATGTATCATTTGGTTAATTTAATTTATCCTTCTATTTAAACTGACTGTTTAATATCTTTTAAATGAATTTTATTCATTTTATTACATTTATTTTATTTTCTACAACACATGTATGTAGGTTCGGTTTGCCTTTTTTAAAAATGCTTAAAGTAAATAAATTAATAAAATTTGAAGAATAAAAACATTTAGTTTATTTTTTTATTTAATTGATAACAGTTTCCAAGGAACTATTACGGTTGCATATAATGCATGAGAATTACAAGAATGATAATGTTACCTATTTATATATAAAGCAGACGATTGAGATGGCTTTAGAGAAAATGAGAAAATATGAAACATTGTACGAGGAAAAAATGCAAGAATCTAACGTTCATATGAATCACGCTATATCTAATTGAAAAGAGCCGAGAAAATACGACAATAAATATTTATTTCCATTGTGAAACGCTTCGAAACTTTCATTTTTTGTGACAACTTTTGTGTTTCAATTTGTTTTCGTTTTGATTTTACATGGTTTTCTGCGTGTAAATATATTGCAACAATTTGAATAGGAAACTATAACTAAATAAGACATGTAAAATTAGGAAAAAAAATATTTTTTGCTATCAAGTGATGAAATAAATAGTATCCAAGGAACATATTATTATTATTATTAAGATTTACTTAATGGATTGTGCTAAATCTTATGTCTATAACTAAGTACTAGCTACAAGCCCTTAGGTTCAACTCAATGAACATAAAAAAATAAAGGCGATCGGAAATAAAATGAATTAAAATCAGTATTGCTCAACTTTAGAGAGTTTTATTGTGGACCATGTTAAGCGTGTGCAACTGGAGATGTCTGATGAATAGGAAATATTATCTCTTATAAATACAAAAATCACAATTCATGTGAAAATATTCATGGGAATCAATATTTTCTCAATATGTGCGCATTTTGTAGTCTGCACTTGTAAAACAGAATAAAAACTAAATACTAGACGTGGGTGGTGCTCCAGTTAGTTGATAGCAGTCAACTAATGTGATTTATCTTAAACAAAAAGTTGGTTTTTAAACAGCCAAAAGTATGAAAATCTATTCTATATAAAATATTTTTTTTATTCCTATATAATGGGTGGCTACCTCCCTCCGTCACTTCTGATATCAGGTTAGTAAATGGAGGGCCTAACCACGCAACAAATACGTAGTGGCACGTATTCGACCGTAGTATGGTGGGGCAAGGCAGCATTACGAAGTCGAATGAGTTGAGCTGGCGTTGGTCATCCAGCGACAGTGTGCTAATACTCTGGAAGGTGATTGATGTGTTTCCACGTTGTTCCAGTTTTCTTAGCAGTTTTCTTTCGGTCGAGCAGTGGCGGTAATTTCTGCACTCAGAATGATCTCGTTTAACAATAATTAAATCAATTTGAGTGCAAAGAGACGTTAAAGTAATGTAAAAGACTCAGAATGGAGTCAGTCATTACGATGAATCATTTTGAATTTTTGGGTTAAGGAATTTTCATAGGTTGAGGTTTAATGGTGATTGAATCTCACGTTATCAGATAAGGTGAAGAACGAATGAATTCTAAACCAAATTAAATCTATCTTAAATAGCGCATTGGGAATATTTCTTCGAAACTAATGTCACCTTCAAACATCTTAGCGCGACTTACAATTCTGATAAGTTTGACTTCTTAAACAACTGTGAGCACTACTCGAATTAACACACTTCCATTGAAAAGCAACTCACCTTCATCATTTTGCATCCCTTCCAACCTCATTGATATTTAATCTTGTTCTAATGCCTCGTCAGGGGCACATTTACATCATTACACACGCAATTTAAATGCATTAAATTTTTGGAAAACTGAATATATTTGCTTTAAGAAAACTCATCCATTCAACTTTCAAGCATATCGTCCTTAAGGAAATCGTCGTCAAAGTGTATCTTCTCAATTTACACACGCAAGTACATATTTATGTTTAGAAGTATCTTAATTCCCTATTCGAATAATGAAGAGGTTTAAAGCTCCCAAGTTTCTCATATTTGTATGGCTCGTAATTAAAATAACTCACTACGCTGCTTTAATTAAATACTCTGATTAGATTACTTAGTCAACGAAGAACAAGAATAAGCAGACGTAATATGCCTGGAAGTGTGACATAGCATTAACATTCCAATGTCATCATGGATAAAGTAGGCTTCCTTTTGTACTTAATCTAGTTTTGAGGTAATGTTGAATGGAACGCGCTATATCACGCATTTCGCGGAAACTTTTTGATCTTTCATTGTGAAGATGAAATAAGGATAATAATTTTGTGTTCAAATATATAATCACTTAATGTGATTTGTATGTTTCCGGCTTATGAACTAATTGAACTTTATAGTTGGCAAAATATGTAAATAGAAGTATGAGAATCTAAGTTCCAAAACAAATTTTTGAGACAAAGCACATAAATCGATAGGTAAGTCCTTTGTAATGCAATGAATGTGTTTGCAAACGCAGTCACGATGTAAAATCAAGTTACCAAAATTTTTGTCGCGTTTATCTGATGACCGCTTAGTCGTGGCGACGAGGCAATGAACCCTTTTGACGAACAGACTAATTTAGTTTCGCCCTTTACATAGCTAAAGATACAATGGCTATTTTCAGGTCGGCTCAATCCAGCGCATCCTGTAGTGAGTGAATCCTTGAACGTAGGTCTCGAATCTTTTTTTCTAGAGGATCATCTATTTAAACGCCCGATTACTAAATTTCACCGAAAGAAACCAGTTCCAAAATTTAAACATCAAGTTTCTTAAGTTCAATAAATCTCTTGTCCACACACCAAGGAAAGACTGGGAACAAAATCTACTCTAGAGAGTCAAAATCAACTATTTCAACCAAAACGGACTAACTCCGGAGAACATGAATACGAGACGATAAAGCTATCGACCGATAAAACAATCTCTCAAATGATTAACGGCTCCCGTTAGAAAGGCGAGCTTCAGCGAAGCTCGGCAAGCGTAGATATTTCTGGCTGGGCCCACCATACCACGGCCTAATGCTGGCGTAACCACATATTTTTAAGCGTGCTAGACATGACAATACTCATCTTGCACGAGATTTTTTCTTTACCTGCTAAAAGTTAAATGGTCAATCGAAGGACGACCGTCACGAAAACTCAATTGATGAAACATCAACCATTTCAAGAAAACAACGAGAAAAAAGGAAAGAAACTTGGTATATTTTCCCATCTGATTTCTAACGTTCTCGATCAATGCTGATATTCTTTAAATAGGTCAAATGCTAGGATTGATTTCCCTTTCCTTGTTCGATAATAACCAGATTCTCTTTTCTCGTAATGTTAATATAATATAACAGCTCTAAAAATTCAACACCAATCAATGAAACAAATTATCAGCCGTCATATCATATAAGTTAATTAAAATTTTCGTTGTTTTTAACGGACAATCTTTGTTGACGATCGATGCCCGCTCAAGGAAAAAAGTTGTATATGAGTAGGCATTGCAATCATATTCCAAGTACTGGTTCTTATGTACGGACCTTCCGCTTGCGCGCAGGTGGGAATTCGAAAAGAAAAGCGTTGCAAAAAATAGCCACAAAAAGGCAATGAAAGAAAACAAGGGACCATGTAATACAATGAAGAGACAAAGAACTCTGCCACGCCATGCATTCTTACCCTTCTTTTAGAAAGTATAAAGTAATTTTATTTCAATTTTGCAAAAAAATCTACTATAATCTGTACATCATTAGATTCGTCACTCATTTTTGGCAATCAAAAAACGAGGGATGTTTCGGGCTGTGCTTTCTGAAAGACTCCCAATAGAAAAAAAATTGGCAAATACACTGCCAAAACCATGTCTTCTCCACATACCTTGAAGATAACCCTTATCTATGATAACGTGAGAACGTCGAAGAAAATTTATAATATGGTAAGCACCACTTATATCATGTCCACATTGCGCTGAAATCCAGTTACTTAATAACTCGATTAATAAATCAGGTTGTTTCAATAACACTGAGCATATTATATCGCTGACATTAACAGCTGTGAAAGTAGCTGAAATGAGGACAAAATTCATAAACACTATATCACGATCCTATGAACGGAACTTACAAAAATACTTATGTATTTAAGAACAAATTTTGCAGTTTTTACTGTCGGGTTTGCTCGCCTGTTTGCCAAATTGTAGCACTGACTACAATGCATAATGCATTAAAAACGATGGGATTTTTCCATTTATTTAAAGATGAAGTATGTTCCCTTGGAGTTTCAAAAATTTGCCTATGCAGACATTCTTTCCCAATTTTCACACGGTTCTTTCTTGCTTACCCAAATACTACTCTTTGCTGTCAGCGTGTGGCAGTTAGTAATTGCAGCTCTAGAAAATCATTTTTAACTTCTCAGTATATGGGAAGTTCTTGTAATCGCCTCGAAAATCGAAATTGAAATTTTCAACATTTCTTTACGTTTTGAGGTCTATAGAGTATATATAAAGTGTTTTTAGAAAGGGAGATGTATGTGTGTGTGTGTGTGTGTGTACGTACGTACGTACGTTCGTGGACACTTTTTTCTACGAGCATAACTCACGTAAACAAAGTCGTATCGACTTAGTTAAGGTGTCAATCGAAGCGTCTTTGCAATCTTAAGAGCTGATTAGTTTTTGGGATACTTCGGTCGGGGGGGTTTGTTGTTTTGACCCTTTGAAGGTCATTTCTGTCATGCGTTATATCTCGCGAACCAAACATACGATTTCCTTGATCAATGTGTCAATCGACGCGTATTAGCAATTTTGTGAATCTATCAAACTTTGGAAAAAATTGTTGGAGCCGTTTTTTAATTTAAGAAAAAAAAGTGCAAAAAATTAGGTTTTTTTAAATAAACAATAAATTTTTAACCTGATTTACGGAAGACAGTATTCAATTTTTATAAAATTTATACATTCCAAGCAGTGCTTGTGAAAGCATCATCAAAACTTTTTCTCATGATAACAAGAAACATTAAATAAACAAGCCGCGAGGTGCGACCCTTGAGGTCCACATGGTCAACTTCCCAGTAATATCTACATAAACATTAAAAACATTAAACACAATAATAATTTTGAAAATAATACTACTTTAAGTAATAACAATGAGAGGTATTAATAGTAGTAACAAAAATGAGTTAATATGAATCATATCGTATACGGGAGGGTTCATTGATTACGTAAGGTTTTTGGACGATTAGGACAGATTGAATATTCACGCGGATCAATGGGTGGGGTCCTTTTTGGTCTTGAAAATGTTTGTATATGCAGTCAAAAATAGGTTCAATTGCATGTAAAAAGTAAAATGTATTACAGATGATGGTTATTGAAATCTTACGATTACTAAAGATTGAATCTACTAAAAACTACAATTTTTTATTCCATGAAAGCTTTTCAAAGCATATGATCTTGCAAAGTATTGACTACAAAACATTTGACTATTCAAAACGTTGATACAGCAAATGCAAATTTGATTGAAATTTTGTTGGTTTTCAAAATTTAAGCAGTTTTTTCAATTAAAAGACTACAAAAACTATTAAAAATCTGCTCAAATTATGCAAATATTTTAAAACTTTGATTGAATTTACAACAATTTTTTAGAATAAAAGATGTAAAGTAATATCATTCGTATGAACCCTCTTTACATGGTAACTTTGAATGATTTTTTATTTTTTATTTAGTTGTTTCATAATCATGGAAATTTTTTTTCCTGGTTTCTCTTCAAAAATTGATAAGATTGTATAAATTTTATAAACTGGTATCACTGTGCTGTGCAAATCAAGTTAAAAAAATATTTTTTATGAAAAAAACCATAATTTTTCGCATTTTCTTTTATTAAATTCAAAAAATGGCTGAAACGAATTCTAATCATGTTAAAAACTTCACAAAGATATTAATACACGTCAATTGACACCATAATGATGCAAATACTATATCTGGTTCGTGAGATATAGTGAATGATAAAAATGACCTTGAAAATCATGATGACTTTTAATGATTTTTTATTTTTTATTTAATTTTTTACGTAATCATGAGAAAAAGTTTTGATTGTGTTTCTACAAACATTGTTTGAAGTATATAAATTTTGCAAACATTGATTACTATATTTCGCAAATCAGAATAAAAATTTCTTTTTTATGAAAAAAAAACCCTAATTTTTTGCACTTTTTTTTTCTTAAATAAAAAAAACAGCTCGAACGATTTTTTCCAAAATTTGATAGACTCACACAAATATTAATACACGTTCATTGACACCTAAATTATGCAAATCGTATGTTTGGTTCATGAGATATAATGCAATACACAAATGACCTTGAAGATCACGATGACTATTAATGATTTTTTATTTTTTATTTGATTTTTTTTTGTAATCACGAGTAAAAAATTTTGGTAAGTTTTTTACAAAAACTGTTTGGAGTATATAAATTATATAAACATTTATTACTGCGTGTTGAAAATCAAGTTGAAAATTTGATGTTTTTGAAAAAAAACCAATTTTTTGCACTTTTTTCAAAAAATTAAAAAACCACTCGAACGATTTTTTGAAAAATTTGACATAGTAACGTAAATGTCAATACGCGTCGATTGCCACCTTAATAATAAAAATCGCATGTTTGGTTCGTGAGATATAGCGCATAACATGGTTGACCTTCAAAGGGTGAAAACAGCAAACCCCCCCGACCGAAGTGTCCCAAAAACTAAGCAACTCTTAAAATTGCAAAGACGCTTTGATTGACACCTTAACTAAGTCGATACGACTTTGTTTACGTGAGTTATGCTCGTAGAAAAACTGCCCGCGAACGCACATACGTACGTACGTACGTACGTACATACACACACACACATACATACTTCTTTCTAAAAACACTTTATATATACTCTATAGTCCTCAAAACGTAAAGAAATGTTGAAAATTTCAATTTCGATTTTCGAGGCGATTACAAGAACTTCCCATATACTGGGAAGTTAAAAAAATAAAAATCATCAACAGTCATCATGATCTTCAAGGTCATTTCTTCCATTCAGTATATATGACGAACCAGATATAACATTTGCATCATCAAGGTGTTAATCGACGTGTTTTAAAACGTCTTTGATTATTTTAACATTATAAAGATCCGTTTCAGCGGTTTTTTTAATTTAATAGAAAAACATAAGAAAACTTAGGGTTTTTTTCACAAAAAATATTTTTTTAACCTGATTTGCACAACACAGTAATAAATGTTTATAAAATTTATACATTCCTATCAGTTTTTGAAGAGAAACCAGCAAAACTTTTTCATGATTATGATAAAAATTCAATTAAAAATAAAAAATCATTCAAAGTTACCATATGAAAGGGGTTCCTCCGATTGATATTACCTTATATCTTTCATTCTAAAGACTTTGTTGTAAAGTCAATCAAAGTTTTAAAATGTTTGGATAATTTGAGCAGATTTTTAATAGTTTTGCAGTCTGTTGATTAAAAAAGCGGCTTAAATTTTGAAAACCATCAAAATTTCAATCAAATTTGCATTTGTGGTAATCAATCATCATCACCCATCCACCAAAAGCCTTACGCAATCAGTGGATGCTCCCGTAGATGATATGATTAATATTAACACATTCCTGTAACTGCTATGAATACCTTTCATTATTATTATTTAAAGTAGTAGTATTTTCAAAATTATTATTGTGTTTAATATTTTTAATGTTTATCTAGATATTACTGGGAAGTTGACCGTGTGGACCTCAAGGGTCGCACTTCGCGGCTTGTTTTTTTGGGTATTCAAAGCAAACTCTACTTGTATGTGCAATTTAATTTCATGGTTGATTCTGTTTGTCGGGCTGGGTTATAATGATTTTAACTAGAAGCATTCAATAAAGTCAATAATTTCATATGAGTATTTATTTATTCTTCACTATGGCGACCACCTTCCCTCAGATAAATGCGTGCCGATCATGTTCCTCTTCAGCGCGCTCAAATCGATGAGGCATAAGGATGAAAATGATGTGGTCATTATTTCACAGGTGGCTTATGTTTCCAAAAGGCAACAAAAGGCGAATGTACCAAAAGATCGGTTCATCAAAGTGATAATCCATAAGTACCTTACCCATTTCGACTGTACTATTGCTATTCAAGATCTTGTAATCGCCTTGAAATGGAAATTGAAATTTTCGCCATTTCTTTACGATTTGAGGTATTTAGAGTATATTTAAAGTGTTTTTAGAAAGTGATATATATATATATATATATATATATATATATGTGTGTGTGTGTGTGTGTGTGTGTGTGTACATACGGACGTACATTCGTGGACAGTTTTTTCTACGAGGATAACTCACGTAAACAAAGTCGCATTGACTTCGTTGAGGTGTCAATCAAAGCGTCTTTGCAATTTTAAGAGCTAATTAGTTTTTGGGACACCTCGGTAGTAGAATTTAGTTGTTTTGACCCTTTGAAGGTCATTTCTGTTATGCGCTATATCTCGCGGACCAAACAGAATTTGCATGATAGAGATGCCAATGGACGCATATTGACATATGTATGATTCTATCGAATTTTTTAAAAAAATCATTGGAGCCGTTTTTTCATTTATTAAAACCAACTGCAAAATATTTTTAAAAAAATTCACAAATAATTTTTAACTTCCCAGTATATGGGAAGTTCTTGTAATCGCCTCGAAAATCGAAATTGAAATTTTCAACATTTCTTTACGTTTTGAGGTCTATAGAGTATATATAAAGTGTTTTTAGAAAGGGAGATGTATGTGTGTGTGTACGTACGTACGTATGTACGTTCGGGGACACTTTTTTCTACGAGCATAAGTCACGTAAACAAAGTCATATTGAGTTCGTTGAGGTGTCATTCGAAGCGTCTTTGCAATCTTAAGAGCTGATTAATTTTTGGGACACTTCGGTCGGGGGGTTTGCTGTTTTGCCCGTTTGAAGGTCATTTCTGTCATTCGTTATACCTCGCGAACCAAACATACGATTTGCTTGTTCAAGGTGTCAATCGACGCGTATTAACATTTATGTGATTCTATCAAATTTTTAAAAAAATTCTTGGAGCCGTTTTTTAATTTTTTAAAAAAGGTGAAAAAAATTAGGTTTTTTTCAAAAACTCAAAATTTGTAACCTGATTTTTAAACCTAAGTAATCAATATTTATATGATTTACATACTCCAAATAGTTCTTGTGAAAAAACCAGCAAAATTTTTTTTCATGATTACAAAAAAAAACTAAATAAAAAATGAAAAATCATTAAACGTTCAAGGTCATTTACGTCATTCATTATATCTCGAGAACTAAATATAATATTTCCATCATTAAGGTGTCAATCAACGCGTATTATCATTTTAATGATGTTTTTATATGTTAAAAAAATCGCTAAAGTGGTTTTTTTAATATATTGAAAAAAATTGGAAAAGTAGTGTTTTTTCCATAAAAAATTCATTTTTCACCTGATTTGCACATCGTAATAATAAATGTTTGTAGAATTTATAAAATTTTATCAATTTTCGTAGAGAAACCAGCAAAAACTTTTCTCATGATTACAAAAAAAATTAAATTAAAAATAAAAAATCATTCAAAGTCACCATGTAAAAAGGGTTCATTCGAATCATAGTACCTTAAATCTCTTATTCTAAAAACATTGTTGTAAAGTCAATCAAAGTTTATTAATATTTGCAAAATGTGAGCAGATTTTCAATAGTCTTCACAGCACCATGTTTTAACTTTAATGATAAAACTGATTTGTAACCTGTCCCCCCTCCGATTGATCCACGTGAATAATCAATCAAACCAATGCACCAAAATCCTTACTTAATTACCATGTTATGCGCTATATCTCACGAACCAAACATGCGATTTTCATCATTAAGATGTCAATCGACGGATATTAACATTTTTATGAATCTAGCAAATTTTTAAAAGAATCGTTGGAGCCGTTTTTTAATTTTTAAAAAAAAAGGCAAAAAATTAGGGTTTTTTTCAAAAACACAAAATTTTTAACCTGATTTTCAATCCTAAGTAATCAATGTTTATATTATTTATATACTCCAAATAGTTCTTGTGTAATAATCAGCAATTTTTTTTTCATGTTTACAAAAAAAATTACAAGTAAAAAATCATTAAACGTTCAAGGTCATTTACGTCATTCATTATATCTCGAGAACGAAATATAATCTTTCCATCATTAAGGTGTCAATCGATGCGTATCAACATCTGCATGATGTTTTTATATTTTAAAAAAATTGTTAAAGCGTTTTTTACGATTTATTAATTTTTTTTTAGAAAAGTAGTGTTTTTCTCATAAAAAATTCCATTTTTAACCTGATTTGCACATCGTAATAATAAATGTTTATAGAACTTATAAACTTTTATCAATTTTTGTAAAGAAACCAGCAAAAACTTTTCTCATGATTACAACCAAATTAAATTAAAAATAAAAAATCATTCAAAGTCACCATGTAAAAACGGTTCATTCGAATCATTATACCTTAAATCTCTTATTCTAAAGAGAAGAGAAGAGAAATTGTTGTATAGTCAATCAAAGTTTATTAAAATTTGAGCAGATTTTTTATAGTCTTCACAGCACCATGTTTTAACTTCAATGAAAAAACTGCTTTGAAACCTGCCCCCCTCCGATTGATCCGCGTGAATAATCAATCAAACCAAGGCACCAAAATCCTTACGTAATCAATTGACGCTCCCGTAGATGTTACGATTAATATTAAATCATTCCAATAATTTTTATGAGTGGTACATTTTTATTATTTGAAGTAGTATTATTTCCATAACTTTTATTGTGTTTAGTATTTTTAATATCTATGTAGATATTACTGGGAAGTTGACCGTGTGGACCTCATGGGTCGCACCTCACGGCTTGTTTTTTTTTATAATCAGTCAAAAAAGTTTTGCTGATTTCTCTTCAAACACTGATAAGAATATATAAATTCCATAAACATTTATTACTGTGTTGTGCACATCAGGTTAAAAATTCATTTTTTATGAAAAAAATCCTAATTTTTCGCATTTTCTTTTATTGAATTAAAAACGGCTCCAATGATTTTTTGCTAATACACGTCGATTGACACCTTAAGGATGCATATACTATATTTGTTTCGTGAGATATGACAGAAATGATCTTCAAAGGGTTAAAACAACACCCCCCCCCCAACCGAAGTGTCCCAAAAACTCAGCTCTTAAGATTGCAAAGCCGCCTCGATTGACACCTTAACGAAGTCGATACGACTTTGTTTACGTAAGTTATGTTCGTAGAAAAACTAACCTCGAATGCACGTACGTACATACACACACAGATACATACTTCTTTCTAAAAACACTTAAAATATACTCTAAAGACCTCAAAACGTAAAGATATGTTGAAAATTTCATTTTCGATTTTCGAGACGTTTACAAGAACTTCCCTTACACTGGAAAGTTGATAAAACAAGCATTGCGGCCGACGTTCTTTCATCATCAAATTCAAATTCATCTCATGGTCTCTGTCTTGACTGGATGTCAATCATTTTGCAAGTTCAAAAAGAGACAAAAAATTAAGACGAATGTAACGATAAGCTCACATTAAATTATCACTCTGTCAATTTTAAGTCATAGAAGAAATGAAGCACATAGTCCGAGACCTGTCTACTCTTGAGCTCCTCCGCAAATGTGTTCAGGGAGGTACTTAAAACAGCAAAGAATGTTTTAGTATTGTGCTGTTGATCAAATTAACCAGAAAAAAATTGTGTTGAAATTTAAACGTTCAGGTTTATGCTGTGATAAATTTCAATGACGGCAAGAAAGAGAAATGTAAATTGCTGTAAAAATTAAGAATAGACCTTGGACAAGTTTGTATACAGTTTTACAAGGAAAAATACATAAAAAAGTGAAGAAAGTCCAAAACGCTGTTCAAGAAATATCCAAAGAAGCAAAGCAGAAAGACCGCGAGCGCAAAATCATTTGTAAAATCAGTAAGATGAAGAAAACCCCCAAATGAGGGTAGATTTTTAAAAAAAAAATCATGTCGGGTTGTTTTTCTGAGTTTCTACTTTGCATGAAAATACAAATCGATTTATTTTGGTTGAGCCCTATTAAAGATCTGTTCAAATTTACGTTTTGAAATAGAATCATTTATTAGAAAAATATTCATTATATAAGTTTGAGGAATAACTACGCATAGACCCGTAACAACTGATAAAACTTCAATTTTCTAATCAAGCCATTCTTCTTCTGGTCTCCTTTAATTAAACATTAAATAACCAAGTGGAATACAATTGTAATCCTCAAACCCATCCAACATCTGCCGTTCGTATCTGAAGAATAACTGCCACCAAGAACCATAACGACCAGTAAAAATTACTCAGCAGAAAATTAAAACTGCCAAACGAGAACACCAAACAAAAAAAATTAAATAAAGAAAGATAGCAAAGCCAAAACGGAATCTGAGTCGAAAAGGACTTCCTTAATAAATTATTTCAGGATGCTATTTCATCCTCCTGCTCACTTTTTGTCATTACAACTTGGTCGTTCTTGAAAGGGACACCAAAGGGCGACTGAAGCAAATAAAATATCTTATCTGGTCTGCAATAAACGATAATAAAAATTTGTTTCTTTGAAAGTAATATAAGTTCTATCGCAAAGATATAATTAAGAAACCTTTGAATATGAAGCAAAACCAAATCCAAGAACATTGTACCGTGATATTGCCAAATATGTAGAACAGACCTGCATGAAGAGTTTACTTTTCAAGGTAATGGCGGGTGGGGGGATATGATCCTGTAAAGTAGGGTAGTCTTGTCAACGCAAAACATTGTGGTGATGTTAATACAAAATAGGCTTTGGCGACAGTTGCCAAATTAATCTGGATTCCATTTCTCGTTCAAGAAGTGGAAACTAATGAGAATCTCAGTGATTGGCATCATGAAATCATCAAACACAAGATACATTCATCAAATTAATAGTGGAAAGTAATTAAAGGAGTCTATAGTAACCATATCGTCGTTTTCTCAACAAAGGACCAAATAACGTCATCATCGAGTTTTGGAATCCCCCATTCAAGTTGTAGTCCGCCTTTCTTATGTCGCCTTCCACGTACATATATGCAACTAACAGTTTTCTTCCTCTACGTGCTAAACCCTATTTCAACGATGACATCCCTGTCTCATTCTCTAAATCTACAAAGACCTCTTTGCCTCTAATTGTTCTGATTGTTTATATAAGATAAAATTTAAGTGCGATTTCATTACAGCATTAAACATCATTTTGTATTGTTCAGCTAGAAGTGTAGTTCCCAACATAATCGCCGTTCCATTTAGACATAATGCGCTTGGAGACTAGATCTCGCTATCCTTGCCATTCAGGGCACTTCGTTGTCTCGTATTGTCCTCTGAATTAAACATGCAGCTGATGTGAAAATTGCTCTTTCCCATTTACAACTACTGGCAGTAACATACATATATCCCCCTTTTATGAAGCGTCCTTTAAAATCACGCTCTTGTGCTGGTTGTTGTTGCCCTTGTTGTTTTGGATTAGAAAGGTTTCAGCGGATATGTAGGGCATCGTTTTATGCGATTTCAACAACGATGCAATGAAATATACACTTCATATGTACATATATATGTCGATATAGGTTTCATTATAAATGGTTGGACCACCATTCCAAATCATGCTTTTTATGCATACTTTGTTACTGGTCTAAAAAAATCTCTTTACGTTTTCCAAATGAAACCAAACTGAAATTAAGAGGAGATTTCCATTTACTTCTTTCAAAAATGTTTCTTTGCAGTTTTTGCATAAATTACACAGAAAAACAAAATCAACCTTTTGTTTTGTTGCATGAAGTTTTTCTACTGTTGTTTACTAATTTGCGCTGATTTCAAATCTACCCTCAAATGTTTTGTAGCAGCTCTAGTTAGTGAGATACAGGTACCGTCTTGAATTTACATAAGTAGTCGGTAGTTTCTATCAATAGCGGTGTAACTTAACTAGTTCCTTTATAAATTTCATTTCCTCAAGAAGGACGTGTTTAAATAATCCTGATTGTTTTTGTGTTATTTGTAGAGAATATATGTTCCAAAAATTTCGTTTAAATGTGTCGGACTTTGTGAAAAAGGCATACTTCGACTACTTTGGGTTTCCGTTGCCGTCAAACGCTAAACCTTGGATGTCAAGTTTGGTATGCAAAAGTTGTGCTGAATCTTTGCGACTGTGGGCAAACAAAAAAAAACCACTTTTCAGGACAAAGCTCCTATGATTTGGCGTGAACCATCCAACCATCATGACGACTGTTTTTTCTGTGTAACGACAATCATAGGAATAAACCACAAAAATTGCTCTAAGTGGATATATCCAAACTTAAAATCTGCCATAAGTCCAGTCTTGAGTATTAATGACACATCAACACCACAGCAGCCATGTACATCTTCGGAAAATCCAGACCAGTGCAGCGGAAAAACCGAAAACGACGGCAGAGGTAGCGACAGTGATTTTGATTGCTTCGGTAGTCCCCGACCACTAAATCAAGATGATCTAAATGACTTGATCAGTGACCTTGGACTGTCTAAAACGGCATCAGAAATTTTAGCTTCCCGATTGAAAGAAAGAAATTTGTTGACCGGAGAAACGAAGATATCGTACTACCGCAACAGGGAAAAGGATTTACTTCCTTTCTTTACTAAAAAAGATAATTTTGTGTTTTGTACTGATATTCCGGGCCTAATGACTGCAATGGGATTAAAAGAGTATAATCCAAATCAGTGGCGGTTGTTCATTGATTCGTCAAAATGAAGTTTGAAATGTGTACTTTTACATAATGGTAACAAACTTGGTTCCTTACCTTTTGCTCATTCTACAAAGGTTAAAGAAGAATATCCTACAATATCTTTAGTTCTCGACAAAATCAAATACAAGGAATATAACTGGGTTGTATGTGTTGATTTGAAAATGGTAAATTTTCTCCTGGGCCAACAAAGTGGCTACACAAAATATCCCTGTTTCCTATGCTTATGGGACAGTCGAGCTAAAGCTAAGCACTGGACAAAAAGAGACTGCCCTTCCAGGGAGGCTTTCATTCCCGGGAAGCAAAATGTAATTAATGCTCCACTAGTTTCCAGAGACCGAATTATATTGCCTCCTTTGCATATAAAACTGGGGTTGATAAAACAGTTCGTAAAAGCTCTTAACAAAGATGGCGAATGTTTCAAATACATTGAAAAAGTGTTTCCAAAATTGAGTAGTGAGAAAATCAAAGGTGGTATTTTCAATGGCCCACAAATCAGGACGTTGATAGATGATAAAAATTGAATCAACCATATGACAGCTGTCGAGAAATGTGCATGGGAAGAGTTTGTTTGGGTAGTGAGAAATTTTTTGGGCAATAGGAAGTCTGACGGCTACATTCAGCACGTTGAACAGTTGATGATACACTTCCAAAGGCTTGGATGCAACACGAGTATTAACCTTCACTACCTTCACAGCCATCTAGACTATTTTTCTGAAAATCTCAGTGACCTGAGCGAGGAACAAGGAGAGCGCTTTCACCACTATGGAGGAGAGGTATCACGGTACAAGAATAAACATATGATGGCTGATTATTGTTGGACCATTAAAAAAAGTACTCATAATAAATCTCACTCTAGAAAATCCAAAAAAAGGAAATTTTATTCAGAATAAATTATTTATTAAATTTTTTAAACTTAAACTATGTGCATTTTCAATGAAAAACCCTGTCACTTCGTAACTCCAAAACTAGAGCAAAAACGGCATATATTTTTGAAATCAGCGTGGAAAAATTATTCCGATTCATGTAAAAAATCTCATGCAACAGACATGCTGTTTTCCAGTGTTATTGATTAAACATGTAGAATCGGTCTTACGTGTTAGAAAGAAACATGCTTTCATTCCGAAGGTAGTGCCTGTGAAAGGAAGCAAATGCCATACAAGTTTTGCGTTAAAACTACTTTTCTGTGAACTTCTCTATCGGATCTATACAATTACTCATTATGAAATTTACCGTTAATCTAGACAACATAATAATCGTCGATGTGAACTTTCAATTTTGAGCAAATTAAGAGGAAATTATAAAATATGTAAAATATATGTGGCAACACCGTCTGGTGCGCCAACAAGCCGATCTCGCCGTAAGCTCGGCAGCTGTGTGGCAGCACCGTCAGGTGCAACAACAAGACGATCTCGCCGTAAGCGCGACAGCTGAGAGAGCTAAGAGTCATCTTTTGCCCGCGTCTGCGAAAGCATGCACATCCGACTTTTACTTTAACCAAAGTGACGCTAAATATATATAAAAAAGGAGAAAATTTAGATAATGTACGAAATGCAGCAAGTAAAGAACATGAACAAATGTACATTATATATCTTTATTTGCTCTACATCTGTAGAAGATTTAAAATATGTAACCTATGTGAAAAAAATAATAAAATATTCACAAAATGGAAAAAACGCAAAAAAGTTAAAAATGTAAAAAAAGTAAAAATTGTAGAAAATGAAATAAATGTAGAAAATGTAAAAATCGTAGAAAATGTAAAAAATTGTGTAAAATGTAAAATAAATGTGGAAAGTGTAAAATATGTAGAAAATGTAAAATATATAGAACATTTCGAAACTGTCAAAAATGTAGAAAATGTAAAAAATGTAGAAAATGTAGAAAATGTAAGAAATGTAGCAAACGTAAAAAATGTAGATAATGTTAAAATATGTAGAAAATGTACAAAATGTAGATAATGTAAACATTGTAGAACATGTAAAAGTGTAGATAATGTAAAAAATGAAGAAAATGTAAAAAAAATGTAGAGAGTGTAAAATATGTAAACAATGTAAAATACATAAAAAATTACAAAAATGTAAAAAATGTAGAAAATGTCAAATAGACATTGTAAAATTTATAGAAAATTTCGAAAATGTACAAATAAAAATGTATAACATGTAAAAAATGTAAAAATGAAGAACATCCAGAAATTATAACAAAAATGTAGTATATTTTGTATATTTTTATATTCCTGGGTTTGCTATTTCGATTGAAAATTTGCCAGGGTCATTTCTTAACAATATTGCTGCCCAAATTCGCAAATTTTTCAATGTTATCTGTAGTAATCAATCTAGAAAGTAGGGTTTCACTAGGTATATTTTTGGAATTATAGAGATTTGTAACGTTTCTATTGAATTAATCAAACTATATTTAAAAGTAGAAAAAATCTTCAAAATGATAAACTGGTTTATTCAATTTTTTTTTTACGAAGTTAATTGATATTCTGATGATTTATTTAGAAATAATAATTGATCGCCCTTCAACTGGGCGTCTTTTCTTCAACAATAACAACTCCCTCAAATCTGCTCCTAATCCTCATTTAAAAGAACTTACTTATCAATTTACTAACAAAATTAAATTGATTTTCTTCTTTTCGGATCATCTGGAGAAAACTCATCAATATATTTCACAAGCCGGTCCACTTCCTCTTGAAATTTTAATCCTTTTCAAAACATTATAAGCTTAGTTGGCTAGTATATCAAATGATTCGGAGCTTAGTGCAATCGGCTATAAGTACTTATTGCTTTGGCTATGAAAAATATACAAACATACAAAAACGAACAGACAAACATCTATAGGATGTGTACAAACATTTTATTGTATTGGCACGTATTTGTGGACAACTCGTGTGATATGGCCATAATAGCTGCAAAGCTATTGGTCAAGTCCTGGTGGGCAAATCACAAACCGATTCAATGCAGATTAAAATCGGTCGGCCGATCTAATCGCTTAAATCCAGTCATGAGATTTAGTCCTCGAGCTCATTTATGGTTTTTTACAATGTTAGGGGAGAATGGGGGAAAGAAATTTAATTCGATTTTCTATGTACGGTTCTGATAAATTGGAATGCGTCTGATGACCTCAATGTACTTTCAAAGTCCTATGAAATTATCAGGAGCGTAATACAAACAGTAGAGAAAGTTATTCACGTCATCATTTTAACAAACGATTGGTTGAAAAAGTACTCGTAGATTACATTAGCTTGGTTTATAATTTTAATATTGGGTGGTCTAAAAAAATTCTGCCGGTTTTGCCATTTTTTTTTTCGTTGTTTGTTTGAAATGTGACACGACATGAAAAGTTATTCCACATTAAAAATGAATGAGAATAAGAAAGAAATTCGATACATTTTGAAATTCTATTTAAAAAGAGGGAAGAATACAATGCAGCCTGTTGGAAAAACTTGAGCATTTTATGGTGATGATGTCGTATCAAAAAGAAGAAAGGTTTCCACGATTTTGTTCCGTTTAAATCATTTGGAGGAGGCTGGATTCAAAAAGAAGCTGAATATTTAACAGTAAAAAAATTAAAGGACTGAGTGTCCATCCCTGAATCACTGCTTAAAAGAAACAAAATTGAACTATTTTTGCAACCTCTCATTACGGGTGATGAAAAATGGATCACGTACGACGATGATTGAATGAATGAATTAAAGCCTGATGAGATTGCACAATCGGGGGCAAAGTCATACTAGACACCAAGGAAGATTATGCTTTTTGTTTCATGATATTGGGAGGGAATTGTGTATCATTAAAAGCTACAACCACATTGGTTCTATTCTCTATTGTCAACAATTAACCAGATTACAGCAGACAATTGAAAGAAAACGGCCAGAATTGGTTAACAGGAAGGGAGTTGTGTTCCATCATGACTTCACCCAACCACACACTTCTTTGATGACTCGAAAATAATTGAGACAGCTTGATTGGGAAGTTTTGATGCATCCACCGTATAGTACTGTTCTTGCACTCTCAAACTATTATTTGTTTTTTTATGATATAAAATCGACTTCAAAGGAGATCTGAGAAAATCACTCAGTTCAGTTTTTCACCCAGAAGTCACAAAAGTTTTACTGTAATGGGATAATGGTTTTACCAGAAAAATTGTTGTCGACCAAAGTGATACACATTTATTTTAATGAAATTATAGAAAACACTAAAAAAACTTTCAAAATTTAAGTAAAAAATGTTAAAAACCGGTAAAAAAACAGATGGGTGCAGAAAAACTGACGAAACTTCCAGCACAAACAATTTTGACACGAAACATGCACACTCAAATCAAAATAAATTTAGCGTTTTGTGTTCGCGTTTTAGCATTAACGACATTGTCTTCTTCCTCTCCAGATTTTTTTTATATTTAGACATTATTTATTATAGAATATGGAATGCTCTCTCACCTTATCACTTGCATCCAATTATTTAAAAAATCTTATTGAACTATTAAACCGTCTTTTACGACCAGGTCCAGATGCCTGCTGAAAATTTTATAATATAAAAAAATTCAACACTATAATTCTTTCATAATATGCATTGCTAGGATATCATTTGTTTAATATTTTCACAATTATGAAACAAAATCAATTTCACGGAATTCGTTAGTGTCCTGGGTACAAATATGATCGTCTAAAACAGGCATATCACACTCGTTTATCACCGAGGCCCAAATTAAATAATATATATTAAATCGCGGGCCGCAAAAGAAAAAAGATGGATATAGAGATGAAGCAATGCTTTTGTTATAAACAAATCAACACATACAAAAAATTAATACAAAGTATAAAAACATTAAAAAAAATTCCTATGTATGTACGAATGTATCTTTTTTTTTACAATTTCACTTTAATTTTTTTAAAGAAACATTTTGTCTTTTTTACAATTTCACATTTATTTTTTTAAAGAAACTTGGGTATATTTTTCATAAACAAAATCTTTAAAACTTGTTGGGCTTGCGCTTTTCAACAAAAACATCTTGATCTTCCTGAGTTATTATTTTTTAAAGTAGAAAATATCTGATTACGCAAATAAAGTGAAACTCAAAATTTTTTGGCCACTTTGAAATGTTCATAACTGTTGGCAGGACTGTTCGATCAATATTAGTTCTTGGATTTTTTGACAGTGAGAGCTTCGTTTTGTATGACATAATTGTTGAATACAGATGTTTTAGTCACGATTGAATTAAGTGAATTTCAAACAAGAAAATTGAGATGAGACCCATTGAGATACTACAAGAAAATTGAGACAGCACTAAAACCTAGCTGCGGAATGATGAGAACCATTTGGATTCTATTATGAAAGTGGCTATGCAACAAATATTTAAATAAGCTAATTCCGTCAGGCTATCCAGGAAGAGCGAGCCTAAAGTTTTCATTCGTCCTCTGGATAGTACTAGGCATGCGCCCAGAAAATTTTGGACCGTTTCTTCGTCTTCTTCCGATCTGCAAGTTCGCTAGAAGTCATCCAAAAGAACATCTAATTGTTCTGAATGTCTGCCAATTAGATAGTCAGTACGGATATAATAAAACTTAATATTTCACGGCTCGCGTTGAGTTGCTTGCTGCGTTTGTGGGTCAGTGCGAGCCCAGCTTACCTGGTTGTTCTACAGGTTTCTTCCAGTACCCAGACCATATTTGCAGCCTCTGTATAATGCTGCTTGAATCCCTGCTTTATGGAAGCTGGAGTATGGCTGACCTGGAGTGTTAGTGTTTAGTCCTGGGGGTAAGTGCCGGCTCTTTGTAGGGCATCTGTTTCGCAATTCTCAAGTACATCTATCTCTATGCTCCGGTTTCCATTATACCATTATCATAATGAAACGACATCTTGTTTACCTATGTACGACATTCCATTGCAATTTTGGATGAGGTAAACACGTTGGATGTTGATTGGATAGCAGCCTGACAGTCAGAGAAGGTGTTGAAATTTCTTTTAGAAATTTTCTGACCTTTTACCCAACCTATTGCTTCATGTAATGCAATGATTTCTGCCTGGAAGACGCTGCAATTTTCCAAAAGCCGGAAAGATAGTTCTAGGTCTAGTTGCTCCGAAAAAGCGCGACAGTCAACCATTTCCTCTTTTTTGCGCGTGCAGTGTAAATATTGACCGATTCCTGTACCTCACTCCTTTCTTTGGTCCAGGCATCTTTTCTTGGGGAAATTTACTTCAGTTTAAATGTTTTAAAACCAGCAAAAACACCAAAATGGGTAATAAAGAATTTTTTTTAAATATTTCGCTCAACAAGATTTCATGGAAGGCATGGATAAACGTAAAACGTTACGTATAAAACCCAGACTTAAATACCGTTTTCTATGCTTGGTGCCGCCAACGGCGCTGAGAAAGCTTTTCAGTTTCAGGACGTTTGCTGATAGAATAAGTGGAACATTTTCTCGGCGAATGAAAATGACATCTGATTGTAAATTTTCAGAAAACTGGCACGACAAATTCAAAAAAACGTCGTGAAATTTACTACTTTAACCTGTCAGGTGAAAAGTTCCCTGCATATTATGCATCTGCAACAATATTTACCGATGGATTAGCTATAATCATTGAAAATGAAAATTTATTGCCAGAAAAAAATTTCAAATGCCGAAGGAATAGATATTTTCAAAGATCACCACTTATTTCGCACAAAGCAATAAAAACGTCGTATTACTGTCCTGGCATATTGAAATCTGACGGGATCTCATAAGTGTAAATTGGTAGTTATAGGAAAGAGTCTTCACTTGCGACCTTTAAGAAGATTAAAAACGGTTTGTGTTATTCATAAGGAAAATAAAAAAGCATGGATTACTCAAGACCTCAAAACCGATTGGTACGAGCATCACATTTTTTTCGAAGCAGTAGACCATTCATACACATTTAGACACTAAGTAGGTAGTTTCAATTTTTTTGACTATGTACCTACTATGATTTTGGTCAGCCTAAGTCCGCTATGCTTCAAAAAGCAAATGCATTCACACTATATTTGCCACCGAGTCATATATTGCTTATACAGCCAAAGGATCGCGGTATAATACAGAGTCTAAATGCACGTATCGTAAATACATGATGCCAAGCCTTATTTTCATATCAAACAAGGAAGAAATTGACATCATAAAAAATAATTTTACTATAAAGTATGATATATGGTGCTCACAGTGGTGAGCCTTTAATTACGGAAACTGATTCAGAAATCTTTCCAGGTACTCTAAACACCAATATTTCTTTTTTTTCTTTTGGAATTAAATGCTGTATGCAAAAAGATTACAAAAGTGATGTTCACATTTGAAACGTGGAGTTTGTCAGCACTTATTCGCATAGGGTACTAGTACAAATTAAAAATTTCAAAATATCGATGTATATTCTGGGCATTTTTTAACTGCTCGCACCTTTAAAAATGAACTTTTAAAATATTTTGAAAAAATTCGAACGTTACAATAGTATAAAACGGTTTCTTCTATTCAATCACAATACAACACGCAATTTTCGTCTACTTACGCTTTTCAGTATTTATTATGACGTTTTTAAAAAGTACTAAAAAATGTATAGAAAAGTTACTAAAAAACGAAGCGAAACTTAAAACGCGATTTTCTCGAAATAACGTTTTTTCAACTGGCCACTAGTTAAACTCCGGATCTGCCTAACGATTCTAAGAAATCTTAGTGCGTTTAATTTATTAACTTGTTCCGCAAGACAATTCACCTCAATTAGACCAAAAAATTTGAAAACAAAAATTTGGCGTGCAAAAAACGATTTAGAAAAAGTGGTGGATTTTTCAAAAAAAAAATCAAATTTCCGCAATTTTTTATACTCAATTTTTTATAAACTGTGGTGAATTTTCACGTAAGAAACCTTAGTCTTTAAAACCCCTTTTGAGTTTTCTGTTTCAGACGTGCGAATTCTGAGATTAACTGTCGGCCATGCCAAACCTTAAGTGGTCTACCCTCTTTATAATTGTCAAACAATCGATTTTATTTTTATTGCATTTTTGGAAAGTAAATACAGAAATATCATATTAAAATTTTATAAATATCGAAGCAGTCTAACTGTATTTTTGGGCAAATTTCAGTTTGTCACCCGAGCGCGATTGTTCATTAAAATAAACTTTAACCGCGTTTTTCTCGAAACTATGTTTTTCATGAAATCTCGAGAACAACTCAACCGATTCCCCACCAAATTTTTACCAGACATTCTTTCTGACTACAACTATAGCTTAAATGGAGGATTTTCCAAAATTTTGAATTGAAATATTTTTTAGGGCCAAAAACCGTGAAAAAAGCATGTTTTTGTAACTTTTCGAAAAATATCCGCCATTTTGTCAATTTTGCCAAAATCAAAAACCGCCCCATTTTCACTATAGCTATTAACATGCTGAACTTAAAACTGTTTGATTTTTTTGTTTCAGACCAACCATCTCGAAAATTTTATCAACGGCGCACACCTCTCTCATTTTTTCAACCAGAATTTTCATTGATAAAAACTCACATAAACGAATGATGATTTTTTTGTGTATTTCGAGAGTGTATATATTGGGTGTAAATCGTCCTTTATCAATATTCATAAATTAAACCTGTCTAAAAAATTATTAAAAATAACCCGTTTTTACACTGCTAAAAGAGGGTAGACCCCTTAAATTAAACCGAATTGTAGAAGTCACTATCAGCGATGAAGATGCCGAGAAACTGTCTGCTTTAAATACGACTACATTGTGCAGCAATTTATTATCTTATTTTGAGAAGAAGAAAAAATCATATTTTACCTATACAGGTAACACAAGGTCGAACCTCTACTGTGAGAAATGGATCGTTTTAGGTGGGAACAACTCTGGGAAATATGAGTCAATAAACAGAGCAGAGCTGTTCAAAATGGAAGTAGTAGCTGGATTACGTCAAGAAGAGTGCACTATTGAGACATTTTTAACTTCCCAGTATATGGGAAGTTCTTGTAATCGCCTCGAAAATCGAAATTGAAATTTTCAACTTTTCTTTACGTTTTGAGGTCTATAGAGTATATATAAAGTATTTTTAGAAAGAAGTATGTATGTGTGTGTGTGTATGTACGTACGTACGTGCGTGCGCAGGCAGTTTTTCTACGAATATAACTCACGTAAACAAAGTCGTATCGACTTCGTTGAGGTGTCAATCGAAGCGTCTTTGCAATCTTAAGAGTTGATTAGTTTTTGGGACACTTCGGTCGAGGGGGTTTGCTGTTTTCACTCCTTGAAGGTCAACCATGTTATGCGCTATATCTCACGAACCAAACATGCGATTTTCATCATTAAGGTGTTAATCGGCGGGTATTAACATTTTCGTGATTCTATCAAATTTTAAAAAAAATCGTTGGATCCGTTTTTTAATTTTTTTAAAAAAAGTGCCAAAAATTAGGGTTTTTTTCAAAAACACAAAAGTTTTAGCCTGATTTTCAAACCTAAGTAATCAATGTTTATATTATTTATATAGTCCAAATAGTTCTTGTGAAAAAATCAGCAAAATTTTTTTTCATGTTTACAAAAAAAATTAAATAAAAAATAAAAAATCATTAAACGTTCAAGGTCATTTACGTCATTGATTATATCTCGAGAACCAAATATAATCTTTCCATCATTAAGGTGTCAATCGACGCGTATCAACATCTTTATGACATTTTTATATTTTAAAAAAATTGTTAAAGCGTTTTTTACGATTTGTTAATTTTTTTTTAGAAAAGTAGTGTTTTTCTCATAAAAAATTCCATTTTTAACCTGATTTGCACATCGTAATAATAAATGTTTATAGAACTTATAAACTTTTATCAATTTTTGTAGAGAAACCAGCAAAAACTTTTCTCATGATTAAAAAAAATTAAATTAAAAATAAAAAATCATTCAAAGTCACCATGTAAAAACGGTTCATTCGAATCATTATACCTTAAATCTCTCATTCTAAAGACATTGTTGTAAAGTCAATCAAAGTTTATTAATATTTGCAAAATTTGAGCAGATTTTCAATAGTCTTCACAGCACCATGTTTAACTTTAATGAAAAAACTGCTTTGAAACCTGTCCCCCCTCCGATTGATCCGCGTGAATAATCAATCAAACCAATGCACCGAAATCCTTACGTAATCAATTGACGCTCGCGTAGATGTTACTTAATATTAAGTCATTCCAATAACTTTTATGAGGTACATTTCTATTATTTGAAGTAGTATTATTTCCATAACTATTATTGTGTTTAATATTTTTAATATCTACGTAGATATTACTGGGAAGTTGACCGTGTGGACCTCATGGGTCGCACCTCACGGCTTGTTATTTTTATTATCAGCTCTTGTTGCTGATATAACAATATATGAATAAAATTAAACAAATTTGCAAAACATATTTAAAGAAATCCTTTAAATGTGAATATATGAATTTAAAATAAAAGCTTGGCATTGCTTAAAGAACTTACAAGGTTAAATCACTCAACAGAAATGTTTTTGAAAGTATCATCCTATGATAAACTTAACCCACAAGACACATGGACCCACTTATCACCAGCATCCCTTACATAATCACATCTCTAAATCGTCCCTCTCGCCCCAACTCAATAATCCATCTACCACGAATGCTGGCATTTCAATGCTCTTGACTTCCCGAAAGCGCATTTATAGCGAAATCCTGTTGGCTAACACACCTATCAGCCACAAGCATCCAGAGAGCAGATATTGATAGTATTTTGATAGTCTGGAGGTGGCAGTAATATCCATTTTCAGTTGACCTTCGGCAAGAATGGCAAACATCGAGCAACTCTCCCTTCTCATTCAATATTTGCATTATCCATTTTGTGTACAGGATTAAGTTTATGCACAATCTATTGTATTATTAATCCTCGAACGTATCCCCGGCCGCGTTTGTGTAAACATTTAAAACCGTCCGATTTCACGCATTCGAATAGTATCATTAAATTAATGAGCTCGTGTTGTCCAATAAAATCCAATGCCTGACAAATATTATTCGGGGTAACGTGATGCTATGATATTAAGGTGGTAGTGGTGATCCTTCCAAATCGTGCGATATATTCTTTCATAGCCTAAGGGGATTGTGAGGAGTGCTATTTTGCTATGGACGGTTTGATTGAAATCGATGAGCTGCCGCAAATTGGATTTGCAAGTTGCATTTGCATAGAACTGTATTAACATCATTCATATATGTTTCTTGCAAACAGATCGCTGATATTGTTTGGGAAACAATTAAGCTAGTTGCTTCAGTAGATAAGGCTTCGTCATTAACAAATAGAAATCAATTATAGGTGCTGTAACGCTTATAGCACAGGCAACCAAAACATTTGACGCCGCAAAAAATAAAAATTGAAAGAAAATTTAAATATAGGTAGTTGAAAGGGTTAACTTTATGGCAAAAAAAATCTGTGCACTAGGTATGCAATTTTCCCCAATTTTTTTTTTGACTTTAATTGTTTAAATAATGAAAATACACAAAAATATTCCAGATGAAATTTGTAGCTGATGTTTATCTATGAATTTCGTCTGAAAAGTTTTTTGTAAACAAGTTATTTCACGAGATACGATTAATTTTTTCGCTCGATTATAGAATCAACAAGCCGCGAAGTGCGACCCTTGAGGTCCACACGGTCCACTTCCCAGTAATATCTAGATAAACATTAAAAATATTAAAAACAATAATAGTTTTGAAAATAATACTACTTTAAATAATAATGAGAGGTATTCATAGCAGTAACAGGAATGAGTTAATAATAATCATATCATTTACGGGAGGGTCCATTGATTAAGTAAGGTTTTTGGTGGAAGGGTGATGATGATTGATTACCTGAAATGCAAATTTGATTGAAATTTTGATGGTTTTCAAAATTTAAACCGCTTTTTTTAATTAAAAGACTGCAAAAACTATTAAAAATCTGCTCAAATTATCCAAACATTTTAAAACTTTGATTGACTTTAAAATAAAAGATATGAGGTAATAGAATTGAAAATAATAAAAGAGAAGAGAATAAAAGATATAATATCATTCGGAAGAACCCTTTTCATATGGTAACGTTGAATGTTTTTTTATTTTTAATTGAATTTTTTTCAGAATCATGAAAAACGTTTTGCTGGTTTCTTTTCAAAAACTGATAGGAGTGTATAAATTTTATAAACATTTATTACTGTGCTGTGCAAATCAGGTTAAAAAAATATTTTTTATGAAAAAACCCGGAGTTTTCGCATTTTCTTTTATTAAATTAAAAAACCCGCTGAAACGGATTTTTATAATGTTAAAATAATCAAAAAGATTTTAAAACACGTCGATTGACACTTTAATGATGCAAATATTATATCTGGTTCGTGAGATATAGTGAATGGAAGAAATGACCTTGAATATCTTGATGAATGTTAATAATTTTTTATTTTTTATTTAATGTTTCTTGTTATCATGAGAAAAAGTTTTGATGACGTTTTTTCAAGCCTTGCTTGAAGTATATAAATTTTATAAAAATCGAACACTGTCTTTCGTAAATAAGGTTAAAAATTTATTGTTTATGAAGAAACCTTAATTTTTTGCACTTTTTTTCTTAAATTAAAAACGGCTCCATAATTTTTTTTTGAAAATTTGATGGATTCACAAAAATGTTGATACGCGTCGATTGACACCTTAACAATGCAAATCGTATGTTTGGTTCGCGAGATATAACGCATGACAGAAATGATCTTGAAGATCATGATGCCTGTTAATGACTTTTTATTTGTTATTTAATTTTTTACTTAATCATGACGAAAAGTTTTGATGTTGTTTTTACAAGCACTGCTTGAAATATATAAATTTTATAAAAATTGAATACTGTCTTTCGTAAATCAGGTTAAAAATTTATTGTTTTTGAAAACAACTCTAACTTTTTGCACTTTTTTTAAAAAAATTAAAAAACGGCTCCAAGAAATTTTTTAAAAACTTGATAGAATCACATAAATGTTGATACGCGTCGATTGACACCTTGATTAAGGAATTCGTACGTTTGGTTCACGAGATATAACGCATGACAGAAATGACCTTCAAACGAGCAAAACAACAAACTCCCTCGACCGAAGTATCCCAAAAACTAATCATCTCTTAAAATTGCAAAGACGCTTCGATTGACACCTTAACAAAGTCAATACGACTTTTTTTACGTGAGTTATGCTCGTAGAAAAAAGTGTCCACGAACGTACGTACGTACATACATACGTACACACACACACATACATCTCCCTTTCTAAAAACACTTTATATATACTCTATAGACCTCAAACGTAAAGAAATGTTGAAAATTTCAATTTCGATTTTCGAGGCGATTACAAGAACTTCCCTTATACTGGGAAGTTAATAATTTGGGGCTTTTACTACTCGGTAAAAATAAACAAAGTTATCTAAAATGTAAAGAAAGAACTCTACTTTCAGTTGGATATATTTTCAAGTTTGAAAAAATAAATTAGCTATCTGTAAAATCTGTTTATTTATGAAAAGATAAGTCCTTAAAAGACAATACATTCTTTCTATTATTATTTATTTATTAATTATTGTAGTGAAAATTCATTTTGGATTGAACATGTTTAATGTTTATGTAACAATACTGTTGCAAAAAATAGAATGGAAGAGAAAATCAATAACTTGTTGAAATTCTTGTTTTTACATGCTCAAATATACTTGTATTTTTTTGAGTACATGTAAATATATATGTTTTATAAATTAGTATACTTTAATGAAAATTTATTTATAAACGCTTTAAAGTATATACTTTCGAAATTTTTATATAGTTAAATAGTTAAAAACATAATATAAGTTTTTTCAGTATGAGTATTATTAGCTTAAATTTTGTGAGCCTGGAAATGAATATCTATAGTAGCGTTTATGCTACAAATGTAGAGTATAAAATAATTTATTTTCTATTTTTTTGATTGTTTTATAGCAAACAATTGTAAAAAATAACTTTTTACTGGAGGTTTACGTGAAAAAACGCTAATATTTCCGTGAAAAATTTAGGTATTGGTGAAAATTCAAAATAACGTTATAAATACATTGTTTCACTGCAACTTTTGTAACAAACATATTTTTTTTTAAATGTGATTGTTTAAAACCTACACAAAAATAAAAAATTGACAAATGATGATGTGCAAGAATGTAACTTCGAAAATTGCAAATACAAACATTGAAAAGTCCTGCAAATAAATTTTGTGGGTAAATTCGACAGCTACAAATTTTGTTTGGATTTTTTTTTTGTATTTTCATTATTTGATCAATTATGGTAAAAAAACTAAAAACAAATCGCTTCAAAATACAAAAAAAAATTATTACAAATGTATGTACTTAATAGTTCAATTCGTGTTTTTATTAAAAGACTTTGTATCTTATAGTTAACCCTTTCAAATACCTACATTTAAATTTTCATTCTTTTTCTGATTTTTGCGAGAATTCAAGAACATTATGTTTACTTTTACTACACTATAATATTTTCAAATATATTCATATCGGATGTATTCTTAACTATCTACTAAATTATATATATATATATATTCCAAATATGCAATTTATAAGTCACCATGTTGCTACCGAAAAATTCAAATAGAAAAAACCATCAATAATCACCCTGAATAAGGGGTTGATATGAATAATTTTACCTGGTGTTTCTTATTCTGACGAAATTGTCACTATGTCAGTCAAAGCGTATTAAGATTTGCGTAATTTGAGTAGATTTTAAATGATTTCCACAATGCAATTTAAAAAAAAATTGCATTTGCGGCAATCAACGCTTTGAAAGATGAAATGCTTTGAAGATATCTTATAAAACAAAAAACGTTTTTTATGATTGCGAAATATTTTCATGCAAACTAATACACCATTCATAGTTATAACGAAAAAAGTTTATTAAAAATAATATTACCTTATTTCACTTACTCTAATGACGTCGTTTCTAGAAAAGTCTCTTCTAATTAATTTAAAATTTGCTTTTCATTGCTTTTCAAAACCAGTTTTAAGTTCGGATCAAATAAAACATCGTATTTCTTTCAAACTTTTAAAAACCTTCCAACAGACACAAGAAACAATGCAAGTGTATAATAAATAAAGGACGTACGTACGTACGAAGCATTTTTGCAATTTTAAGAGCTGATAATTTTTGGGACATTTCCGTTGGAGGGAGGGGGGGGTTGTTGTTTTTTGAACGTCATTTTTGTCATGCGCTATATTTCGCGAACCAAACATACAATTTGCATCGTTAAAATGTAAATCGACGAGTATTGACAATTGCGTGATTCTATCGAATTTTTTAAAAAAAATGTTGGAGCCGTTTTTTATTTTAAGAAGAAGAAAACAAAAACATTGTTTTTTTCATAAACAATAAATATTTAACCTGATTTTTGAAACACAGTAATCAATCTATATAAATAAAAATGAATCGCCAAATGTGTTGCTAAGCGCAAAACTCGAGAACGCCTCGACTGATTCGGCTATTTTTTAAAATATATTTTCCTTAAGACATAAAGATGGTTCTTACGGAGAGAAATAACATAAAAATTGCGTCGAAAATAGTAAACACAGCACTTTTCTTTTCGCATACAAATCACAGGTGAATTAAAACAACTGCACCCAGCTGTGAAACATTTGGCGTCAATCAAAACAAAACAAAGTCACGTTAGTATTATTTTTGGAGTGCATTGATAGTGTGGGATGAATGCACGATGATAGATAAAAAGTCTTTGGAAGCATTAGACAGAACAATGAAACATCTGCGAATCAATCAAAACCCATTTGGTGGAGCGATGATTTTGTTAGCAGGAGATTTTCGTCAAACATTACCAGTGATTCCACGTTCAACGCCAGCGGATGAGCTCAATGCATGTTTAAAGTCCTCCATTTTGTGAAAATACGTGAGACACTAAGTTTGAGCAAGAATATGTGTGTCGAATTGGAAAATGATCGATCTGGAGAAATGTTTTCTAAACAACTCATTGACATTGGTAATGGCAATATCCCTGTAGATGTTTTGACTGGCTGCATAAAATTTCCATTAAATTTTTATCAGTTTATTGAAAGAAAAACCGAGCTCATGCAAAAGGTGTTCCCAAACATCGCTCAAAATTTAAGAGATCATTTTTGGTTGAGCGAACGTGATATATTAGCTGCCAAAAACACGGATGTAAATGAAATAAACTTAAAAATTTAAAATGAAATTGCCAGTGAATTAAGGATATAAAAATCTGTTGATCGCGTAACTAATCAAGATAATGTCGTCAACTATCCACCAGAATTTTTTAATTCATTGGATTTGCCAGAATTGCCATCCCATAGTCTTCAATTGAAAGGAGGATCGGTAGTCATAGTCCTACGAAGTATTAACCAACCACGTCTTTGCAACGGCACACGGCTAGCAGTGAAAAATTTACTTAACAATGTGATCGAAGCAACCATTCTAAGGGGAAAATATAAGGGAGAAGATGTGTTGATACCCTGCATTCCAATGGTACCAACTGACGTAGCATTTGAATTTAAACTACTGCAATTTCCGGTGCGGCTTGCTTTCGCTATGACCATAAATAAATCATCGAGTCAGTCTTTCAGTGTTTGCGGCGTTAATCTTGAAAACCCATGCTTCTCTCATGGACAGTTGTATGTTGCCTGCTTCCGCGTTGGAAAACCATCAGCTTTATTTGTTTACACGCCAGGCAATCAAACAAAAAATATCGTTTACCATAAAGCATTACAATGAAAATACCATTATTAATAAAGTCTTGCAGTGTACGAAATAGAAAACTTATTTCTGTAAGTAATCGTTGTTTAGTATTGAGACATAAATAAAGTGATCACTAAGAAATACGTTTTATTTATTTAATTTTTTCTGGTCGACTGCGACAGATCAATAACTTTTGACAAAACGAAGTCTGTCCGGGCAGCTAGTTTAAAATAAAGACGCAGCTTTCACAAACTGCAAATGTTTTATTTAATTATATATATATAAATATATATATATATATATATATATATATATATGTGTATATATATATATATTTCGGGGGCCACTTACTCCCTTCTTCTGTACACAAGCTACTTAGCATATGGCAAGCTACATTGAAATTTATGCTAACGACTATTTTAAGACAGGAAGAAGGGCGCCATTCACTTATATTATCCGATAATGGGCCATTTCTACCTTTGTTTATACTTATTTGCAATAAGCCTAATTAAACTCAAGGGGCAATTCCCTTGGTCTGTATTAAGTAGCTGTTTTTCGTCTTCACGCATGATTTCTAGGCTCGTTCTATTTGTGTGACGTAGCAATTCCAGGTTTTCCTGCTGGATGTCGTGCCTTTCTGCGATGATGTGGGCTGCTACGGCAGGGTTACCAAGTTATTCTCACTCTTCGCCCCCAAAAACTTCAATAAAAACCCCCAAATCGGACGAAATTCTTTTAAAAAACCCCAAATAATTTGAGAGCAATCTTTTTTACAAAGTTCACACAAAAAACATTGATAATTAGCAAAAAATGTTGTCAAATAACTATATGTAACAAGTAAATTTTCATCTGTATTTCATAGTGAGTTAAGGGGGATAGCCACTGTGATGGGTCAAAAATAAAAATAAAAAAAATCTTTGTTTTAAATCAAAGTTTATATGTTATATGTTATATGTGTACAAAATTGCAAGTCAAAATTTCAAAAATTGACTAAGTTACAATGATTGTAGTGAGAGCAGGTAGGCCGATCAGCTGCTCAGTATCGCATCGAAAAAGTTAATAAACAAATTAAGAAAGTCAACAAGACCCCTGGAGATGCAGAGGAAGAACCGTCATATGGTCCAGGTCTCGATAGTTTAATATAGGTATGAAAGTTTTAAATTTTTTTTATACATGATTTCATTACGAGAGAAATGGACTAAAATCTTTAAACGCATTTTGAACTGGTCGCATCAATAACTCGAACAATTTTTAACCGATGTCTAATGTTTTGTTTTTGTTTTGTTCGTCTTAGTAGTGGTTAAGGTTAAGCGTAGCCGATTTGAAATTTTTTGTTTTTTTACTATTTTTTAAACTATTTGAAAACCAAAAAAAAACAGTCGAAAAAATTAAAATATTGTCAATCGGTCAAAATTTTGTGAAAAATAAAAATAAAAAATAACGGCTACGACGATAACTACATTCATACAGATTACAAAAATTTTGTTTTTTGTTTTTTTTTAGAGTACCGGCTTTTAAAAAATCGATGCGACCATGGAGGGGGAATTTTTTTTAGGTGCTACGGCATCGTTTATATTGTTAAAACTATTGAATATTTTTTAATACAAATTTGTGCAAAAATTATTAGATGTATACTTAATAAAATAAAAAAAACCCGATCCAAAAATTCTTCTACTTACTCGGTCAAAAAGCAATTTGAAAATCACTCATTTTTCGGCCGTCACAGTGGCTATCCCCCTTAAAGTCAAGATAGAACAAATATACTTTCCAGACTTAAAATGAACACAAGTAGCAGCATAATGAAATTGAAGAAAAACTTTTCATATATTTTTGGAGTTTCATGAGTAATTAATTGAAATATGTAAAATTAAATGATATGAATTTTACCACATTATCTACACACCTAAAACAAGTTTACTGCACTGTTTGCCTACATACATTTGTCGTTTGATTTTGCCCATCAGGGGCATCCCAGGAATTTCTACCTCACATTCATGAATTCCATGGTATCAAAGATAATTTGCTAGATATTCCAATACTTGAAGTCTTCGAATGGCACAATAAAAATTATTTTTAGTGTGCAATAAGTGAATCAGATTTCATAAATTACATTTTGCAAACAATTGATTAATCTGATAAAACCCCCATTTCACCCCCAAAATAAAAATATAATTAACTGGCCCCCAATTTCTCCCCAAAGGTATGTAAAATACCCCAAAATGGGGGTGAAAACCTCCAACATGGCAACCCTGTGCTACGGATGAGCATATTACTGCGTTGGATTTCCGGGTGCTATTGACTGCTTCTTTTATATGGTCATTCAATCGCGTCGTTATTAATCGTTTTGTTTGCCCTATATAAATTTTGTCACAATCATTACATGTAACACGATAGATTCCGCTTTTCTCTGTAAGTTTTAGTGGGTTCTTCACGCTGCCTAGAAACTTCCTGAGGAAGGTGTTGCTGCTTGCTCCGACCAGTAGCGTACGCAGGATTTTGATAAGAGGGGGGGTCATATTTTTGAAGTCTAGACTAGGTACGTTTGCTAGTGCTTCGGTGTAGATATGAAGATATAATTATGTAATGATGCTTAATCATACTTTTTCACCGTTCAAAGTTGGAGTCCTCCAAAAATAATTCTGGCAGACTTTAGCACGATTGCATGTCTGGTTTCATTTACTTGAATCATTCATGATATTTTCATTCAAATTATAAAATTTGTAGACTTCCTTGGAACCGTAAAGTGTATATGCATGTTCAATACATACAGGCCAGAAAAGAAAGCAACTAATGAAGTAAATGCCGTGGGAAAGTGAAACTGTCACTAAGCACAGACAGAATATTATCGTAATCAGGGCTGGCTAAGCTTGTTTGCAGTCCATGCAGGGAAGCAACTCCGCGCTCTCAAGCAAATTTGTCGTCATTTCCACGTAACCCATGAGGTAGACTTTTTGTACGCGTTTTTTTAATGAGGTGTTCCCAATAGGCCTAATCCTCAGATTACAAATCATATGACAAAATAAAAACATTAAATTTTTTGAGGGTTCTGATCAAAGATGGAAAGAAACATTCAAAAATATAACTGTTGCTACTAAGATATGGGTGCGAATGAAATAAATTACACTTTTCTGGAATTTTACTTCGAAAACTTTCAATCAGGTGACCATATTCTAATGTTCCTCCAACTCTTTATCTATATATAAAATTGCTAGGCTTCATACAATAAGTAAATGATAACGGCACACACGGATCCACTTTGTGCCAAATATGCCCGTATCACCCCTAGGTGAGATCTCTAAAGCACCATAGGCCGTATTTCAGGCTCATATGGGTTTTACTGTGAAATAGATGAAAGATCTAATTGCGTAGAGGTACTGAATATCACTCAAGTCCCACGTTCCAGAGTGTCTCGGCAAATAATTGTTAAAGTGGGTGACTTAGTGGTTAACGCTAGTTCAAGGCTCCTTGTCGACAAAGAGTTTTCGGAAATGAGATTTGATGCCGCACTATCATTTCACTTAGCTGTGAATGAGAACCTGAATCAAATCAGGGTAATAATCACGGGTGAGCATGTTCCTGACCACTTCAAGGGGGGTTTTAACCCGTAACCCCCACCCCCTTGCGTACGCCACTGGCTCCGACTGCTTGCAATCCAAACTTATTTAATGAGTTTTTAATTTTTTGGAACATGGAGGAGTTGGGGGTGCTAATCCGTCCTAGTATGCTTTCACTGGATTTCGTAAATAGTGTCGTATGTTTTTCCCGATTTTGCTGACATGCTTTTTTCCTGATCAATTTTTCTACGTGCTGTATATCTATCACACTAGTGGGCAGGAGTTTGTCGACTAGACACGGAGGTTCGAAAACCCAAATATGCATGGGATTGCTACGTATGCAAAATTAATGATCCGAAAATTGACAATCGTTATACTTCGCGGATACAAATATTTCAAATAGTTGAAGTATAATGAGCTTAATCCACCAATAAGCCTAACCGTGGTCGTGCTGTTTGGTGGCGGATGGTAAATGACAGCACCTGATGAGGATGCCGTACGTCACCCTGAAACCACACTTCCCATCTATGTTTGTAATGTTTTGAACTTTATAAAAAAAAACCTTGTCAGCTGTTTTTTTAATTGAATAAAAGATAATGCGAAAAATTGGGTTTTTTTCATAAAAAATCAATTTTTAACTCGATTTGCATAACACAGTAATAAATGTTTATCAAATTTATACATTCTTATCAGTTTTTGAAGAGAAACCAGCAAAGCTTTCTTCCATGATGATGAGAAGAAGAAAAAATAATTAATAAAATAAAAAATCATTCAAAGTCACCATGTAAAAAACGTTCACATGCATGATATTACCTGATAACTCTTATTCTAAAGACATTGTTGTTAAATCAATCAAAGTTTATCAATATTTGCAAAATTTGAGGAAAATTTCCTATAATTTTCACAGTACCGTGTTTTTATTTTAATAATGCAAACAACTTTGCATTTGTGGTAATCAACACTTTGAAGTCAATACTTTGCGAGATCATATGCTTCAAAAAGCTCCCATCAATTAAAAAATTGTAGTTTTTAGTAGTTTTGTCCTACAGTGTTCGTACAATTTCAATTACTGCCTCCATCATCATTTGTAATACATTTTACTTTTTACATTTACAATTAAACCGATTATTGACTGCATATTCAATGTTTTTGAAGACCAACTGAAAATAAGAAATAATGATTAGTCTCATTGATGTAAATTCGTGAAAAAATACAAATTCAGTGATTTTCAGTGAAGTCATGTCAATTTGGACAAAACTATTCAAAATGGCCAGCACGCGAGAAAATCTCTTCAGTGGGCGTAATAAGAAAAACTGCAGTAATTTTACTAGCGCTCTTTCGTGCTTCAAGCATCGATATGAAAATAACAAATAATGTACCTCCCACTCCCGATTGATCCGCGTGAATATTAAATCAAACCAATCCACCCCCCATCCACCAAAAGCCTTACGTAATCAATGGACGCTCCAGTAGATGATATGATTAGCATTAACCCATTGCTATTACTGTTATGAGGACCTCTCATTATTATTATTTAAAGTAGTATTATTTTCATAATTATTTTTGTGTTTAATATTTTTAATATTTATGTTGGATATTACCGGAAAGTTGACAGTGTGGTCCTTAAAGGTCGCACCTCGCGGCTTGTTTAATTTCCCCATCAAGATTAGTAATTGATGATTGCGCTTATCGTGAGCTAAATCAATGATAGGTAGAATGAACCACTAAAACAAATTAATTTGGTTTCACAGATACCTATCTAAAAATTCTTGGTTCCGTATTGTGGTCTTCAGCTGAATTCAGCTGCCATCTTCCAAACATCCTATTGTTTAAGCCCAACCATTTCACATATCCTTCCGCTTATTTAATGTACATAACATACCCGTTTCCCATTACATTTTCTTGTAAACAATGAACTTTTTCTGGCAACCTTCCGACTACTGAAAACTCACAAGCAGTTAAAAGTTATCATGCTAGGCAAGAAAAACCAACTGTTCTAGATATTTTACAATCTGAAATTTTACGTAACCGTAACTTCAATAAATGGCACAATGCCAAAAGGACATGTCTCACCAATGTCCTTTCTCGTCTGCACCGAACCGTGTAGCGTGTCAACGGAGTTCGAGTTCTCTCTAAACAGTATTCGTTGGATTTCTAAGGTTGATGCTTTCCTATTGTATCTCCCATGTCTTTTCTTACCACTTGGGCCGTCTTACGATGTCTTTCGTAACAAGTTGCTCCTAGCTGGAGGAACAGACTTCCATTGAATGAAATCTAGGTCAACTTGTTTATAATGCACATAGGAACATTGCTACACGAAAGTATGTTTCTCTTAAAATCGTGACGAACACCTTCGAATAAGTAGTCGTCCCAAAACAGAGAAACTATTGTGGAGCCTAGCATTAAATAAATCATTTCAACATATGACTTAATTAATATTTACTTCATTGTAAATGCCTGAAGAGAATTTAAGTGTGCTTTGCATACAAAAGTGTAGGAAAATTTTCGATAAGCAGCTAAAATCAATGGTTACCATTGTATGTGTAGCTTTTCAGAGTTCAATGCTTTATTCTGAATAAATTATATCTTTCAGTTTATCGCTTCCAAAGCATCTCGCGTTCGAAAAGACTTCTCTATCAATTGAGGCTACACTTATGCTAACCAACCTCGTGTTGTGAAGAAGCGGGTGCGGTTTTCATGACCATGCACTGCATTATTCGAAATCTCGAATCTTTTCCAGTGACATGAGGTGCATCTTTATCACACGGTATCCTCCTAGATTGTAGTGTGCTAACTGCACTTTTATGTTAATCCCAGAACCGCTTACGCTCCCCATAGATTCTTGTTGACGCGACGATTCGTCTTAGAGGAATGGTAGCGACCAATACGCGACTGATTGCATATCGTTCTCCCAAATAAATTTTATTGGTTTGTATCAAAGCTTAACGGAGAATGGTTGCTTGGTTTTTTTTCGAGAAAACCTAAATAAAATACATATCCTTTTTTCGTATTTGCATAAGTGGGATTTCAGATTTTCCGTGTTTGTGAACTCTTTGGGTAATATGATAATAGTGACGATATTTGTTCGTGACTGGAACAAAACGACGTTGGTATATATTGAACATTTACTGATATTATTATGCACACCCAGCACAGTTTGTCTCAAATCTAGTTTGAACTATCTTATTGATTTAAAGAACTCTGTCAGCTGGGTCGTTAGTATTTTAGGGGGGATATTCAGTTAGTGCAAAACCCCAGATCCTAAAACCCCCCAAATACACCAGATTCTCCAGATTCACTACTTAAGACCCCTAAATACTCAAATTCTTCAAACCCCCTAGATTTTCCAGGTCCCAAATCGTCCAGATGCTCCAAATACCCCAGACCTTCAAATCCTCCAATCTCCCAGATCCCACAAAACCCTCATCACCCAATTCGCTAAATCCCCAGTCCCCCAGATCCCAAAGTCCAACAAATCCCCCAATCCACCAGATCCCAAAATCCCCCAAATTTCCTAATTCCTCAGGTCCCCTCGATCCCCTCATTCCCCCCAAATCCCCCAATCGCTGGCGTGTGAGTAGACTCGGATTCGATTCCAAGTAGTCAATAATCGTGTGTGACTGAAAAATTGAGTGAGTAGCAATATCGAATACATTTAAAAATGAGTATTCAAAATGTCTACTCGTTTCAAGTAACGAATACAAAATACTTAATGATTACTTTTTACTCATAAGTATCGAATACATTTTGAAATGACTATTAGATACTTCCATTCACTTGAAGTAACGAATAGAAAATAACGAATGATTACTTTTTGCGCACTACTACTCGACTGGTCTGCATGATATAGAAACGCGAAAGTGTGTCGACGGCAAAGTCCTTTTCATGAAGAAAACCTGTTGCATCCGTATATCCTTACTAATATTTCAGAAGCATCCAGAGTCCGCCGCTGGTTTCCATCCGATTCCATGCAAACTATGGCTCCAACCACGAAAACTATGCTATTTTGCACGTTGTTGGGTGGGCCCAGACAATCTCATCTGTGCCTGTCGAGTTCAACGGAGACCATTTTGCCAGTGAAAAGTTCGAAAACCCCGGAAAATTAGTTTTAAACGTACATTTTTCAGGTTTTTCTGCAATGTTTTTGATATTTTCTTTTTGAGATAGAGTTGAATATAGTCATTTGTTACGTGCACATTTTGTACCGAATCTTGATTATCTACAGGGTAGATAGTTGCGTGTGGCGTTTGCCCACGAACATGGGTGCCACTTAATTCTCAAGTAAACATAGGTTGTAGACTGTGAGTCTAACACTGGCAATTTTAGGTACTACGTAATTAACCGCCACAGCCACGGAACAATGTCCGGGAGAAAAGGAAATTGAATACAAAAGGAAAGAAAACCGTACTTGGCCTTACTTTAGCTTAAAAAGCGATGAAATAAAAAGCTATTTACAATTTCCTTTTCCTACGGCTGCTATTGTCTTCCCACTCTTTTAGTAAATTAATCGGCTCCACGATTAATCTTTCTAGCTCGCTAGCTAGTCGTCATTCTTGGCAGAAAAATCACTGTAATCCATCAGATTTTGTAGTAGATTTTGCAGTCCAATACCAATCCGGAAATCTTATCAAGCTAGTCTCGTCGGGTCTCACTCTTCTACCGCTTCATACCAAACAATGGTCGTCCGTCTCACACAACAAAATGGAATACAAGCGGATTCAACCATTTTCTTTTATGCTGTTGAAATAACATTCTTTATAACGTTTCGGAAGTAAGTTAATCACGATCTTAGACGCAAGTGATGTCGGCATTTTTTGATGTATTCTTTTTGCATGTTCAATTTACTTTAAGCCAGCTGACAATATCTACACTCTAGGTTTTTATTTTGTCAGTATATTATACCTTCGTGTCGATCGGTTACCTGCATTTCGTATTTACGTTTTCACATCACGAGTTGAATCACGAGTTGGGTCACGCGTTGGGTCACGAGTTGGGTCACGATTTGGAGTGCATTAGGCCATGCTGAGTGATTTACAAGTTGCAGCCCCGAAATGCAATTTGATTTGCAACGGACGTAATCTAGGAGAGCGAAAGATTTTGTCGGCTTCTGATAAGTTTTCAGAAATATTCAACAATCGGTGGCAAACGAAAAGACGTTGGCTAATTTCAAAGTACTAGTGCGTGTGCCCAGTAGCGTACGCAGGATTTTGATTAGGGGGGATCATATTTTTGAAGTCTTGACTAGATACGTTTGCTAGTGCTTCGGTGTAGATATGAAGATATAATTATGTAATCATACTAAATCATACTTAATCATACTTTTTCACCTGTCAAAGTTGGAGTCCTCCAAAAATAATTCTGGCAGACTATAGCCCGATTGCATGTCTGGTTTCATTTACTTGAATCATTCATGATATTTTCATTCAAATTATAAAATTATGCGCTTGACGTGTGAAAAAATCTACACTGTATTTGTAGACTTCCTAGGAACCATAAAGTGTATATGCATGTTTGCAAGTACATATATTGACTACTTTTACTACCCACAGGCTAGAAAAGAAAGCCACTAATGAAGTAAATGCCGTGGGAAAGTGAAACTGTCACTAAGCACAGACAGAGTATTATCGTAATCAGGGCTGGCTAAGCTTGTTTGCAGCCCAGGCAGGGCAGCAACTCTGCGCTCTCAAGCAAATTTGTCGTCATTTCCACGTAACCCATGAGGTAGACTTTTTGTACGCGTTTTTTTAATGAGGTGTTCCCAATAGGCCTAATCCTCAGATTAAAAATCATATGACAAAATAAAACAATCCATTTTTTGAGGGTTCTGATCAAAGATAGAAAGAAACATTCAAAAATATAACTGTTGCTACTAAAATATGGGTGCGAATTAAATAAATTACACTTTTCTGGAATTTTACTTCGAAAATTTTCAATCAGGTGACCATATTCTAATGTTTGTACCAACACTTTATCTATATATAAAATTGCTAGGCTTCATACAATAAGTAAAAGATAACGGCACACACGGATCCAATTTGTGCAAATTATGCCCGTATCACCCCTAGGTGAGATCTCTAAAGCACCATTGGCAGTAAATCCCAACCTCTTCCCAGGCAATGACGAGGCCTTATGTAAATATGCTCGAGATATTTAATACATAACATTCGAATCTTCGAATTTTTTAAATTTACGCGAGGTGATCAAAGTTTTAAAATGCCGATAATGATACAAACTTAGTATTCAAAACTCATCTAAAGTAACGGTGAGAAACAGTGTAAAATGGGATTTAAATTTTATGTCCAAGCATAAAACAGAACACTTCGCCGGATAAAATTATAGTGAAATATCTAAACGACGATTTTTTTCCATTAGCTTAAACACATCATCTGTAGATGGAGTGAGATCTCTATGAATATTTAGAAGTGCCAATCCATTTAGCCGTTCATTGCTGGTGGAATTTCGCAAGTATGTTTTTAGTCGTCGTAATGTTGAAAATGATCGTTCGTTTGTACACGTAGATACTAGGAGAACAGCCAATATTTCTAGCAATTTCGATATATTCGGCAAAACGTTTGAATTACACATGCTTAACCCATCTATGGCCGCTTTTGGGCGGTTAACTATTTCAAGATGCCCTATCTTTCTGTACCACAGAGTCAACTCAGCATTCAATTCTTCTTCAAGGGGCGGGGGGTTTGAACCCGTAAACCCCCCCCCCTTGGGTACGCCACTGCGCGTGCCTCAATAGACGATCAATTTCCGCACCAAGAGGCAGATGAGAATAGACGCCGAATAACACGAGCTGCGTCAGATCAGGCAGATGGGTCGGCAAATGCATCTCAACATACCTAAGTTGCGAAATGCCCGAAAATCTTGTATCTAAACTACCACAAGAATGACAAAGGGAAATTAGCTGGATGGCACACAAATTAATAGCATTTGTATCAGGCGAACTGTTCCAATGCTGCAACTCAATTTCAAAAATTCCAATGTGTAGTGTTATCCTAGTTCCAAACCTGGAACTAGCCAATACACAACTAATTTCCCACACAAGCTTCGGTAAGCTGTCTTAGACTCCAAAGCACATCCTCAAATCTACATTGACATGTTAATCTAAATTTCCCTTTTTGTCACCGTGTGAAACTTATAGTAGGGCATTGAACCTAGAATAAACAAAAATATAACTTATGCGACGTTAATTGGGTCAATGCAAAGTAAGCTATATTGAATGCGACAAACTCTATGGGAACTAATTTGAATCGCGTTCGATTGGTTATGGTAAGTAGATTTAAAACTAGAGTAGGGATTTTTATAGAATAAGCAAATTTAATGTACATAGAAACTAAGTGAGAAATTTGTGAATAAAAAGAAGGAACGAAGCTGGCACTGGGCTCAGAATTGTTCAATGAGAATAATTGAGTAAAGTCTGCCTTATTTCAGCAGACTACAAGTTGCCCTTTTATTCGGCAATTTCAATATTCAGAAATATCGGCTGCCTGTTCTTTTGGACTGCGACAAACATGTGGCAATTTATCAATTGCCGGTAGGTCTCTAAAATCCTTCATTGTTTTCTGTTCTGAAAATAACTTCTTTCGCAGTGAGAAGAAGATAATATCTCTAGAAGATTATCGGAGAAGACACCCATCACATGGTCTACCACGCGCTCCACGCGCATTAAACACATTACATGTCGATACTACGATAATCTCATTACAAATGTCTTCAACTTTGTACCTACACATCGATTAGTTGGATGTTTCTTGATTTTGGAGTCACTTTTGCTCGTAATGTTGACAATGACGCAATCATCCTTTAATTATTGAAAATCATACTCACTTTCATTTCTAGGCAAAACTTCACCTTACTTCCTACAATACATTCTTAAAAATTTCTACTCTACGCGCCTCATTGTTGCACTTTTATATTTCCAAAGTTTGTCAGAATGGTGGGTGGCTTTTGTTCCAAGAAGTAGTTTGTGATAGCTTTAAGTAATTTTCGCCTAGGATGAAAACTATTCAAGGCTTCTTTTTTTCTTTTTTTGGTGATCAGAATGAGAAGCGAGCGTCACAAATGTTCAGTCCCTGCATGGATGGTAATTCGATTTGCACACCAAAAGATTAGAGTATCGGGAAAGATATAGCCTCGCGTCGTTAAGATAACTCATTCCGACAAGTTTTTTGTTTCGGAAAAGTTTTGATATTTTTGTGTGATTGGAATTTTGCGGTAATCGAGCCTCACGTTATGAGGCAAGAGCAATCACTAAGAAAAATTGACCACTAGGCACTAGCTTGCCAGTAATTTAAAGGGCAGTGTAATTGAATCTTTTTCGGATCAATCGCAAAAGTGACAGGTTACAAAGCCTTTTCTACGCTATTTGTTATTTTCATATCGATGCATTAAGGACATAAGGGCGCTAGCGAAAATGAATTCAGTTTTTGTTATTACGGTGACTGAAGAGATTTTGTCACGACTATTTTGAATAGTTGTGTTCAAAATTTTCATGACTGCGGCATAATCACTGAATTTGTATTTTTTCACGATTTTACATCAATGAGACTATTAATTGTTTCTTATTTTGCAGATTGCCTTGAAAAAAATGGAATGAACAGTCAATAATCGGTTTAATTGCATGTAAAAACTAAAAGGCATTACGAATGATGATGGAGGAAGTAGTTGAAATCTTACGAACACTAAAGAACAAAACTAGTAAAAGCTACATTTTTTTAAATTGATAAAAGCTTTTTAAAGCATATGATCTTGCAGTATCGGCAACAAAACATTTAACCATTCAAAGAATTGTTTACTACAAATTCAAATTTAATTGAAACAAAATTTGTTTCCAAATTTAAGCAGTTTTTTCATAAAAATAAAAACACGGTGCTGTGAAAACCTATTGTAAATCTGCTCAATTTATGCAAATGTTAATCAGCTTTGATTGACTTAAAAACAATGTCTTTAAAATAAGAGATATCAGGTTATATCTACCGTATTAAGTCTTCTTACATTGTAACTTCTAATGATTTTTTATTTTTAATTTATTGGGTCTACAACTTAAAAACCGGTCATCGACGTTAGATGGCATCACTTGCTTATGCGTTATTTGTATGTCATGTATTATATGTCATTTGAAAGAGGGAGTCATAAGCTGTCAAAATCAGTCAACAGTGTTTGGTTTGTTCGTGCACATCATATTTTTTTCACTGTGGAAAATTTTCCAAATTGGCGAAAGAAGTAGCATTTGCGGGAAGTTTTGCTAAGCTACTTTTTTGCAAATAAAACTGCTGGTGGAATTGTATGGTGAGGATGCTCTATCTAAAACACAGTGTATCGAGTTGTTGAAATGAAATGGTGATTTTGACATCAAAGACAAAGAGCGTCCAGGCCAGACAAAAAAGTTTGAAGATGAAGAATTGGAGACATTACTCAATCAAGATTCATGCCAAACATAAGAAGAACTTGCAGAATCGTTGGGAGTGACTCAACAAGCCATTTCAAAAAGATTAAAAGCAATGTGATTCATTCAAAAGCTAAGAAATTGGGTGCCATATGAATTGAAGCCGAGAGACGTCGAACGCCGTTTTTGCATGTCTGAAATGCTGCTCGCTCGTCACAAAACGAAGACATTTCTGCATTGATAACGGGTGATGAAAAATGGATCTACTACGATAATCCAAAGTGCAAAGAATCGTATGTCAAGCGTGGCCAACCAGCCAAATCGACACATCGGTCAAAACCTACTTGGAAAATAGCCGATGTGAAATTTTGCCTAGCCCACCTTATAGCCCAGACTTTGCTCCTTCCGACTACCAATTATTTCGATCGATGCAGAACGCTCTTACTGGCATATGATTCATTTCCGTCGAAGGAATCAAAAATTGGCTCGATTCATTTTTTGTCTCGAAAGACGAGTAATTTTTTTGGAACGGAATTCACAAATTGCCTGATTTGTGGGAAAAATAATTTATCTGAATAAAGCAATTCTTTTCAATAAAAATGACTGGTTTTTAAATTGTAGACCCAATAATTTTTTTTAATAATTATCAAAAAAAATTGTTGGTTTTTTTACAAAACTGTTGTGCTGTGCAAATCAGGTTAAAAATTTATTTTGTATGAAAAAACTCTAATTTTTGCACTTTTCTTTATTAAATTAAAAAACGGGAGCCGTTAAATTTAAAGAATCACATTATTGTTAATACGCGGCGATTGACACCTTAACGATGCAAATCCTGCATTTGGTTCGCGAGATATAGTATATGACAGAAATGACCTTCAAGTGGTCAAAATAACAAACCCCCCGACCGAAGTTTCCTAAAAACTAATCTCTCTTAAGAATGCAAAGACGCTTCGATGCGGCTTTGTTTACATGAGCTATGCTCGTAGAAAAAATTGTCCATGAAAGTACGTACGTACATACATTCATACGTACATACACATACATACTTCTTTCTAAATGCTTAAAATATACTCTAAAGATCTCGAAACGTAAAGATTTGTTGAAAATCTCAGTTTGGATTTTCGAGACGATAACAAGAACTTCCCATATACCAGGGAGTAAATTAAATGTGGAAAAATGTGTTTTCGGCTTTTTTGGCAAAACAAATTAATGATGATTTGATGATTTTCAAAACAAGATTTTTAAGAAAATATTACATTGAAAACTTTTAAAGTTTTCTTATTGAACTAAGCTGATAGTAAAGCACAAAAAAAATAAAAAAATGCTTTAAAATCTTACTTTTTCTGAGTTTTAATGAAGTGATCACCACAAATTCTAGCCATGTTGCATTTCATATTCAGACAGAACCAAAAAGTGGGCTCTTCATTTTCTTCACAAAAAATTTGCTGTGATTTAACACGATGGTCCGACTAGTGCTCATTTTATCCAAATAAGAAACGCGAAAATCTATTAAACATTCAATAATACCCAAAAGACACTTCATGAGAACTCGAAAATTATCTTCCAACTGTTAACAATTACTAACGAGCAGTTTCACCGAGACAATGCCACAGTCAAATTGCATTTGCGTTCATTCAAATCCCATTCTACCATTCGCGTCCTCAAATACGTATAGTTTCCGGGAACGTTTCAATCCTTTTAGTCGACTATAACCAGATAAAATCTAAACTTCATTTCCCAGCGAATAAATAGATACGACACAATGTCGTGTCAACCGTCGCAGCCCAGGTATTCTGGCAGAGGAGGTTTATAGGTGGCGGGGGTGGGTGCTCGATCCTGCTTTGTAACAGCATAATAGCTGCTAAGCCTGGATAAGTGCCTATCCGACAAGCTATCCATAAAATTAAATCCTAATTAGATTTTATCATAAAATACGAGTAATTTTATAATTCAACATGAAGTGATGTTATCGGAAAGATAAATGGATCAATTTGATGTGATGACGAGGCGTGCCAGTGGATACAAAAGCATCACCAGCCCTGGATGCCAGGGCAAAGGCTTCGTCGTCATTGTTTGAACATTAAATATGTGTATCTTTCACCTAATGCAAACTATTTTAGGTGACTTTGTGCCAGAACGCGATTATTAGGTTTCCCATCTTAGAAGTACAGCACGACAAGACGATGATGGTGTTTGAACATTCCAAATATGTTCGGTAAATAGAGGGAACGGTGGGGCATGTTATATGGAAGCTCTTCTGCTGGATTATTTTAGTGTTTAATGAAAATACTAGGGCATATAGCATTTAAAGACATGAATTAGGTAGATTGAATGAATAATTAATTTGAAGGGCTTTATCAATTCATAGTAATGTGCAGAGAAACATAACATATATGATTAAAGCGTTTGAAGGTATTTTTCAGGTAAACGATTTCTCTGGGATTAAACAATTTTTGCCGACTTTTCATACGATAATTTTTCCAAAATCACAAGGTCACTTCTAAAATTTGTGATTTTTTTTTATTAACTTCCCAGTATATGGGAAGTTCTTGTAATCGCCTCGAAAATCGAAATTGAAATTTTCAACATTTCTTTACGTTTTGGGGTCTATAGAGTATATATAAAGTGTTTTTAGAAAGGGAGATGTATATGTGTGTGTGTATGTACGTTCGTGGACACTTTTTTCTACGAGCATATCTCACGTAAACAAAGTTCAACCGACTTCGTTAAGGTGTCAATCGAAGCGTCTTTGCAATCTTAAGGGCTGATTAGTTTTTGGGAAACTTCGGTCGGGGGGGAGGGGGGTTGCTGTTTTGCCCGTTTGAAGGTCATTTCTGTCATGCGTTATATTTTGCGAACCAAACGTACGATTTTTTTGAACAAGGTGTCAATCGACGTGTATTGACGTTTATGTGATTCTATCAAATTTTTAAAAAAATGCTTGGAGCCGTTTTTTAAAAAAAGTGCAAAAAATTAGGGTTTTTTTTCAAAAACACAAAAATTTTAACCTGATTTTCAAACCTAAGTAATCAATGTTTATATAATTAACATACTCCAAATAGTTTTTGTGAAAAAACCAGCAAAAGTTTTTTTTCATGATTACAAAAAAAAATAAATAAAAAAAAAATCATTAAACGTTCAAGGTCATTTACGTCATTCATTATATCTCGAGAACTAAATATAATATTTCCATCATTAAGGTGTCAATTGACGCGTATTATCATTTTTATAATGTTTTTATATTTTAAAAAAATGGTTAAAGCGGTTTTTTTTAATTTATTAATTTTTTTTTGGAAAAGTAGTGTTTTTTTTCATAAAAAAATTCATTTTTAACCTGATTTACACATCATAATAATAAATGATTGTAGAATTTATAAAATTTTATCAATTTTTGTAGAGAAACCAGCAAAATCTTTTCTCACGATTACAAAAAAAAAATTAAATTAAAAATAAAAAATCATTGAAAGTCACCATGTAAAATGGGTTCATTCGAATCATAATACCTTAAATCTCTTATTCTAAAGACATTGTTGTAAAGTCAATCAATGTTTATTAATATTTGCAAAATTTGAGCAGATTTACAATAGTCTTCACAGCACCATGTTTTAAGTTTAATGAAAAAAACTGCTTTGTAACATGTCCCCCTCCGATTGATCCGCGTGAATAATCAATCAAACCAATGCACCAAAATCCTTACGTAATCAATTGACGCTCGCGTAGATGTTATGATTAATATTAAGTCATTCAAATAACTTTTACGAGAAGTACATTTTTATTATTTGAAGTAGTATTATTTCCATAATTATTATTGTGTTTAATATTTTTAATATCTTTTTAGATATTACTGGGAACTTGACCGTGTGGACCTCATGGGTCGCACCTCACGGCTTGTTTTATGTTTTAGAATTATTGAACTGCAAAAGGATTTCACTGTTTTACTTCGGATTTGTACAATATCGTCCATTAAACTATTTTTACTGAATTTACAAAACGATTCCCCACATTTTCAAGAGAGTTATGATTTGAATTTAAGAATTTTCAGAAACACGTGACTTTTATTTCAATTTTTTAACGAAGTGAATTGTCTTTTTGGATCAGATTTATTGAAGAGAACTGTATTGATGCCGCAATTCGGCACTATGTTATGATCTACTGCCATGTAGTTGAGCATTTTCCAAAATTGAAATAGATTGGATAAAGCACAGCGGAAATTTCAGAAATAATCCCGCAGCCGTAGTCTTGACATTATGATGAGAAACGTACAACTACCAGCTGAATTTAGTACCAATCTAAACCCATAGGCGCATTTTTTAAAGGGACTCTTAGGTGTGCAGTCACGGAAAGACGATACAAAGAAGCTCAACAACCTCAATTTTTTGACCCGTTGACGGCAAAATATGTCTCGTTTTCATCTTGGCGACTATTATGAAGTCAATTTATGCCACGGGTACGGTTGGATCCTTTCATGAAGCACTCTCCTATTCGTCTTCGCAGGTTTGTCTTGTCATTGAGGATAATTAACTGGTACCAGAGTGCACCAAAGGTGTATTTTTGAAAGATCGTTAGGGGTCCGTTCTGTTTATCCTGTGCTTTAACTCTGCTCTTAGACAGCCAATCGTAATTAGACAGCCAATCGTAATTAGCAATATTTCGTATAAGATAGATCATTCTTATTGTAGGTAATGCTAAAAACAGGTCAAAATTCCTACAAAAGTGAAAATGAGATTAGACTAGCGTCACCTCAAGAGACTTACTAGAACACCACATTGCTGGTAATTTAAGAGAGCACGATGTCTTTGGAATAATAGATATCAGGTAATATCATTCGTATGAACTTTTTTACATTATGGCTTCTAATGATTTTTAACTTCCCAGTATATGGGAAGTTCTTGTAATCGCCTCGAAAATCGAAATTGAAATTTTCAACATTTCTTTACGTTTTAATGTCTATAGAGTATATATAAAGTGTTTTTAGAAAGGGAGATGTATATGTGTGTGTGTATGTACGTACGTACGTCCGTATGTACGTTCGTGGACACTTTTTTATACGAGCATAATTCACGTAAACAAAGTCGTATCGACTTTTTTGAGGTGTCAATCGAAGCGTCTTTGCAATTTCAAAAGCTGATTAGTTTTTGGGAAACTTCGGTCAGACAGAGAATGCTGTTTTGCCCGTTTGAAGGTCATTTCTGGCATGGTCAATCGACGCGTTTTAGCATTTGTGTAAATCTGTCAAATTTTTGAAAAAATCGTTGGAGCAGTTTTTTAATTTAAGGCAAAAAGGTGCAAAAAATTAGGTTTTTTTTTATAAACAATAAATTTTTAGCCTGATTTACGAAAGAGAGTATTCAATTTTTATAAAATTTATATACTTCAGGCAGTGTTTGTAAAAACAAAATCAAAACTTTTACTCATGATAACAAGAAACATTAAATAAAAAATCATTAACAGTCATCATGATCTTCAAGGTCATTTCTTCCATTCACTATATCTCACGAACCAGATATAGTATTTGCATCATTAAGGGATCAATCGACGTGTTGTAAAATTTCGTTGATTATTTTAGCATTATAAAGATCCGTTTTAGCGGTTTTTTTAATTTAATAGAAGAAAATGCAAAAACTTAGGGTTTTTTTCATAAAAAATATTTTTTTAACCTGATTTGCACAACACAGTCATAAATGTTTATAAAATTAATACATTCCTATCAGTTTTTGAAAAGAAACCAGCAAAACTTTTTTCATGATTCTGAAAAAAATTCAATTAAAAATAAAAAATCATTCAAAGTTACCATATGAAAGGGGTTCTTTCGATTGATATTACCTTATATCTTTTATTCTAAAGACTTTGTTGTAAAGTCAATCAAAGATTTAAAATGTTTGGATAATTTGAGCAGATTTTTAATAGTTTTTGCAGTCTTTTAATTAAAAAAAAGTGGCTTAAATTTTGAAAATCATCAAAATTCCAATCAAATTTGAATTTGTGGTAATCAATCATCATCACCCATCCACCAAAAGCCTTACGTAATCAGTGGATGCTCCCGTAGATGATATGATTAACATTGACTCATTCCTGTTATTGCTATGAATACCTTTAAAGTAGTATTATTTTCAAAATTATTATTGTGTTTAATATTTTTAATGTTTATCTAGATATTACTGGGAAGTTGACCGTGTGGACCTCAAGGGTCGCACTTCGCGGCTTGTTTATTTTTAATTCATTTATTTTTTTCGTAATCATCAAAAAAACTTTGCTAGTTTTGTACAAAAGCTGTTTAAGGTTTATAAATTTTGTAAAAATTGTTACTGCTTGTGCAAATCAGGTTTAAAATTTATTTTGTATGAAAAACACCCTAATTTTTGCGCTTTTTTCTATTAAATTAAAAACGACATCAACAGTTTGTTAAATTTTTTAAAGAATCACACAATTGCTAATACGCATCGATTGAGTTCAAAGCTATTAAAAATCGACTTTTCGCAAATGTCTCTCGATTTCTAAGTGTATTTTTAAATACATATACTATGAATTTGCAATGCACTCCATAAAGCGACATGAGATGAAAGCTGCAATAAATGAATCGTATAAACAATTGCGTCCACTGGTCACTTGTAAAGATGCGTGTGTAGATTAGAGTGCGGATCGTGTGATGCGGACTTCAGTCAGCTTTTCTCGATAAATTATAAATTAATAAATAAATTGCAAGCTCAAGTGAAAATTGAAACCATGGTCTTCGCAACATCCAACTAAGATTTCGTGCATTAGACAAGAAAAAAATCTTTCGTATTAGATAGAGCATTCTTATTGTAGGTAATGCTATAAAAGGTCATTTTCAGACCGCATTGAAGATACTTTTTCAATTGGCTAGAGAAAAAAGAGGTCTAGCTTACCAAAATAGACTATATAAATGCTTCCCGTGTTGCTTCTCTATGATTTTCATAACATAAAGTTTCTTAACGCATTTATTACTTATGCTGACGATACCGTGACTTTCACCAGCCTGGAACGTAGGATAATACTCTAAAGTGCCACCCCCTCCCCGCTTTCATCGGGCCTGCATATGGCTACAAAATGTTCAACTAATAAATGCAGAAATCATATGAATGTATTTCTCTATCACAAATTATGATATTTAACGAAATATTCCAATAGACCCACTTTAACTAAATCAATCTACGAAGCAATTATCGGAATTCATGGCACGCCAAACATTCTCGAGTCCTGCAATGCCACGCATGAACCCTACCTACGAGTCCCAAATCCATCATAAATGCTAATATTTTGTTTACAAGGCTCTTCAATCAGGTTAACATTTTCAAACATATCCGTCGCCGGCTCGGATTAAGGACTATAAACGTCCTCGCTCCTCGCAGCCTTCGCTGTTGCTACCATCATCGTCATAAAACTCTCAGAAGCATTTAAATAGTGCAAACCGAAATCTACACATCAGCATACCAACCTTTGCCACCGAGACTCCGTGGAATCCACGGCAACCACTTGCCCCCAAAGCATATAATCTCTCCAACGCAAATGCAATATTGATTCGCATGTAAAACACTTAAAATAGATTCAGACAACTGGGCTAAGAGGTGGTAGGTCTCCCACTAAGCTTCCCTGACGATATTCCTGCCATTTCCCGTAATACATCACACCTTAGAAATGACCATTTCACCTTCCGTTTGTTTGTGCCTCAGCCGAGGGATACTTTTGACCGCTGCCAACCAGACACACAACAACTTTTACTCCTGCCAACAGGAGCGACGAGGAGCCCAGACCACCCAAAAGCGAGTCCGAATCCTGGCCCAGATGAATGTAACAAACGGAGGCATAGCTGGTTGCATGCCGATTCCGCTGGTTGGAATCCATGCGCCCGGCCAGCCAGTCCACTTGTCCGAAACGAAGTGGAATGTCGAAAAGTTTTGAATAGTTCGTGTGTGCCTTTAGTTAGGAAAAGTACCCTTTCAGGCTACCACTTTGGCGACCAGCGACCTATGCAATGGCAAATTAAAGTTTGACCACGCTCGCCGCAATGATTTCCTACGTAAAGTAAAACATTATTGGAGCAATCGACAGTGGGACAAAGCAAGCGAGTCTAGCAAGGAGTGTATAGATACCACTTACAAGAGTTTTATTGTGGATTTTCGGCTATTCGTGAGTAGTCTGGCGTAAAACATAATTATATTAAAAGTTTGCAACTACTAGAATAGTTATTTGTTGCATATTCTTTACTGCAACATGATATGAAGTGGAGATCAAGTGAAATTTGGTTTCGCCTCGATATCTTTTTTTATAAGCCTTCATGCGATGAAATCGTTCAATTTATAATATTGATGCGTAAGGAATAAAGGACATTGCTGTAATGAAATGATCGTCTGTGAACGAAATCGCAAAGAAAATTCAGAACCAATATAAACAGCGAACAAATCCTACCCAAGAGCCAAAAATCATTACTTCATTCAGAACGAAAAGTTGACTCAACCCCGAACTTACGAAATGATAGCGAAAAGTATCCCGCACTAGCGAACAATCTCATAGGCAGCCGTGCTACTCCTGACAAGAAAACTAACTTCAACGGAACTCAGCTGGCGCAGATTGCGTTGCCTGGGCCCACCCTACCACGGCCTAACGCTTATGCAGCCACATTGTCATAGTGCGCTAGGCCTACTAATACTCACCTACGTCCTAAGCATCAATATTTTGAGGCCGCAACTGTTGAACATGTGTGTGACGAAAAAAAAACATCTCAATGCAATGTAATACGTTTTTGACACTGTCCCGAAAATGCGTTTTTATGATTGACCAGCTTCGAAATGCCTTGGGCCGTTTACGTTGCGTCGAGATGATTTTTTTTGTCTGATAGACATGTTCAACAGTTGCGATCGCAAAATATGGATGCCTAAAAATTTCTGAAAGTTCTTGTACACTATCATACTATCATTGTTCCCCTTGAAAACCAAAGAAATAGTCAACGAAAATATGTTTGAAGCAGTACTATGAACTCACACCTGTTTGAATTCGATTTATTTTTCTTGTAGTGGAGACAGTCTTATTAGGAGCACGGTATTTAGGAATTTGGAAATGTATGAAAAAATACGTGGTTGTGATCCCAATTATGGTTAAAACCATGAATGGTACCAAAACAATGTGTGTTGTTTCGTGGCAGTATATCAGACTATCAGAAAAAAGGCACTAAAAACAATATAAAATTTTTAATTTAACCATGAACGGAGAAAAACAATAAATGAAGAATGATAAACACGAACAAAAAAGACGTTAGTTAACTGAAGAATATGTATAAGTTCCTATAATATAATAAAGGTGCGATCCTTGACCACATGGTCAACTTTCCAGCAGTGGTGAAGCGTTCATATAAGCCGATTCCCATCGGCTTCCCTTTCCAAATATGTTCCAAAAATGTCTAACACTTCAGTTTTATAGGGAATGAAGTGTTTATTTACTTGCATGCATCACTGTAAACATGCACAATCGTTCCACTTGATCTCAGTGTTTATTCCATCATACTCCATTCTCATAGTTCCATAATAGTCAGCAAAGCGATCAACATCTGTAAGAGTTACAGCAAAGCTTTCCGAGTCTCGAATTCATCAATAATTTAAGGTGCCGTGGGCATTCAACTCCCGTTTGTTGGAATGGCAGCTCGGTTTTCTTCAATAGGATATGGAAACAAATCAAAAAGCTGCTTGCGTTCCCGGCTTGCGAATCATCTGTGAAAATTGATGCTAAAAAATCATCGGCTTACCCACAGTAATTTTTCACCCCTCGCCACTACTTTCCAGTAGTATCTACAAAAATATTAAACACAAAAATATTTATGAAAATAACACTACTTTAAATAATAATACTGAGAGTTACTCATAACACCGGAGCGTCCATTGATTACGTGAAGCTTTTGGTGGATGGGGGTGGATTGTTTTGGTTGAATATTCACGCGGATTTACGTTATTTGTTATTTTCATATCGATGCTTGAAGGACAAAAGAAAGCTAGCAAAAATGAATGCAGTTTTTTTTATTACGCCCACTGAAGAGATTTTCTCGCGTGGCGCCATTTTGAATAGTTTTGTTCAAAATTGGCATGACTTCGGCATAATCATTTAATTTGTAGTTTTTCACGATTTTACATCAATCAGACTAATACTTATTTCTTATTTTCTGTTCTTCTTGAAAAACATTAAATGTGCAGTCAATAATCGGTTTAATTGCATGTAAAAACTAAATAGCCTTACGAATGACGAAGGAAGAAGTAATTAAAATCTTTCGAACACTAAAGACCAAAACTACTAGAAATTACATTTTTTTATTTGATGACAGCAAAGTATTAACTACAAAACATTTCACCATTCAAAGCGCTCATTACCACAAATGCAAATTTGATTAAATTTTTTGGGTTTTCAACATGTTAGAAGTTTTTATATTAAAATTAAGATACGGTACGTTAAAAACTATTCAAAATCTGTTTAAACTATGTAAATATTAATAAACTTTGATTGACTTAACAACAATATCTTTAGAAGAAGAGTAGTCAGGTAATATCATTCGTATGAACACTTTTTACATGGTGACTTTTATTTTTAATTAAGTTTGTTTTGTAATCATGGAAAAAAGTCTTGGTGATTTCTCTTCAAAAACTGATAAAGATTTATAAATTTTATAAACATTTATTACTGTGCTGTGCAAAACAGATTTAAAATTTATTTTTTATGAAAACCTCGAATTTTCGCAATTTTTTTATTAAATTAAAAAATGGTACTACGATTTTTTTGTAGAGGTAAAAACATAACAAAAATGATAATATTCGTCGATTGACACCATAACCATGCAAATATTATATCTGGTTCGTGGGATATAGTGAATGACAGAAATGACCTTGAAAATCATGAAGACTTCTAATGATTTTTTATTTTTTATTTTTTTTTTGCAATAATGAGAAAAACTTTTACTGGTTTTTTGACAAAAACTGTTTGGAGTAAATAAACTTTATAATCATTGATTACTGTGTTTCGCAAATCAGGTTAAAAATTTATTATTTATGAAAAAAACCTATTTCTTTGCACTTTTTTTCTTAAATTAAAAAACGGATCCAACATTTTTCTTTCAAATTTGATAGAATCACGCAATCGTCAATACGCGTCGATTGACACCTTAACGATGCAAAGCGTATGTTTGGTTCGGGAAATATAGCACATGACAGAAGGTGGAAAACGACAACCCCCCCCCCCCTCCCCGACTGAAATGTCACAAACACTAATCAGCTCCTAAGATTACAAAGACGCTTCGATTGACCTCAATGAAGTCGATACGACTTTGTTTACGTGAGTTATGCTCGTAAAAAAAACTGTCCACGAACGCAAGTACGCACATACACACACACATACTTATTTCTAAAAACCCTTAAAATATACTCTAAAGACCTGAAAATGTAAACATACATATGTTGAAAATTTCAATTTCGATTTTCGAGGCGATTACAAGAAATTTTCCTATACTGGGAAGTTAATAAGTAAAAAAACACTTTATTCACAAAAAAGTATTGGCACAAACCTAATACTATGTAACATAGATAGTATTCGAGTTGTCTTCTCTGTAATGAATTACTCAACCCTGCACATGTTATCAAAAACAAGGGAATTCCTCTTTTGTCATTTTGAGTTAACGGAAGTGTCTTCAAGAGCTGCACAAAAAGTAAATCATGGGAAAGAAATTTAAAGAAACATCAGTTTTGAAAAGAGAGATCATTTTAAAATTGCATGCAAAGGGAAAATAACAAACCAAAAATAGCTTCTTGGGAAATAACGGCACAGTTAGAAGCTGATTTTGACAAAGATGTGACTTCCAGAATCGTACAAAATGTTTTACATAAGGCTGGTTACAAATCTCAAGTGCCTAGGAAAAAGCCCTGGATAAGCAATGTCAACAGACGCAAGAGAATCATCATCATCAAAGGAATATTCAAATAAAAATATTGAATTCAGTTGAAAATAAATTCAACATTTACCGTTGTGATGGCCGAACATCAGTGTGTCGAAAACCCAATACTGAATTAAAGAAAGAGAATTTGTTACCTACACTCAAACATGGACATTTTAAAAGAGAATCTTAAAAAAATTGTCGAAAACTTGCGTCTTCAAAATGATTTTCACTTTCAATACAATAACGACCCGAAGCACACCGCTCACCTAGTGCGAGAATGGATTCTATACAACACCCTTCATACCTTAAATACTCTCCCCCAACCCCCTGATGTGAATCCGATCGAGTATATTGGGGCTGAACTCGAAAAACGGATTAGAAAGCATCATATTACCAGCAAAGTTTAACTCAAGGCACTGCTTGCAGATGAGTGGAAGAAAATAGAGCCAGAAGTTACGCAAAAGTTGATGTCCTCAATGCCCAAAAGATTATTTAAAGGAAAGCAATGCCAATCCATTACTAATTTCAAAATTATTCTAAAAACGTTCAAAGTATTTTAACGTAAAGTGAACTGTGCAACACTTTTTCGTACACAAAAGTGATAGAGTTTAAAATGCAATTTTCTATTTCTAATGTTCAATGTGCTAAAAAAATGGTATTACATACTTAGATAATAAGTAGACACATGTGCGAATTGTTGTGTTATTAGACATTTTGAAATTCCAGTTTTAGAAGCACTTAGTAGTTCTGCAAACACTAAGTGTGTCCACACTATTTTCGTAACCAAGTGTGGTTTCGTTATTTATTTGCTATTGTTTTTTTGCTTTCAAATCTCAACAATATCAGATAATTTCGTACTAGCTTGGCAATAAGTTCGATAATATAATACTGGCATTACTGTTACGAACTAAGCAAAAGTCTGCTTGCTACTCTAATCATATTTTAAAAACAAAGACTAGTCTGCTTCTTGCCTCGGTATCTTCATGAGTAAATAGCAATAAAAATGGGGAACAGCACGGTGAACACATCTTGCATGATTGGTAACCATCTGTGTAAACAGAAAAGGGTCGAATATAGAGAACAATCAGTAGGAAAATAGGATGCTAACCTTGAATCGCATGAAATTATAGAAAAGTGAAGAGAATGTGTTAAAGTAGCATAGATTTGAATAAAAGCAATGAGTGAGAGACATTTGGTTCCTGGATCTTCAAAAATGATCGTGGCAGATTAGATTCGTCGAAACGCGAGGCAAGTAGTTTTGCTCTAAATGTCGAGCGTGAGCATAACGAGTCCTTAATATTACTCTTCTTCAAATATTTTCAATTACCAAAATTGAAACAGTTTTTTTCTGAAAATATTGACTGTGCCAATACTTTTTTCGAACAGTGTATGTCATCATCGACTAAAAAATTAGACCTTTGCTGCAATTTTAAGCTAAAGATACGTGTATTATATATTCTACGGTAGTTAGAATGGAATTTATAGTTAGAAGTTAGTAGTTAGTTTTAGAATATTTGAACAGTTTTTATCAACGATATATTTGAATCTACTACCTGAAACAAAGGTAACAACAATTATCAGTTTGTCTCAGGTAAATTCTTATACGTGCTTGCTTACTCTATAAAACCACAATTAATTAGTCTACTTATATTTCAATACATAAAGATTTCAGACGCTTATCATAGGCACTTGCATCCAAACAAAAGTCACTGTTAACATAACTTGCATCCTGCCAGTGCATTAAAAACTCTCCCGCCTAAAAGCTATTTCACTGTCACAATTTTACAACACACCAACATTTTCACCACACCAGCAAGTCCCAGCCGAAATAATCCAAACTAAACTACGCGCTGCCCAGCGATGACATTCTCTTGTTTGTAAACAAACGTATTCGTGTCAACAACAATGTGAAACGTGTGTGCCTACAGCAAAGTCGCCCAAATGCTTGCACGCGTCTAATTGACTTTAATCTAATTAGGGTGCAATTTTTCATCGCCGCCCACCCATGTGAGCGCTGCTGGTCGATAATTTGCATACAGAAAGTTCAGAAAGTTGGGTGGCACATCAAGCTTCGCCATGGGTGAGTTGTCTCCAACTGATTCTGTCGTCACCTAGATTGTTTTTTTGTTTGCTTCGTTTAATTGCTGCAGAATTATTTATGTTCCACGCGGCTGTAATCTTAAAATAACAACCGATTTGATGTTGGAACGCTTCTGGGAGTTTTTCGTTGATCGGAACGATGGTCACGTCACGCTTTTTGCACAGGTAACATTTTTAATTTAAAATTGATGCGCGCATAGTGTTTCATCTAAAATTGTTATGAATTGTCCCGAAACGAGTGATTAGCCCCAGTTTCTCTAGACACTTTGCCGTGAGAAAATTGCTGGCAATTGGAAAAAGATTGTTGGATACTAGTTAGAGCAATTTCAATATTATGACTATTCATCTTTATGCTCAAAGGTCTACAGCTTCTTTAAAGTCGTCGCTTCAAAGATGCACTGACTCCAGACATCCCCATTAGATGACTTCATCCTTTCTGTCTTTGTTAGCTAAGCCTTTCCGGCGTGGTCCTTTCATTCTTCCGTCAACTATCCTTTTTGCTCTTCAAATAGTCCACTTGACTCTCATGACGAGCTTTAATCTTCCAGAGATAAATTATCGCAGACGTCCCAAGATTTTTTGAAGATGCTGTGTCGCGCGCCGCAAATCTCCATCTCGTTTACTTCGAAAATACTGTCACTGGTCGATAGTATTTGTTGCCTGATTGATCGAGCGTCCACATCTCATCCCCATAACTTAAAGCTGCTCTCAATACAGCTTTTTACACTGCAAATTTGCATTAGAAAAGCAAACCAATCGACAGACCATTTTTGATTCGGTTTTGAAATTTGCTTTTAAAACAAAGTACACCGTTGAAGATTATGCAATGACTTCCGACTATTTATGATAAATAGTTTCAGTTAAATGCAGTGGCGGCTCGTGCCCATTCACTCAGGGTGGGCACGGAGCATTGGAGGATCTATGCTCTATGTTAGTCAGATTACTCGAAATCGGTACATTATTTGAGGAAACACCTAAAATAGTGGGATCCGAATACCATACTGATAGTTCATTATGTAACTTTCGAACCTCAAACATTTTTGGATAATTTAAAATTAGGCTATCTAGTAGGTCAAGTGGAAATTTATTTTTATATTCGAAAAAGCTATCACGATTTACCAAATTCAAAAACGTTAATTTATCTTAATCAAAAAATCTCACTTCTAGTTGATTGATCACTAAATCGATTATTTCGGCATAAAGGCGCCGATAGTAGATAGTAGAAGTATAAAGATGGTTTCTGAAAGACCATCATGATCAAGTTTTCTATTCTTCAATGGTTGCCCTACAGTAGTACAAGCATATTTAAAAATATCTGCAAAATAAACGTCTTGCTCTCTATATTCTTTTAATGTAGTTACTAATGTATGTATTCTACATTTGCAATAATTAAGGTCCGCGCTCTTCGACTGTAGGACATTGAAAACAATATCCGTTTGCCGGAAAATCGTATTAAATACACTTAACAAAAACGTAAATGTAAAATCGTTCAAAATACATTTGAATCCCACGGATTCTCTAATACTTTCCCGATCACGAGCAAAATTGTCACTTTCCAATATTTCCTCGAAAACCTCCAAAATATTACACCGATTGCTTATTAAAACTTCAACTTCATTTAAAACACATGTAATTCAATTGAAATTTCACCGAAAACTCATCAGCCGAATTCTTCTGTTGAAAATAAAAATAATAAATGATTTGATTTCAGTATGACATATAAAATTCCACGAATCCAACAACTGCGAAAGAAGTATCACTTCCCTGCACGTACTTGTTGATTAGACGCAGATTGCGACTCATCATGACCACGAAATGCTTGCTCTTGAGTCGCTAAATAAATCACCATATCAATCAAACGGGTTATTATGGACCGATTTTTAGCAAAAAGCTTGTTGTGTTTAATAGAAATTTCGCGGTAAACTGAATCTAATAAAACTGAATTTTTTTGTTTTCTAAATAATTTAGCTTTTAAAGAAGCATACACGTGGTTACCTGAGTTCGCGTGTTTTTGAATTGACTCACTTATGTGCTTTAAGTCACAATATCCAGTAGAATTCCACGGAGTTGTAGATTTATCAATAAATAAAATACAATGCCAATAGTATAATTTATTTAATGTTTCACTACCAGTGAGCCAATCACATTTCCTAAACCAATCATTAGTAAAACTTCTTTTTTAACTGCTACGATTATCTCTACTTATTCAATTTTTCATGTCCGGACCATGGTCTTAATTTGTGAATAAAGAATTTTTCTTCTAAATTTAACGAACTGAATTTTGTTTTTAATAAAAAGCAAACAGTGTCATCGTTTTTTTTTACTTTTACCTGAATTTCGCTATATCCTTGCTCCATTTTCACTTCACACTCGCTGCTTCGAAAACTGACTGAATGAAAAACTTACTCGTAATAAAAGGAAAATTTTAAAAAAGACAATAATCGACTTTTCGCAGAAAAACTCTCAGGAATTTGGAGACCCATTGAAAATAGCTGCCAGTAAGCCCACGAACTTATATTTTCAAAATCTTTTTTTACCAATGTTGACGAGTTGTTATAATTTGAAGACAACTACAGGAAATAATGTATACACTAATTGACTTTTAAACAATAGTACAGCGTACATAAATAAAAATGTATGGGTGGATTTACTTATAGGAAACGAGTAAAAATTTATCATTAATTAAATAGCAAGCAATTTGAAATCGATCACTGCTTCGTGCTGGGTTGTGAAGCGACGGCTTCGAAAATACGCGCTTGAAACTCTAATGCCTGATCCACACGCTTGGCGTTTGCCGCAAACTCCAAACCTCCAAACTCAAACCGACAACCGTCGGATCGGCTAATTCAAACGCCCTTTTCACACGTTTGGATTTGCGATGGCTTGTGGAGGTTTGGCAAGCGTGTGGATCGAGCATAACATTTCCAAATTTTACTTTGTTCGTCGCGCCGGGCTGGGCTAGCCCATAGCTTAAGCGACCGAAATGTGTGGAAATCGATTTTCACATCAGGTAATAAGCTTCCAAATGCTGGATGATGTATTTGGCCGCGGCTATCCCGAGCTGGGCCAGCGGCTATGCAGCCCACCCTGGACCTGGCCCAACGCGAGCCGTAGCGAGCTACGTGCATAGAATTTGGGCTGTGAGTGAAAAGTCTGCATTGTACTCTAACGATCGGGCGGGCCCACCTTGATCATTATGGATTATATGTACATATTTGTGTTTGGAGATATCCATACATACATATGTACATATAGAAGTAATATTTGTCGAAAATTTTTCGTTTTCATGGCCTTCAATTTGTATGGGAATATTGAAGGTAATCGATTAGATTAAGAATTCTAAATTGAGAACAGGGAGAATATTGAAATAACCATGTTGAATTTACAAGGTGGGCCCAGCCCACCCTGACGAGCCGCCACTGGTTAAATTGCTAATTTGACTGTAGCCCATCCACTTAGCCTAATTTTGCAGTACGTTGCTGTTAATTTGTAGCCCTCCTATTCCACGAATAGGTCGATAAATGTTTTCCTTGAGCGCATCACTTGTTTTTGGACCGCTGGAATACCGTAAAGAATAGCCACAAAACGCGACGTCAAATTGCAAGTGCGTGATGGTCAACCAACATTTCAAATTAAGCGTGGCACTTTTTTCAATATTTCTCAGCGTTGTTCAAGCGTAAAACGATCCATTTCTAACAGCGGAGATTTTTTGTGATGTGAAAGTTCGTAGAAGTACTAAAAGCCGTCGCTATTCGTCAGCATCTCCTTCCCAGAGTTGTTAAAAGGGATTATTTTGCAGGAAGAACTCTGCCTGTAGCTATCTCCCCCCCTTTTTTGCTGTCAACCTGCGCAAGCGTCAACCGTTTCATTATATATTTCACGTATCCTTTTACCAACTCTCACTTATCAACCGTTGTCAATACTCAGTGGCGGCTCGTGGGAGTTAAGTATGGTGGGGCTACTGGTACGAATTTTCCTATCACCAATATCAGTTCTTATGTGAGTTTCCACTCCACTCAAGAGGTACCACATGTGGAGCGTTTACCGATTTTGAGTGATCGGTTTCCCCAAAAGTAGATTCGCTGGCAATCAAAGATATATTCCTATTATCGTGTTTTGAATAACATTTAAAGCTTTAATAAAACTTCAGTGCACTCTGAATAAAAAAAATCTTATTAATTATTTATTTAATCAAAATCATAAATACCATAACCTGAAGAACCCTTTTCTGGAACAAACTTTAAGCACTACAAAACTTTAAAAAATACCAAACACTACGAAGGCACACTAAGTACTAATACCATGCACTACACTGATGAGACTACTTTTGCATTAACAATCATCACCTTCACCCCTTTCGGCCCGTCGTAAAAAAATGTTGCTCATGCCTGCTTAAAGGTATTATCCAGAACATGCCAAGACTAAACGTTGTCGAAGCACTGAACGGGCTGCATATGATTAGCCCGTCCACGATGTATACACATGTTATTTCAAACACGCACACTCCCGCCGCTGCAACATAGAATTCACGCATACATTCAAATCGAAATACTCTTTTTCGGGGCAAAACCCATGTAGCCCTTTAGTAAAGGTGGAAAATTGTCAAAGAGAAAATAAGTTTGAATTTTACTCTCAGCTTTTACTCGGTGCAGGCACAACGAAGCGAGTCGAAGAGAAAACCAAAGTGTTCTACAGTGCGTGGCAAGAAGACTATGTGAAAGTAAACTACAGCATGGGCGAAAAAAATGGTACATTATATTTTGAAATGAAATTAAATTATGATAACTATATTGAACTCTATAATGATATTTTATTACATTTGCACTAATATAGGCTCATCAATAAGTGGTGGGGCTGAGCCCCACTAGCCCCAAAGGTAGAGCCGCCACTGTCAATACTATAGAAAATATATTAGGCATGGGTGAAACCATCTCTTTTTAGTGAATCGTTTCATTGACTCTCATTCAGTAAAAAGAAACGTTTCCCTTAATGTTTCAGAAAGAGTCAATAACTGAAGCGTTAAGAAAATCATTCTGTTTCTGATTCGGTATATTAGCTCAATTCACGTGTCATGGTTCTTCTACATATTGATACTGATCATCGCTTCGAAAATTTCTTCCACCGAAACAGAATCGCTCTCGGCACAACAACTCATTTCGCTTGTCCGAGACGATAAGTTTCGGGCGCGAGCAATGAGACGTGAGAAAAACAACTCTGCAAAGGCTGAGCTACTGAGACATTAATTTCGAAGTGAGTCGGTAAGCTTAACGTCTCACTTTGCTGAAACGTTTCATTTGTATCATTCATTCAGGAGATACCCATCTCTAAAATATATACATACACCTTCGAGCTGCTGCTTCCTCAGGCATCTGCCATTATTAACGAAAAACGACATGCTCCGCCCTCTTTTAAACGCAGTTGCAGATTAGGCAAAAATTTGTATTGTTGCGCACAAAGCGGTACAAATCTGCCCAATCAAAAATTGAGTCAGCTGATAATTCTTCTTCCAATTCACTCTTGCAGATTACGTATCAACCGGTATGTGCATCGAGCCTTCATTAAGCGATCCCACGGCTCTTGAGATTTTATCATCCAGTTATTTTAATTGGCGCTGCTGGGATGTCAGTTTTGATAAGCTCAGGCTTTTAGCCTCATAGAAGCACCGCGTGTTCCTCGTCGTGATGCTAATATTAATCATACAAGCAATAAACCATGCTGCTTCTTCCGAAATGGATTAAAACCGCTGCGGATCCTTAAGGAATTCAATCTCTAAATTGGGCTAGTGACTTCTGTGCTTGTAATGGCCAAATATTCCTCCTATATGGTAGCTACATAGGACAGGATCGAATCAACGTTGTTACGAACCAAGACACTTTTTTTCGGACAAGTTCCATGATGCTCCTGAGTGGCGCTCCTTCGCCGGCTAGCGCTCAGCGCATGGGTGATATTCTGGAGGGCAGGGCTCGCCTCATCCTGGCGAAATTGAGAAAATTTTTAAAAAACGATGGAAGCATCACGAAAAACGGTGTGAAAGAAAACACCAACGCTTGAATGACGGTGGCATTGAGCAGGCGTGACACTGTGAAATTTAAACCATTTTTAACCCATTTCAAATTTGATGAAAAGAAATGATGTAATATAATTATTACAAACTAATTTTTTTTAAACGTCAAAAATAAGCAAGAACAAACCAAAGAAGGAAAAATCATGGAAAAGTCATGGAACAATCAAAAATATTTCAACAACATAAAAAAAAATTTAGAAAGTTAATAAATATGCTCTTGGGTTCCGCGTAGTGTACCTAAATTCTGAAAAAAACACGATTTTCTACAAATTCAACTACGATAAATTATAAATTAAATTTTTCAGCTTCATTTGGGAAGAACGGAGCCAACAAGCTTACACGCATTGGCAAGGGCATCCAATGTCGTTAGTTTGGATGTACAGACGTGACGCAAGTAAAAATTCTTCTCTGTAGTCACCTTAGCACAATTGTTATTCTCCAATCCTATCTGTCAACAATCATCAAACTGAATTGCCACAGTATATCGCAGCAGCAATTCAATTTCTGAATCGTTTTTCCTTGCTTTCTTTTTCAATTTGCAAGGATCGCCCTTAATTGTGGATTGATATCATTGATCCATCAAGAAATACATCAGTTTGTACTATTAGCTTGTGTCACGCCAAGCTTTTTTCAAAAACGTAACGGATCTACTATGAAATTACGTGTTGGCGCGCCTCCAGCAATACTGTCACTATTTCTATGATATTTACGAGAAAACACTAGCATCAACCGCAGACGGTTTTTTTCTTGAAGAAAAACGCGATTGCAACAAACCAAACTCTTTAATAGAAATCTCGCTTCAATCAAAAACCCGCGACTTAACTTCAACTATCAATGTAAAATGTCTTTAAAAACGCAACAACTTCAAAAGAAAGATCCAGAAACAAAATGCATACTTGTGATCACTCAATTTTATGTTCACGCCCTTTTCAACAAACTTCAGTGGCCTCAAAAGAAATCCGACTTGTCTACACACACCTCCAAAACGTAATTCCTCGTAGCAAATCAATTTTTTACGCTTTGCTAAAGAAAATCTTGCTACAACCTCCCAAACGCAACTGCCCCGACCGCCCGAAAAGTTTTGCATTCCGATTTTTATTTATTCTCGGACTGATTTTTCACATTTTTCAGTCTGGCTTTGCACTTCTTGCACTGTTGGGTATTCTTTGACGGCAAATGCAAAAATACCGCTTTCCTAGTCACTGGGATACTAATTCGCGTTCATGGCAGAAAAGCGTTGCGGCCAATGAAAGCAGAGGAAAAAATTACGATGCATTCATTGGAGGCCGAACTCGGTACTGTCTGCATTTAATGGCTGTGAAGTTACCATCGGACTACGGTTACGATATTTCAGTGAAAAATTTCATTACATGAGGGTTGCTTTTGCATGCCATTCGTAAAAATGTCCCTTTGGAGGATAATTCTACGATAGTAGCCAGACCTATCGTAATCTGGGATCATTCTTGCTCACCATGATCTTTCTGATTTTATGCACGGCTTAAAGAAGGTAAGGTGCATTTCCTCAATAATGGGCACAGTTCGCCTTTTTCTTTTATAGAGATAAAAATTCATCTCATTTTTATGTTCAGCCAGCTGTGATCCTACCGATTGCAGCCTGAATTTCATGGTGAAGGCCGTTTCTTTGACATATATCTAGACGTATTGAAGTGGCCTGGCCCTGATTACCACCACTTTATTATCATGAAAACCAATGACTTGCCTATTGGGATACAATAACACGGAAAATTTCGTTGTACAATCAGCGAAGCTTGCGTCTCGAAAACTTCCGCAAAAAATGCCGGCGTGACGTAGACTGATAGGTTTAACGCCCTATTCGGAATACCATTCAACTCAGAGGACGATCCTAGAGAAGACTTACAGGATCTGTTTTTTTCATTGGCTGTATTTAGACTGTTTCTTCACAATATAATGTGAATCTTGTATTGCTGTCTTGGAGAAGGGCGTTGTCAATATTTTGCGTAAGATTGGGGAACGCAATGGTTGTACCTTCAAATTAGTTATAACAATCCTCCATGCATTGGCACTGGCTTCATTAAGTAGTTGCTTGAAACAGTCACTGCCAGCTGCCTATTATCGCCTGTTTAAATGAGTTGCGGTCGTGCTTGTACTCTGAACTCAGTTTCTTGTCCTCAAACCCGATGACCTTCTTCATTTGCACGATGGCATTAAGAACTTAGTTCAGCAATCTTGCAGTTTCATCAGTAATTGGCTCTCTTGCCTGCAAACGGCTCCATTTGAGACATGGACACACGATATGCTCCATGGAAAACAATCTTGATGCCTTTTCATTAGCCGCTCCATCCAAAGTAAAATCATGAAACGCCACTGCGAAAACCTTCTAGTTGAAGGCTTTCGTAGACCAGTCATATGATTTTCTTGGCGTTAAAGACTTACTGTTGTTAGTTTCACTCATACTAATGAATATTGGTTTTTGATCGCTATGACTGTAGTGCTTCCTAAGATACCATGTAGTTTCCTTCGCTAGACGTGCACCAACAAATAAAACATCTATAACCGGAACAAACTTTTGGTTGCAATATATGCTGATGCCTCCAAGAGGTTTTGGGGTGCTTCGCAGTAGTTGAGATTGATCTAAAGCAGTCTCATACGCCTTGAATTACTTGCAACCTTTTCAGCAAACACATCTGCTACTACCAGCAACGTGTTTGGCACCCAATCCTTTTTTTTTCTAATAAATAATTAACAGTTTGACTCTTTGTCTGAAGCATTTCGTTACTGGCACTAGCTCTCAGAACCCGCGAATCACTCAACCTACTTTCACCTTGTCAATTTTTAGGGGTTTGCTGGCACAGTTGCGACTTGCCTGTTAGCTGATTTTTGAAATTTGCACTGCCTAAATTGCCCATTGGCTGTTATTTCAAACTCTTCGGTTACTTCGTATTTTGAAGTTGAACATCGTACGCCTTGATTGTGTATTCATTTTTTGTTCTTCTTCACTATTTTATGTTTTTTTACCTAGAGCCGTGCCGTCGAGATCTTTCAGATCCGTACCTGTCTTAACCTTTCTCAAAATATCATCCTAGTGTGTTTCCCCTCTAGTTTAACTAAGGATGGCATCCAGGGGAATCTTGTTCCTAGGCTTTTCATTTTCGTCCGCACTATGTATAGCAACTCCTTACCAACAGTTGTTTTCTGCTGGTGTCTCCCCACCGGGTCTCGGACCATTTGATTGGTAGCCTCTTCATTTCCTGCCTTGTGTTTATTGCTACTTATTTTGAAACTCGCTGTTTTTTGGGAATCTGTTGTGTTCCTTTGATTCGTATTTTATTCGCATTTGCTATCTTCCCCTCTTATTTGTTTTTTTTCGGCTCACTGTCGCCATTTTTGTGACCGGCAATATTTTAGCTGAAACATGTTTATTACAAAGCTTCTGTCTTTAGTCTTTCAGCTCTTTTATCTCTCAGCCTGCACCCTTCACCATATCAATGAGTTGTGGATATTTTGTTTGTTCTCGTCAAAATTAGAGAACTCCCTAATATTTACACCCAAAACTGAGAGAGTATCATTCTTTTGTGGTCCACAAACGCATCTTTTTCATCGGGGCTTGAAACTGAACTTGGTTGGCCGGCCAGTTCTTTATGCTTCTCATGAAAGAAGTGTTAGTCTCGTGACTGTTACTGAGAGTAAATCTCCTGAAGCCTGTCCTATCAAAGCGTTACTAACATTTGTAAATATTTTCGAAACACATTCTTGAATCCGTGAAAGTTTTTTCTTATTTCTCGTGAATTAATATTTTTCAAACAAGTACAAATTTAATAACGGATTTAAACTTAATTTTTTTTTTGCTCCACTTATCCGTCGTCACACTCGCAGAGGTGAGTAAATCCCATACAAATTTAATGCATTAAAAATCGCTGCCGCAACATTATTAACGAGCAGCAAAAATACAGCGAATGCTTGACAATACATATTTGTCAATATACCAAGCGTTGCCAGTGTTGAAATAACACGGACTTAAAAAAATCTAATTGATTTTGCCGCTACCGAGAGTACTCGGTGGCCTTTTTCGAGATGTTGAAGCCATCTATAAGATGCTTCATCGGATTCACATAGAACGTGCTCTGATGTCTCAAAAATTGAGGCAGAGTCTGCAGATGATTCTTTACTCAGGCAATAGCCCATTATGAAGCCTTTAGCTTTCTTTTGATATAGATACGATAGCTAGATAGAAAAACTTTATTATTATGAAGCTGAAATTGTGTTAAAGCAAAACTTAAGCTAGGCCACAAAACCGGGAAAATCCAACCAGAAACCTACCCTGCGAGTGTTAACCTCTAGAATCCTAAATGAATTATAAATAACAGATACACACTGAAACATGTAGAAAAAATTGGTAAAGTGTAGAGTGTTACGAGATAGTAGATACTAGAACTATTGTTTTAATATTTCTTGAAAAATCTTGGTTTAATGGAACCTATTTAATTCGTTCCAAGTCTAGTCGATTGCATTTCGTATATTTTAATTATCTATTAAAAAATTGATGGAACCTGAACTTCACAAAGCTTATTGAAAATTTATTTTACTCAGGTAGAGCCGACAACTTTTATCTTATCTTCAACGTGAAGTTGATCTTATAATCTGGTAACTGTCGATAACGTAATTAATTATGTGCCGCTACTAGTTTTTATCAACAAATTCAAACTCAGTTTCTGTTGCATTTAGTTTCCATCTTTCTCTCTGCATATATTTATATCTGAATATATATTTCAACACAAGCTAGTCAATAGAAAGCTGTAGACAAAAATGATGTTAGCAACAAGACATGTGCTTATCACTTTGAAGAGATTTGTCGTGAAACTACAATCGATAAGGTTTTAGTAGAAACACTATGTTATGCTAGCACTAAGATCGATCCATCATTGTTTATATTTCAACTAGTAATTGTTATCTTTCTTTATAGAACTCTAGTCAGATTACTATTGACAATCACCGTTGTTCTAATAGCATGGAATGAATTTTTCGTATATAAATTGCATCGATTTTTTTGGAACTCAATCGATTGTAAAATGGGTACGAGATGGATTGTTTAAAAGTTTTTTTTTATTAATGCAATTAAATTTCATTCAGGCAACTGTACTCGAATTTTATTAGTAGCCGATCCTCAATTATTGGGAGAAGATTTCGATAAGTCTATTTACAAATGGATTGAAACGGCTGATTCAGATCGGTAAGTCTAGCTTGTAAGATAAATGTGAACAGTTGAAATAATATAATTTTTAAGAATTCAACTATTTATAAACGTTCTTTCATTATTCTAATAAGTATAATACATCAAAAACTACTTTCAAAAAAATTCAATTCTTTGTTAACTTCGATTAACACATTCACAACCGTCGAAAAGGAAGGAATTCTGAAAGTGGTTGCCGCAAACTTTTATCATTGGGACGAGAATACCAGTTACAACATTTATTTTGAAATGTCAATCTTGTTAGAATGACTAGTTTTAAATAAACAAATACCCATATTTGATCTTCAGGAATATAATACTCAAATGTTTATTATAATGTTTAAAAACAGAATTTGAAATGACATGAATTCACGTCAGCGTTCGCATATGAGTTATTTTTGGCAGTAGCTTTTTCGATTTTCGATTTCAGATATTTTAAGGCCGATCCAGACGCTCCGTTTTGCATAACCTTTTGTCTGTGCAGTTTTAAGACGGAATGAAAACGTTGCAATTTTTAAAGTGTCCACATGGTGCAGAGATATCTATATTTCGCACAGTTTTAGTGATATCGTCATGGAGGTGGTACTACTCTGGTTAATTTTGGTAAGAAAAACATTGCCGAAGGTCAGCCATTGTCGCTCAAAGTATACAAAGGAACTGAGGCACAAAATGAATCGAAAAACGGAGCTGATTAATCGAGTGAGCAACCACTTAGACTTCGCTGTATATAGAAAACCAACAGCGTCCCAAAGGACCATTACATTCGATTCAAATCACACTTACCCCCAAAAAATGGCTGCTAATCATAGTATGGTCCATAGACTGCTGAGCATTCCGATGTCACACGGTAACTTCAACAAAGAGCTAGCGTATATAATGAAAACGGCAACAAAAAATGGTTACAAAATCAAGGAAATTTAAAGTATCATCGCCAAAAAACGTGAGAAACTGCAGCAGGACAAGCCTCTCTACACTTTTTAGACAAGAAATGATGTCAAAAAAAGTTGGCAGCAAAAAGAATCAGCATACCAAAGTCGGATATATTCAAGAAGATCCAAAAAGAGCTGAAAAGTTAGTATGTGAGAACAGCAGCAACAATATGCTAGAAAATGGCTTAGCAAAGAAAAAGATGTGAAGGCTAAAGAAGAAGTCAACGGTGTGTATAAAATTACCTGCCCTGAGTGCAAAAAAGTGTATATTGGCCAAACCAGGAAATTAGTGGGAACCAGATTCTCGGAGCATAAAAAAGAGGCTGAGTGTTTACTAAAAAATGAGAGTAGCCTCAAATACCATAACTTCAAATCGTCAGTGGCGGAGCACATAATAATAGAAAAACATATAATTAACTAAAAAATTGGGAAGCGTGGTTTCGGGGTGACGGACGGCATCCTCTTCAGGTGCTGTTATTTACCATCCGCCACCAGACAGCACGTGGTCGTGGAAACAAAAAAGAACCTCCATTAATGTGCAAAAATAGTGTTAGCAAAGTTGCGAACCAAAAGCACACTAGTGGGCGGTGTTGTCGACTAGACACGGATGTTCAAAACTCAAAATAAATGATTATATGTAATTAACTTTTTGCACTTTGGGTTACGATATGCGGCTATCACTTCGCCAACAAATACGGAGTTTACGCTTGCAGAACGAGCTCATTCACAAAGTTTAAAAAATCATAAAGTCTCGTATATAGAACACATAATAAAGGTTCTCTTAAGTTTGAAGTAGATCCGCGAAAATAATATTTTTGTATTTTTTTACATTTACTCTTCCTTGATTGCAAAATGTTGCCAACTGCTACTGTTTTGATGCATCATAATACACAATGTACCGCAATTCTGTACAGTTAGTTGAACACATTTCTCGCTATAGCGCTCTCCCTTTTCAAGCCTCACAAAATTAATTATTTTCCGGTCATCCATCATCGAACTTTGATGACGCTTATACCAATTTGGTTTCGATGTTGCTTACAAAGAATATTTCTCATTTTCTTGGCTAGTAGCCGTTTTTGGCGGGGGACCTTGATACTTAATTCAACTTACTCAATTTTATTTACACAGTTCGAGTAGAATAGTGCTTCCTAAAAGCTTTCATCAAATCTCTTCTAGACTGAGCAGCACATTATCGATGCATCAAAGTCAACAGCTTTAATCAATTAACGTCTCTCTCGTTACTAATCCGCGTTTGGTCTGTTCCTTTTTCCTTTTCATATTACTATTTTATTCATTTTTTTAATGTCACTTCTCTTTACAACCGATACGACATCGATACTTTGTTGAAACCACGCGATGATTTTAGATTTTTTTTCTATTCATGGAACGAGTGATCTTCAACATTCTCTGTTTTCTACTTTGACGCACACTTATGTGGTTGAGTCTTGCATTTGAAGTCTTTTTTATACCAAAAGCATGTGTTTTCCAGAAATGTATTGTGCAAACAAATTTATACTGGCATAGATGTGTATGATACTGAGCCTGTTAATATTGCAGTCAATAATTTCGTATCAGATACTACTTTTTACTCATCCAAGCCGCATTGTCCTCAATACTACATTCAAATACTTTCTTTTTTGTTTCCATTAAAGATATGTAAAAATGACATACAATGCTGCTGTTAACTTTGCTAAACCGGATATCGTGTGTTTTTTGGGTGACTTGCTCGATGAGGGTAGTGTTGCGTCCAGCCAACAATTCAAACAATACGTGGAAAGATTCAACTCAATTTTCCACATCGATGATCATTTAAAGGTAAATCCTGTAGAACTTTAGCCGATCTAGAACTTCTAATGAATTCTAACTTTTCATTTTTGCAGTACGTTCACATACCAGGCGACAACGATATCGGCGGCGAAAACGGTGAATATATATCTAACTCGAATGTCCGTCGTTTCGAAATTGAATTCACGAGCAACGATATTTTAGACTACAGAGACCATCTTAGGTTCTTCAAAGTCAACCGTATGCTGATGGACATGACAAATCCAAGTGCCGAAACCAACATGAATCGCTTACGCGTTGTCCTTTCACATATGCCAATCCTTTGGGCCGGTGGTCCCGTGCTGCGAAGTGTTTTAAAGGATCTTGATCCACATATTATATTCTCGGCGCATTGGCATGATTCCCGAATATTTATTTATCCGTCGTCGAATATCGGCGCTAGTTATTTCTACGAGAAGCGTGTTGAGTCGTTTTCATTGAATGCGCTAAAGTCGCGGCAAGAATACTTGGAAATTGCTGTGCCTACATCGTCCTATCGAATGGGTAAAATAAAAGTAGGCTATGGATTTGCAGTAATAGGTAATTATTAATGTTATTTAAGAATCAATGAAAAGAATTGGTAGGGTTTCTGGACGCTAAACTATCAACAATATAGAATTCTAGATTATGTTTCCCCCAATCATTTTCTGTTATATTGAAAACAATTTCTAAAGTAAAAATATTTTCCTCAGGGGCGAAAATTAATTCGTCCATTCTTGCTTACATTTCAAATTTAATTTATCGTACAAACTTACTTGACAAACAATTCGCAGAAAAAGTTTTGTTTCTGTCGTTGCTTTTGGGGAAAGTTTTTTTTTATTTTCCTGACATCTTATAATACGATTCTTGCGAAGCATGCTGTGTAACCAACATTCCGCAGTGAATATTTAAATACCAATTATAATCCTTCCGGCATGCCGAGAGGCAGGAGCTGATCGTTATCTTATGAAGATTTCCACCTCCCAACGTTGAAAAAAAAGTGACAGATATCGAGATAAAATTCGCATCGAAAATAACTTAATAACAATCGAAGCCTTCCAGCAAGTACAAATTAATCCTGGTTTTTAAGGGCTAATGCACTCATATGTAACTTCTAATTCATGCGTAACATCAACGTGTACGACGTTTGATACAATTATTTCCTATAATAATTTAAAGACTAGATAATGCCTGTAATGAATTAATAATCATAAATGAAATGTGGTTAGAGGAATTAGTATTGATCTCATCAGTACATTCAAGACAGCGGAATGGTTCTTGGAATTCTTTAAACTTCTTTCTTTCTTTGCACTCACGACTCAATAAGCTGGACGAGTTCGTAAAAACAATGTTAATCAGGAACGCCATCCGCTATCCGATTGTGTTCTTCCTCAGTGCGCTGAAGATGAGCATGATCTGGCTAGTTGTCGACGAGAACCCAAGCGAACCAAGCCTTACTACAGTTACATTTAAATAAGGCTCCCGAAATCGATAGTTTACTTGCAAAGCTACTTCCAAAGGAATGGTCAATACCAACAACCCTCTCTAGCCATCACATTACTGTGTCAACTAAATATGGTTTTGTTGCTGGTCGTTCCTCACTTACTAACCTCTTAGAATTCTCCTACTTTGCGGCCAAGTCTCTGGCCAATAGAGAGCAAATTGATTGCATTTACACGGATCTTTCTAAGGCTTTTGACTCTGTTGACCATAATATTTTAGTGCGTAAGCTGAAGAGCTATGGCTTTCAACGGTCTTTACTCAGATGGTTCTCTTCCTATCTTGTTAACCGTGAATGCATTGTCTCCTTCTGCAATCATACATCTGCTCCTTTCTATCCATCATCAAGTGTTCCGCAAGGCTCCATCCTGGGTCCTCTACTTTTTTTACTTTTTGTCAACGATTTGCCTCAATTCATTCAGTCTCCCTGCCTCCTGTACACTGACGACTTTAAAGTCTTTAGGACAATCAACTCCATTATCGATTGTCAAGCTCTTGACCAGCATCTATGTGCGTTTCAACCCTGGTGTGACCTCAATAATCTAACGATTAATGTTGAAAAATGTCATAAACTTACCTTTTCCCTCAAATTCAACACTATTTATTACTAGGGATTTGAACCTCCGAGTCTAGTCGACAGCTTTTTGCCTGCTAGTGTGCTTTTTGGTTAGCAACTTACTAACACTATGCTTGCACATTGATGGAGGTTCATTTACTTCCAGATTACAGGCTGGTTCCATAATTTAGTGAAGTGGGAAAGTCTGGTTTCGGCGTGACGGATGGCATCCTCTTCAGGTGCTGTCATTATTGTTTTTCCTTATTCCTTACACAGCAGTACTCTCGTTGAAGTCGATCATTTTTGTGATCTAGGTGTCATATTCGATCGCAAACTAAAATTTGATCATCATATTGCCAATATCATGCTTAAAGCGTCAAAGCTTTGTGGACTCTTACTAAGAAATTCCACTGCATTTCGGAGACCCGAAACTAGTATAAAATTTTTCAATTCTCTCGTACGTAACTTGGTCGAATACTGCTCCCTGATCTGGTCTCCACACAGCAAATGTGATACAAACTTGATCGAATCTATTCAGCGTAAGTTTACCCGCACTCTATTCTACAAATTCAATATTTCCTATGCTCCTCACGATGTTCGTCGCAAACATTTCAACCTTGCCACCTTACAACAACGTAGAATATATTTAGACGAATCTCTCCTTTGCAAGTTTTTTTGAATATCCTCGACACTCCTCTCTGCAATGAACTTCGCTTCCGTCCTTACGATCTTCGCCCCTCCCTTCACCACATCTAACCTATATTATAATTCTCCCCTGACTCGCTTACAACGAAATCATGACCTTATGCAGTATGGTTCCTTCGGTTACTCTATAAATACTTATAAGATCAAACTAAGAAATCTTATATTTTCCTCTTAATTTTAGTTCTCAAATTTTCTAATTCACGACTGTTCTTTATTCTTATTGACTATACTTATTTCATTAATTAATTCATTTATTCTTCAGAGTTATCTTAGTCTTAGTTTAGTTCATCGCTACTATGTAATTGGAACTCTTCTGTTTAGTAGCTTTGTCAACAATAAACAATAAATAAACAGTTTATTGTTGTGTACGCCATAAATAAAGTGTTTCGATATATTTCTGTGCTGTAATTACAGATCAAACTATCTATTGAATTCCCCTTTAGAACGTTTAAAGAAAACTGGAAATCGCTTAGGTTTGGTGTTAGACTGGTTTAATTGTAACGTCATTCAGATCAAAAGTGCTGTGCTTTCCCTTTATTGAGGTTATATTTCGGGTATCTTAGTTGCGTTTACTTAACATTGTAATAATATTATTGTAAATATGTTAGTTCGTATCACTACCCTGTATAATGAACTTTGTCCGTGTATTGTAATAAATAAATAAATAAACAACTCTGAAAATAACCGAAATTCAAAAAACTACGTAAACAGAAAATATTATATTCTAAAGATTTATCCGACCTATCATACAAACCAAATAGCCACTGTAAAATAGATTCTAAAGTGCTGTGAGTACAAAATTGAAATTTCCTACGGTTTCATAGAGTTCCAGCAAGTGTGTGATAGCTGGCATAAATCGGAACAAACTTTATAAAATCTTGCTTGATTTTTGAATACCAGTTCAGATGACTAAAATAAATATGATTCTCAAGTCTATGTTCGGGGATAGCTAGCTTAAAGCTTTGAACGCTAATCGAATTTAGAATAGAGTGGTAGACTCGTCCCATGCTTTTAAAAAATTGGCTCTGGAGCACATCATCGGAATATCTCGAAATTTCCGTATGTGAATTTCCTCTTAGTTTCGCTTTTTCCTTCCTGTATGAGTTTGTTTGCAGCTTCTTATTTTTCACTGCAACAGGGGGAGGAGAGACTCCATTCTCAGCCAAGTGCAGCTGCATGCTCCAGTCAGGATCTGTAGCAAGAGGTATATTGTAAAAAAAATTCAAAATGAAATTGTCTAAGGTAGCACTTCCTAATCTGTGTGTTGCAAGTTGTTTCAGTGGGTCTTAAGATTTAAAGATCCAAACGATATGGCCACATCAAAGAAGAAAATATGAGTGAAGAAGTTTTTATTTTGTGATCTTTGTAGACACCTGTACATTATCCGAAATTTCTGTTGCAGCTTTTTAGCTGGATCTAACATCTATTCGGAGCAAGTCAACTAGTCGCAACAATTTTTAACCACTAATTCTAACCTCTGTGATTCACATTACTTCTTATCAATTATCTCAAAACTCATTGATTTATATTTAAAGTGAATATAAGTTGGAACTACCTTCCATGAAAATATGGTCTAAAGATTTATATCAAGTATTTTTTGCTGCAATTGGACAAATCAACCGATATATGTACAAGATTTGTCGTTGCTACTTCTCTTCATACATCTACATGAAAAATCGATCTCAAGAGTATATGTGATTTTGCGAATTAACGATTCAAAGGACTAGCAGAAAAATAACCAATACTCTAGACATTTATATAATGTTCGTTTAGATTGGTTTAAATGTGTCGGGATATATACCATCGCCTGAACAGTGTGCAGCAAAAACAGTGGTGTTATGAGTCAAATACTTGCAGTTAGTCCAAATGCAACATGTAACCACCTCTATAACATTCACAAGTAAGCATTAAAAGTCACTTTCCGATTCATATATGTAATAAATTCCGTGGCAGCCAGCTTAAGTCTCCGTTTTTTTGAGATTACACGATTCGGAAATTCTTCTCGTAACAATTTCTTTATCTCATGAGCGATGTAGGCCGCAGCACCATCTTGCTAAAGCCATCTGTTCTCATATATTGTTGTCCGCTCGCAAGACTGGAAAGGCGAAGTTCTAAAGCAGTTTCCTATGGCAATCAGCATTGATGGTAACGCTTGCACCTGCAGCGTTTTCGAAAAAAATGTGGTCCATAAATCTTGCGCAATCACACGAAGTGGGTGTAATAAGCGTTCGTAGAGTTTTTCGAAATTATTTGCTCAGTCATCATTGAATCCATAATTTCCATCCATAAATTTTAAGCCGTTCTCGGCGAGATTTACGAAACCTGTACAGTACTCCAAACGCAATTACAGGTCATCAAGATGAAGCTGTTGGACTAACTAGATTTTTTGGAGGTGGAGTGCAGATCTTTTTTCAAAATTGGATGTATCCTGCTACCCGGTATAACCAACTACGGTGAACTTCGTCGTGTTCATAATTCAGGGTAATAAACAGCGCTTTGCCTAGCAAGCTAACAAGCTGTTTTCTGTCTATCATCTAGAACGGGGCCCACTCGCACGTCTCACATCTTCTATGTTCCCATCATGCTCATATTTGGCCACAATACCACGAAAAGTGGGGGGAGATCTGTTGGAGCATTGCGAACTCCATAAAACTTCCGGTATGCTCGTTGATTAGCAATTACTGGCCGTCCATTTTCCAAGAACAATAAGACTATTTTCGTTCAATTTAAAATGGTTGGTGGTGTTTAATATTAAAATCTTTGTTCAATATTAGTAATTGATTTCATCTTCACAAAATACTACGTGTTGTTTTTTTATAAAAGAAAAACTTCCTTTTAATTTTGTGTATCTTTATTTGGATTCGTAATCGATTTTCGACCGTAATCGTTCGGACCGAAGTTTTTCTTTGTTCAATGTTTACTACAAATAAAAAAAAATGTGGTCTAAGTGCAACCCTTGAGGCCCACGCGACTAACTTCCCAGTGGGGTGAATAAAATGCTATAATTTTCTTTTATTATTAATTACTATTATTAATAATTATTATTATTAAACATTATTATTCTAAATTAATAAAATTACTTATTATTATTATTTTTATAAATTTTTTATCCAACCATAAAAGATTTGGTAGAGGAAGGCGTCTCCACCACCTGGTCATCCTCTACTAAAGCCTCGGCAACCTCGTCCTTTTCGTCCTCGTCATCCTTCTTGTCCTCCACTTCGTCCTCAACCTCGTTATTCATTTAGGTTTCGGAATCCACAACTATTATTGAGGGTATTTAATTATTATTTACAATAATCATTCGTTATTAAGAATGTTTGATCGTTACTGAATAATTATAATTGACTTTATATATACAATATCAAATTATAACTAATATTATTTGATTGTTTTTAACAATATTAAATTATTTATAACAATATTCAATTATTAACTGCATTAGCGTCTCTACTCCCATTCACCCAAACCTGATAATATAAGTTTCGAATTTCATAAATTAATCTTTATTTTTTTTTTGAAATAACATTTTTTACAAATTCGATCACAATTTTGCTAAAACGCACAATAATAATAACATTACTATGAAGGTATTTGGTATCTGCTCGAATTAATAGTGCGTATCAACAGTTTAAAAATAAGCAATTTTTGGTCGTTTTTTCAGGCTTTTCATCCTAAATAAAAAACGGCTTAACCGATTTTGCTGAAAGTTCTAAGTTACGTAATTATGCGTCGTTTAAAACGGGTCCCACGTCAATTCGATCTTTGTTTCTTGAGATAATCGAGACGAAAAATAATTACGAACGTACATACACACATACGTACGAACACACTCACAGACATCTCTCTAAAAACGATGGATTTGGATTCTAGAGACCTTAAAACGTGGAGATATGTCAAAATTTGGGATTCGCAAAATCGACCCCATTACAATAACTTCCCATAGGGAACTGGGAAGTTAAATATTCACAAATAAAATAGTTTCTAATATTCAAAATCGAAAAGGGACTTTTTACCCTCGCAGTATATCAGATAATTTCAAAAACCAATTATTCATTCCCGTTAAAACAGTCTATTTAAAAAAAATCAAAACTATAAGGCACCTTTCACAAGATGCGTTTTGCTTCGCACTTATTTTGCATGTCATGTGGAACGCTTTGCGAGAAGAATAACATATTCGCAATCAGCTCATTTAAACCTTTTAAATCCCCTGGAATGGACAACATATCACTTGTTGAAATCCAGCAGGGAATCAATATAGCGCTTCCATGGCTAAGAGCCATCTTTAAAGCATGTCTACAGATGGCTTACATTACACAGCGGTGGAAAGAAGCTAAAATAGTCTTCATACCCAAAGCGGGCAAGACATCCCACTCCTCACCTAAGGACTATAGGCCTATCAGCCTCACCTCTTTTCTGCTGAAAACTCTGGAAAGGCTGATAGAGATGCATTTAAGAGCTACTCTGAAACCACTCTCTAATGCGCAGCACGCATATACAAAAGGGAGATCGGTTGAAACAGCTCTTCACTCGCTCGCCAGCTATATTGAAAAGTCGCTAAGCGTCAAAGAATACACGCAGGCGGTTTTTATAGACATCGAAGGGGCCTTCAACAATATCAGCCACAAGGCTATTAAGAAGGCACTCGAGGAAAACAATGTGGATGGTAACCTGATTAGGTTTATCGTACAACTGCTAAGCAGCAGGAGCATTAACTCCACACTAGGAGACAGTATCCTAAGAAGGAGGACGTACAGTGGCACCCCGCAAGGTGGGGTGCTGTCACCTCTTCTATGGAAGTTAGTGGTGGACAAACTCCTGTCAACAATAGAAGCGACTGGCTGCAAAGTCGTAGCCTATGCAGCCGATATTGCAATAGCAATATCGGGCAAATTCGTAAACACCCTATCTGAAAGACTTAACTTTGCCCTGAGTATTCTTACCAAGTGGGGCAAAGAGTGCGGTCTGAAGATTAATCCGCAGAAAACGAAATTTGTGCTGTTCACAAAAAGGTACAAAATTCCACGATTTCTCCCACCCAAACTCGATGAGATAAGCCTCATACCGTCTCATCAAGTTGAGTATTTGGGTCTAATTCTGGACTCCAAGCTCGCGTGGAAAGCGAACATAGAAGAAAGAACGCGAAAAGCGGCATGCGCAATCTATTGCTGCAAAAGAGCCATTGGGAAAAAGTGGGGATTGAAACCCAAAATCGTATCATGGCTCTATACGGCGATAGTGGAACCAATTCTTCTGTATGGCGCAGTTGTTTGGTGGCCAGCTATTGCAAAAACATCCAATGCAAACTTGCTAAACAGGGTCAGAAGGATTGCAGCTATTGCAATCACCGGGGCCTTACGCACTACCCCGACAAAGGCACTGTTTATGCTATTGAATTGGCACCCGACGGAGCTCCTTACGAGACAGCAGGCCAAGTGCTCTGCGATTCGATTAAATTAAAGAGGTGGGATGCAGGAATCGGTCGACATCTACACTGATGGCTCCAAAATGGACGGAAAAGTTGGCTGTGGTGTTTTCTCAGAACAGCTAGGCCTGAAACTATCCTTCCGGCTTCCAGACCACTGCAGTGTTTTCCAGGCAGAGGTCATTGCAATATACAAGGCAGTAGACTGGCTGAGAAACCAGAAAATTTCCATAAGAAATCTGAATATCTTCTCTGACAGTCAAGCTGCTATCCAAGCACTATCATACGTGTACACCTCATCCATGATGGTGATGGAATGCCGTACACAACTGAACGTGCTGTCGCTTCTTTGTGAAGTGATTCTTTGCTGGGTACCGGGGCATAGTGATATACCGGGAAATTGCGAAGCAGATGCCTTAGCACGAGCTGGCACTGAGCTCCAGGAGTATACACTCACACCCCAAGTTGGTCAACCTCTAGCTTCTATAAAGCTAGGATTTAAGCAGCATTACATCAAGGCTGCAAATAGAGCCTGGTTGTTGGAGGAAACCTGCAGGACAACCAGGCAAACTTGGCGTGCACTGAGTTCCAGACGCACCAAGCAGCTCCTGAACACGAGTCGTGAAATCTTGAGTTCTATCGTGTCCATACTGACGGGGCACTGTCTAATTGGCAGACACGCAGAAAGGTTGGGCGTTCCCTTCAACGATTTCTGCCGGAGTTGCAGATCGGAAGAAGAGGAAGAGGCAGTCCAACACTTTCTGTGTGAATGCCCGGCACTGTCCAGGAAACGCATGAAAACCTTAGGCTCACCATTCCTGGACAGCCTCACGGAAGTAGCTGATTTAAATATCCGCTGCATAGCCGGCTTCATGCGAGAATCGGGATGGTTCTCGTCATCTCAAAGGTTCTAGTGCCGCCCTCGTCGGTATCACAATGGGCCTATCTTGGCCTAAGTGAGCCATCTTTTCGACAAAGAGAGCTGCCACTACAACCAACCAACATATTCGTGTGCAAATATGTACTATAAAACTTTATAAAATCTTTCACGGGCCAAAGAAAAAGGCAATCTGACGTACATTCAACGCATTTTCATTGCAGACAAAGTTCGAAGAAAAATCCAAAAAATTGATATTACATGCGTATAACTCATTTACCAAAAATTCTCAAGTGAAAACCTCTTGGGTTTTTAAAATCAAATCTGAAACGTGCGTGGTTATTTACTATGGAGCAGTAAAGAACCTTTCATATTAGAAAACAGTCCAGTTTTACATGCTTTCAACACAAGTTCACTTCAAGAACTTAGCATGCACACGATGGTGAATGCTATTGATCATTCAATATCGATATTTATAAGTAGACCCACTAAGGACTGTTTCGGAAAAAATTGACCTTTAGTGTATCCTGCTTATCTCCTGTTTAGGATAAGTTTAAGTCTTCATCAAGTATGCAAAATTAGCTATAAAATGCGACAAAAAAAAGGTCTAATCCATTCGTATTGTAAGATCGCTCTTGAAAAGATGTCATCAAATCAAGAAAAAGTGCGTAGTTTAATTGTGTGCAAATACCTGGAAAATCCCCTTCGTATATATTCGGTATTAGCAAAGAAGACCAATTCGTCGATCGCAACAGTGAAACGATCGATTATAAAGTACAAAAACAGCCTCCTTTTTGCTAGAAAGCCTGTATCAGGTGGAAAAAATTTGAGCCGAAAGGTAAACAGGAAATTTTTGCAGAGTCCTAACACATTCATTCGAAATATGGCTAAAAAAGTGCAAACATCGAACGCAATGATTCACACGATAAAGAAGCATTATAGTCTCGATCAACAATGAAGTGGTATGAGGACAACAATATCTCCGTGATGCCGAAAGCAGCTTACCCTCCAAACTGTCCAGGACTTCGACCAATCGAAAGATATTGGGCTGAAATGAAGAAAACATTAAAGAAAACAAACAAAATTGCTAAAACCGAAAAGGATTTTCAAAATAAATGAAGAAACGCATATAAGGGGGTCGATGACACCGTTGTACGGAACCAAATGCGTGGAGTTAACGGAAAGATCCAACATGTTTTTCCTTGAATTGAAAATTCATTGAATCTTTATGTAAATGTTAGTTAATATAATAATATAATAGTTCATATAATATAATAATAAAAATTAGTTCGATAAAGCAATTAATACCACTTTTAGAGACATAATTATAAAGGTCAATTTTTTCGATACACTCTGTCAAATCAAAAAATATCTATATGTATGAAGTCGATCGTACTTGTGTTTTCATTATAAAACTTCGATAGCAAGTAATTTATTTTGCATAGTGTTTGCGCGAGACCAAAGTGTGTTGAAAAATACAAGAACATTTCCATACGGAGTATTCTATTACTGAATTTTGGATCCGCAAACTATTCTAGCAGAACGCACAATAAGAAGGATTAGCGTAAAATTGTGGCAATCGTCTTGTTCCCAATCAACATCAGTTCAAAATTTTTGTAGAAAATTTCATACTATTTTTTCTTAGAAAAACCAGTAATTATTTTTTCTTTTGCAGTGCATCTTCGAACAACATCTAAAATATAGCAAATAATCAATTTATTGTGTAAAAAAATTAAAAATCGCGCAAGAATGGGAGAGGGGTTCACTAAAGTCTTACAAACCTTTACAATGAAGGAGGAAAGGGTGTGTTGTGCTCAAAAATTGAAGAAATGACCCTTACTTGATTAAAGGATGCTCCCTTATCAAATGATGATATGGAAATCCAAAGGTGGTTAAAAAAATTCGGTGGATAATTCTGTAAAAATGGATACAACTTCTGCAGTAATTGACGAAGCACCACAAGCGAAACAACATGCTTTCACGTTATTAACGTGAATTGTTGTGTTGGATGCACGTAATGTGTGATGAGAGAAAATTACTGCGTTGTCATTTCGTTGCGCTTAAATAAGATTGCATGGTTCGTTGACATGTGGAAGTTAGTTTGGTTTCTGAAGTCTTTATATAGTCGTCCGTAACAAAACGTATCATATAAAGGAATCCCACTTATTTGAATGGTAGAAGAGCATAGTCATTACGAAATATAAAATTTATTCTGAAGCTCACCTATTAGGCAAATATATTCACGAAATTTAATTAATTTTATACTTACATCGGAAGATCACCTAGATAATCTGCACGTAGAATGTAGCTATTAGATCTATTTGGAGGCCTGAACGTAAACTCTATCAAAATAATACTCGAATATCCCTTTCACTAGCTAAGAGTATATCGAAAATGGGGTTTGGATTGAAGCAGCTCTTGGATGAAAAGAAGAATATCGCAGGCTTGAATTATTAGTCAAAGATGTCCTCCACGTGGGATCCACCTGACATAGAAGAAAGTTAGACTTTTCTCCGGTGTAACATCGGGTTGGGTTTACAGATGCACTTTTAGGTTGATTTTAGGAAATTTTGGCAGTGTGAAGGCTCGAATTTTATTTAATCACTTTAAACTATCTCATTGACGTATTTTCCCTATTTTATATCTTCTTTATTTCTCTTACTTTGTTTTATTTATCTTTATGAAAATTCATCGAACTACAAAAAAATCTTTTACCTCTGGAAGCAATTTTTAATAGCCATATTATTCACTGTCTTGTTTTCTGATACTGAAATCGCGCGGTTTTCGATTAAATTTATTTATTTATTTCGCCAAAGCAAGGCAATCGCAGTCAACATATAAAAATCTAAATATATAAAATATACATTACAACAATATACTTAACCCTAAAATACGTGCTACATTCAATGTTAATTTATACTGTTGTATGCACGTCACAATTTAGGGATGGATGATGGAAGGGCTTTAGAAATGCTGGATTTAAAATTGAACTTGGAGATGGTAGGGGAGTAGTGTATTTGGGTACAACTTAATGCTTTTGAGTATGATCTTCTCGTCCTCAGACGAGGGGGGTTATCAGCTTTGTTTTGAATCATAGATCATCGATTATAGCAGGCCTAAATAACATTACTTGACAGAGTCTCAAAAATTCAGCTACCAAAACTACAACTTTATCTTCGAACTATCTTGAACTCTTGGCATAAAATTTGATGGATGTTGAGGTCCAATTCGAATAAATACAAACTGCCATTGGTTAGATGTATCCAGATTTCGCTCTTTATTACATATACGCATCAGTACGCATTAATAAACTGTATAGTAATAGACGAGCAAATATATATTTAATACTAATTTACTATCTCTTGTGTTTCTGTTTCCAATACAAACCTTGATGCTCTAAAAACAGTAGATTCTACCTGGAGAACACCTCAACTTCATAACGTCAGCCTGTAATAATCTTGTTTTCGATCGAGATTCAGGTCCCGGCGTTCAAAATGATACACATCGGAATGAAGCAATCTATGATACCCTCCAAATCAAACTCCATCTTGTCTTGACTAGTTGCTAGGTGGTCTCTTGCTTCTGCTCTATATTAAATCAAAATTTGAATCTTCTTGCGCGAATCATTTAATAACATTACATTTCTCCTCTCAAGAAAAAATAATCCAAAATTGCATGATCCGAATATTGAAAATAACGACGAGCCTCAGAAAAAATCCACCTAAATGTTTGTGTTCATGTTTTAAAGCCAACGTTTCCGCGCAAAAATGTTTAAAACAATTTTGACTATATTATTTAGATCATGTTTCTATCGAAATTTACATATCTTTTATTTTGCAGACAATCACAACAATCTTCAATATACAGTACTGTGGACGCATAGTCGTTTTATATTTTTAGCGTTGTACTTAATTTGGATCATAATTGCTCTTTTAATTGTAGTAATTCTCAACTTAAAACGAAGATGCCTTTTGAAATGTCGTAAACGAAACAATTTCCAAAGATTGTCTTCGATACCTGATTTCTAGTGATTCATTACACTTATATATAATATTTCCGGGTTAAGAAACAGTTCACAATTCTTGCCAAATAGATTAAAATGTCATTAATTATGAGTATTTGACTAATAATCGTTATTAATTGATAATTTTTAATTTTTACGGGTCTAAACATTTAGATAAGAAATTATAATTTATTAAGAACGAATTTACTTATCACACTCGAGTTTTACAAAAAAAAAACAGACTAAATGTATTTGTGGCAATTTTCAAACATATCGTAAATGTTAAAATATTCAACGAATGTATTCAATAAGTTAAGTTTAAAAGCATATGCTGCCAACATTTCAATGCATTAATGTTTCTGCCATCGACAAATGTGTGTGTTTATGTATCTCCTTAATAACCGTTTGGTATATCCAAAAACTTTAGTTACCATATCAAATCATACTGAAAACGAATGGCAATCAATAAAATCATGGAATAGGGAACCCATTACTTATTTCTATCTTAATAATTGGTAATCATAAGTTCAGGATCAAATAATTTAAAATATGATTGTTTCAAAATAAATCATCCCCACAAACGAAATTGTTCGATGATCCCAAGAAATGTGTTTACAACTAATTACAGCCTATTTAAAATATATATATATATATTTTGTAATGAACGATCGTTCAATTGTCTTGAGAAATTTTCCGCAATTTTCTTTAAAAAAAACTTAATACAGTCAGTCGTCCCAGAAATTCATCACCCAAACCTTCTTCGGCCTGCAAAGCGACATGTACAATAATATAATATTAAATTAAGGAAATATTTATACTTTATGGTACTTTGAATGAAATATACTATATACAATAAATACAAGAACTATACAAAACATAATAATAAAGTTGATAGGAAGTTTTCAAATAAATTTGAGACAGAATTTTAGTATCGAACGGCTCAAGGGATTTTGAATAGTTAGCGTTAAAAATGACTTGATATTAAACTGATTAATCTGTTTATAAAAGATGGAAATAATATTCATATAATATATGAAATCTGTGCTAATTATTAAGCATAAAGTTCATTTGTTCATTTCATTGGAAATTGCAATAAACAACAAAAGGAAGAATTTAGAAAAAGCGCCTATTGAATTTTTTTTTTATTGACTGTAATACACGATATATTAAATTTAAGTTTAAGTCGACAAAATTTAAATAAACTCAACAAATTAGAACCATACCTAAAAAATATCTGAGCAAATTTATTACAAAAATAAAACAGTTGTAATCTTATCCTCGGTAAATTTTTCTCGTCGTTGAAATTAACTCATCTTTTTTGTTTCCTATCACTTCGTTGGCAACTTCTGAGTTGCCTGATATATTTCGCCAATTTTTTTTTAATTTTTCCTTAAAAAATACCATAAAACAGTTGATTCGTCTTCCGATCGACGCGGACTAAAACTGATGAAGTTAGAAAAAGATTGAAAAATAGGGTAAACTTACACAATCGGAAATCAAAAGATAGGTAAGTATTTTGTAGTGGTATTCTCTAATTCAGAGATGTCTCACTTGTGCCTTAGTAGGCCCATTGTGATGTCACAAAAAAGATACAAGGATGTCACTGAAAATCCAAGGTCTTGGATGCTGAAAAAAAATTTGATTCTCTTTTGAAGCAGAGTATGCTAGTAACAATAATGTAAATTATTATTATTATAAAACCTAAAATTTTCATTCTCCTTTAAAGTGCTGAGCGTTCACACCGAAAATTCTAAACAGTTTCTTCCTCTTCTTTCGATTTGCAATTCTACAAAAGTCCTACAGGTTTTTCAAGTAGTCAGGCTCTGTTTGTAGCTTCTATCTAATACTGTTCGATACTTAGCTTAACGAAAACTGTAGACTTGTCAACACAGGCACTTAGTCTGTAGTTCTCAAGCTCATAAAATGCTCCTGCTAAAGCATCTGCTTCGCAGTTTTCAGCTAGATTACTGTGCTTTGGTCAGCCACAAAACTTAATGATTATATTTGCTCTTTTTGTGACACCAAAACAAATACTTCCATTTCTTATTCTTTCGACAGAATTCTTTTGTAAAAATTATTTTAAATCCCTCCACCACGAAGTAGCATTGTCTCTACTTAAAAGATTTTCGGGAGAGTGATTAAATTTACACGAATTTCTATTCTTGTAATAATTCATGAAAATCGTTACTTATTTTATTAAAACAAGTCGCGAGGTGCGACCCTTGAGGTCCGCTTCCGGTAATATGTACATAAATATTAAAAATATTAAACACAATAATAATAAGAAAATAATGCTTCTTTAAATAATAATAATAATTATAGATACTCGTAATAGTAAATGAAATGAGTTAGTATTACTCGTATCATCTTAGTGATCACACCCAGGGATTGAATCTTTACGCAGATCAATCGCAGAAGTGACCGGTTACAAAGCCTTTCCTACGAAAGCTGTTATTTTCATATCGATTATTGAAAGAAAAAGGGCGTTAGTGAAAATGTTGGCAAAATTTGGATTTCAGAGTTATTGAATGCAGTTTTTGTTTCTACACTGACTGAATTAGATTCGGCCGAGTGGTGGCCATTTTGGATAACTATCTGGAATTTCCATGGATGCCGCATGAACATTGAAACTGTATTATTTCACGATTTTATATTAAAAAGATTAATAGTCATTTCAGATTTGGCAGTCGATCTTGAATAAAACTTTCAATATGCAGCAGAGAAACATGAATAATATAGCTATAGCATTTGTCAGAACTGATCGGCTAAAAGAAGACCCCTTCAACAAAGCAGCTAACTTTTACAATACACTACCAGACAGAATTAAACACCTAGCGAACCCAACTTTCTTTAAAATTACACTAAAAAATATCTCCTTCAGGACCAACTTTCGAAGTAAGCTACAAGTACAATCAGCTCCACTAAACTCAAAACCAAACATGTAATCAACAGGAAATAATTCATAAACATCTAACTAAAAGGACACTAAAACTTACATATTTGGTACTATCCCTTATACCGATTCTTATCGTCTGGGAAGTACTATGTACTGAAATTTAAATTCGGAGAATTACTAAATTTTGATGGCAAGAGTGATTGAAGGAGATGGAGGTTGTTTTAATCAGTAGAAATCAGGCATGCCGAGAGGCAGAAGCTGATTGGTATCTTTTGAAGATTTCCACCTCCCAACGTTGAAAAAAACGATGTTTAATTATATGTAAAAAAAAATTAAATATTACAAAAGAAGGGGGAAAAGTAATTGGAGTCTTAGAAACCCTAAAAAAATCACTGAACTACTAAACAATACGAGTTTTTATTTGATGAAAGCTTTTTAAAGCATATGATTTTGGAAAGTATTGATTGCCATTGGATCTATACTATTACACCAGTTTACCTTTGAACATCAATAATCATTTCTTATTTTAAGGTTAATCTTAAAACGGCATGTAATGCGCAGTAAAAATTCGATGTCTGATTATATGTAAAACATAAAAAAATATGTTAGATAGAAGAAGAATTAACTAAAACCTTATGAATCCTAACAATAAATGAACTCCAAAAATTTGACAAATGATCCTTACGTATTTAATGGACGAATAGATAAAACCCCTAGTTTTGGGCACTTATTTTTATTTAATTAAAAAAAACAGCTCCAACATTGTTTTATAGAATCATATAAATGTGTTTAAACAGTTGGATTGACACCTTATCGATGCAAATTCAATGTTTTGTTCGTGAGGTATGGTGTATGACAGAAATGACCTTGGAGGGATCAAAAAAATCATCTGACCGAAGTTCCCATAGATCTAATCAGCTCTTGAGATTGCAAATAAGCATCGATTGTCACCTCAACAAAATCGATACGACTGCAAAACTGTCCACGAACATATGTACGTACGTAAGTGCATACACAGACTTCTTCCAAAAACATTTAAAATTTAGTCTAAAGACCTCAAAACGTAAAAATATGTGGAAAATTTAAATTTAAATTTTCGGGGCGATTACTATAACTTCCCATATACTGGGAGTTAAAAATCAAACCCAGCTTTTCATTCCAACAAAATCATCACATAGCTACTATATTCTACAAATGGAAACCAATTCATTCGAGTTTTTCGAGATATATGAGCTTTTTTGAGTTAATAGTTGTTCTCTCCTGTGGACAATTCCTTTTCAGAGTAATTAGAAAGTGTGGTAATTTTTTAATTCATTAACTCGTTTTCGAAAAGATAATTTCCCACTTGAGTTGTGTGCGTGAGTATTCACAGCATACAAAAAATTTGACATTCATAACAGCCGGTTAGGTCGTCTTTGTATTTCCACTCTTGAATGGTGCAAAAATTAAAAATTATTTGTTATTTGAATTTATTATTTTTTATGATTTTTTATAATTTTATTATTGTTCCTTGGTCCAAAGCTAAAAAAAACAATTTAAGAATAAAAGTTTTCAATACCGGTGGTGCTGCACACTACTGTTTAATCTGCTTTACCCAAGAGTGTATAACGGCAGATTAACGATAGTTACTCAAAAATTTCAAAATTACATCCAATCCCAATTTTAATTCGACACGCACACCATCTGATAGTGATGCTACCAACTGCTGCGCCTCGGGCGCCATCTCAGCCGGAAGCCCGAAATTTATGGAAACAACGAAAGAACGACGCCTCAAAAGATGGCGTATTGAGTTTACCACGCCAGCCATCGGTACATCCAGGTTTAAAAGGAAAATAATAAGTTTCGGTGGTGCGTCGCCGGCATTTCGAGAAAACGTCGAGATTTCACGCGTGTTCGCCCCGATGTGGCTGTCGTGACGCGTGCGACATCGCGGACAACGTTCTTATTGCACTCTCAGTTGGATTTCATGAGGAGGAACGGCAAATTACACGAATTTTGTGATCGGCAGAGGTTTGGTTTGTTTATTTCTCGGCTCGATAATTTTTTTCTTGGCATGTTATCGTCGGCGAAGTCGCCTGTGTTTTGGGTCTGTCCTGTGGCTATCTCGCGCGCGAATTTGTTAGTTGTCCGCGAACGGGCAGAGTGGGGAGCGTCCTTGGCAGGGAATCACTTGTATCAATAATCGAAAATGGAAATTGGAGTGGAAGAAGCGGCCGACTTTTTGCCTGGGCCTTACAAGCGCTGTTGTCAGATGTTGCGAGCAGCTGTCACTTTGGGGGTAGCGATGAAATCGCTTCACAGCTTGGCGAATGGCTTAAGTAGACGTAGAAAAAGGATGTGTTGGCTCTCCTAATTGCCTAGCGTGCATATAGGACAGACTTAACCGGAGAATTAATTAGACTTGGTCATCCGAATTCCATAAAAGCGGCATTCTGGCTGTGGAAAGTGAGAAGGGTTGTTGCTTCGTGGGATCAGCTCCCTTCAGTGTCGAGAAATTGCCACCATCGATAGAGGCACTCCTTTTTGGGTACTCGTGCTTTAAAGCATACCGTTCTGACAATATATTCTGCCATTTTTCGGAGTCGAGAATCTGTATTCTGAAAGATGAGCCAAGGGGAAGAACATTGAATCCTTTGCTGGTAGCAGTCTTACGCGCCGAAGACACAATAGGGATAGTCATTCAGTTTCCAGAGCGTCAACAATAGTTGTCAATTGAAAGTGTAAAAGTTATACATTCGAAACTTATGGTGCACTTTTTTCATTGACCCTTTCAGTCACGAATAAGAGATAGTGGAAATTTTTGTTATAAATCGGACTTTGGTAGCTAAACACTGATTATCACGAATTATGTGCAAAATCGGGTCGGAAACTACATTAACAAAAATACAGGATTCTATGAATAAACGAAAACCTTTGAAGCTACTTTAACGAAGCCCAATTTTTTTCCTAACGTTGGGAAGTGAAAAACTTCAAAAAGATACCGATCAGCTTCTCGGCATACTGGGTTTCTACACAAGTTATATAAACAAGATTTGACTACATACCTTTCTACCGACTAGAACCATATCCTCCTCCGTCTCCTTCAAATCACTCTCTTCATTTCTTCAGTACAAACTCCTTCCCATACGATAAGAATCGGTATAAAGAATAGTACCTAATTTATGGGGTTTATAATTTCAGATATAAATTTATAACTTCATTTCATATTGACTTCATGTTTAGTTTTGATTTTTGTAGAGCTGATTGTAATTTACTTCGAATGTTGGAGGTATTTTTTCAGTATTGTTTTAAAGGAATTTGAGTTCGTTGTGTTTTTTATTTATTCCAGTAACATATTGAAAAAGCTAGCTGCTTTGTTGAGTGTCAGTCGTTCAGTTCTGGCAAATGCGATACCTATATTATTCATGTTTCTCGTACTACTGTGTGTTTGATAAAAAACGTTTCGCCGAAAAAGCATGAAAAAATGATAACACATCAATTATCGCTCCACAATATTTTTGTGCAACTCTGACATAATTTCTGTGTGTAATCCCTAGTAAATTCTTGCCATATTCTCTTGAGGGTCCAAGTGAGCTGCCATGTGGTGGTTATATTTTTGCCTTCTAGTTTCTCCTTCATTATTGACCATACGTTTTGTACCAGGTTCGGGTTTGGATTTTAAGATGGCCAATCCAAAGTTGTGACTCCGTTTTCTTCTTTTCAGCTGTCCTACAAAGACGACTCCAAAGTTTAGGATCGTTGTCCTCTGACAAAATACAATCACGATTTTCGGAGCCATATGAACTCTAAACAGATTTAAGCAAACCGTTTTTATAAAGTTTGATCATTAATTGAGCATTCAAAGTTTCCATTAAAACGATTAGCTTCCCCTCTCCGAGAAGCATCCGTAAACCTGCACCTTTGCCGGGTGTTTTACTGTATGCCGCTAAATTTTTTTTTCTTTTCCAGTAATTACAAAAAAGAGGATTAATTTTTGGAATTCTTCGTACTGTTGCGTTTCAACAGCAGCAGAGGCTCAAAATGGATTTTATTTTGGCCAACACTACTGAGCCAATGCCCTGAACATCTACCTTTACTGGGAAGTTTGTGTAGCCTCCATAGGTATGGGGCATTAGTAGGCGTTGTAGATTACCCGAGTCTTGAAAAACCCATAGAGCTAAGCCGCCGCACAGTGGATTCATTAGTATGGGAGATGAGGTCAAAAATCAAAGGTTGTAATTTTTGGTTTTATTACAACATTTATATAAATAAAACACACATTCTTCAAATATTTATTATAAAAAAATTTTTTTTCCAAAATTTTCTTGATATTTTCATACGAAATCTACAATGTACTTGAATCACTATAAAACTACAAAAGAAGACTTGGAACTATTTTACTCAAACGGGAATTTGATTTTTGCGTCAATGTTCGCTTATTTGTTATTAGAGGATCTGAGCTTAGTAGTAACCTATTTAACAAATCTTCGTTTGTGGCTATCCTGGACATTTTGCGCGTGTTCCGTTCCCTAAATGACTTTACATCTTTATTTTTCGCCTCTGCAGCTTCTTCGGTCAGCTGTCCTATAGGCAATATTGCATGGCGTACAATTTGTGTACTATGTATGAGTACCTTGTGGACAGAGGCTGGCATATGATACCATGGGTATTCATTAACAATATCTCTGGCTGTTTGCAATGCGTATTGCTCAAAGACCTGAGCATTTATTTCGAAGCCAGAGGATAATGCTTTAAGAATGACTCCACATCTCTCTATGATGCGTTCGTTTACGCCTGTTATTTCTGCAGACAACGAAGGATTGGCAAAAAATCTTCTGGCCGTGTTCCCATCATTGGAATTTCCACCACCCTGTTTCGATTTGTCCACTATTAAGCCAGTCTTTTCTTTAAACTCTGTCTATATACGCTGTTTTTTTGCTGTGCACATTGCCCTTACATCTTGCCCTGTGCGCCATTTTTTGAAATCCAGCCTATAGGACACGTGGAGGAGGAATTCAAAAAAGCGAATTCACACATGTAGTGGCGATATTCCAAAGTCCAAGCAATTTTCATTTACCGGTTTACTAAGTGCTGCATCAATATCATTCATATGTGTGGGCTTAGCCCGACAACGATAGCATACTTGTGATGAGGAATGACTTGTTAGTGCGTTGCAGGTTTTTCCATCGACCATGGTGAGCTTGAGATCGTGTTTCACTGTCACCGTTTCGCCACCTGTTGTTAAAATGGTTGGAATAAGGAAAGTTATTTGCTGATTAATGTCATCCTGCTCAGCCTTGCTTGGGTTTCTTATTTTAGTTGGAACCGCACAGGCCTGCAGTACCTAGTTGATCCAGGACGAGGATTCTGCCAAACGATCTTCTTTTCCGACTCAGGACCTGTAGTACTAAATAGCTGTAATGGAACGTAAGAAGTCATAAACATATCACTATCGCTAAAGTCTCCCGAAATTCTCTGTTTAGACTCGGATTGGCCACTACTTTCATCAAATTCCCATTTTCCTATGAGGGTTAAATTAGAAAAGGCACCTTCTTGCATCGTCTCAAATACTTCTTGTGTGATCTCAGAAGCCGGGAAGCAGTATGATCCAGAAGACCCTGAAGAGTTACTTCTGCTGATGATTCAGTGATAGTTATTGTATCCGGCTTTGGATAACGTTCTTTCTTCGCTTGCAAGATTTTTGCATAGCTTGGAAAGATGTCCCAATGCGTTTTTTTCGGCTACAAGATTCTTAATGAGCTGGTATTGATTTTTAGTTAGCTTTGCTTCCACTAGCAATGAAATCGCATCATTCACATGGAGACGAGTTGGTTCTATGGACGCGGCTGTCTGGATACCTCTTAAGTCTTGCGCTAGTGTATCATCAAGACTCGCCAAATCTTCCAATCGTCTTCTGTTTGTTCGCGATGAACATGCCGAAAACGACTTTCTCGGTCTGCCTATACCTTTTCCTCCTGCTGGAGGTGTTATAACAGGTGTGGCGTCATAGTTTTCAAATTCATCAAGCCAGTCACCGTATTTTTCGAGGAAACTCGATTCTCTTCGTCCGTATTTCATCCATCTTGATAAAAAAACGCCTTGCACAAACAATTCACTCTATAACGATGATCACGATCGTCTTCTAAATTAAAAGCCCTTTTGAAGCCTTCATACGTCTCCTGGAGTTTAGAGGAATTGTTGTTCTTTTTTATCTGACGCCAAATATGAAACAAGTTAAGGCGTTTAATCATCCGACTGGATCCTGAAACTAAAATCGATCTCTTTCAATTTTTTTTTGCTTTGAAGATAGACAAAATGTTACCGGAAGCACACATTCAAGAAGAGTTTTCTCAAAGTTCCGCAAGTTTCCGCATACAATGACATATATGAACGTAAATGAGAGGAAATAAGCTAAATTATGTACTAAGAAATATTACAAGCAACAAAATGCTACAAAACTTAGCTCTTGTTCAAAAATTACAATTTTGTCACTTTTTTACATTTTTCACACAGATTTATAAAATTAGTACTAAAGAATAACTAACGATAATACAATTCCAAAAAATAAACCGAAATAATCCACATACCTGATTCTTGGATATCCATTGATAGAAAGTTTGTTACAATATAATATAATGCTTTTGATTAGAACTCAAACTTTTACAAATTAGTACGCTCACGTCATTAACACGACTGCATTGGAAGACAATGCCACTTTAAGTGCTACATAAAATACGATAAAATTTATAAATGTTTGAAATTTATGTACAATTATGAAGCGTAAGTATTTGTACGAATAATGTGATTATCAAGGTGAGGTTAGTGTAACGGTGATTTTTGTACTTATGACCTATGGAAGAAACCAATGTGCGCCGGGCAGAACTTTATAAACCCAAGGAATCTCATGTAAATACATAACAATAAATCCGCCTAGATTATCTTAAGTCAGCAAAAAGGATGGGGGAAGATATAATCTAACTTCACTGAAAGCAAGAAATGATATTAGAGCAATTGTTAGAAACTGATGACGAAACATATGAATCCGAATGAAAAGAAATTACAGTAGAGTGTAGACACATTTCCCATGTTTTTGTGAGGAGTGCTTTTCCAACGCTTTCAACGGTTGATGATTGATACAGTTCTAGCTTCTGAAGGCGCAATCATAGCGAAACTATCTCCTAATTGGTATCATGGAAAGTTGAGAGTCTCAATGAAATTTTCTGTTGATTTAGTGGATAGCTGCACCAGCGGCTTAATATGCATTTAGTTTATATGGTACTTATGTGTTCAGCCTGAAGCTCGGCAGTTATTCGTTTCTAGGCGTACAGATGAAAATTATCGGGGTGCTGCGGCCCAGAAATCAGCAGAAGTTTAGATGAGTCTCGCTTCGACCAATAAGTTTTGAATAAATTGCTAACTGAGAGAAATTGATACCTCAATGCGTGTGGAACGAAACTTCAATTGTACGTGAGGTGCCTTGAAGCCACATGTAGTTTACCGGTGTCGTAAAAAAATAGTTTGGGTTATTTCGTTAGAAAAGTACCTTAAAAATACCTGTACAAAATTGTATATCGATATTTAAACTGGTTTTCATTCTTCAGTGCTCGTAGTCTCCCTCCGTCCTACTAGACTTTTTGGAGCGCAAGCGACCTTCAAGTGCCCGAACATATGCCGCTTTGTAACTATTCGACTATTATACTCTAATACTATACATATGTACAAGTGATATTGCATAATCTTAGTTAGTGCATATTTGAATTTCACAGTGTAAGCAATAAAACTTTTGATTGAAAATGCTTTCAAGTCAAAAAAGAAAAGATAATTCTCCTAAATCAAAGAAACTTTGAATGCGTTTTCCTCGACGCATACTTTTGCGTAGATTTGTGAAAAAACTACTCACCCGATTTACTTGAAATTTTCCACAATTAACTATTTAACTACTGCACGGGCCTAAGATTAGAGCAAATACTATTTATTGCGTTTCAAATATATTCTCGGGGTGCGAAAATCGATACAAATGTAGAGGAAGAGATGGGATGGGTTCTTTTGTTTACGGCTGATAAAATTGCTTTAATAAATCTGAATATGTAAACCATACATTTCACTTTCGCCGGCTGTAATTATAGCCGGCTGAGCCGGTGGAGTCGTAAATAGGAAAAGAGAATTTGTCTATCGCATTTTGATTATACATATCACCGTTTTAATGGGTTCGTCCCTATTTATTACTAGTCGAGATCAAATGGAAGAGTGAAAAAGGAGCGATTATTAATCAAAACAATTTTTCCGTGAGGTGTAGTCTTCATTTGTAGCAGAAATCGTGTTTAAATTATTGCAATTGAAATTCAATCTCGTGAAAAACTTACTTATTGCCCTAAATTTAGTCCCATGCAGTATTTTATATTCAAGACTAACAGATTTTTTTCTTAGTTTATGGTCACATAAGGATATTTTTCTCAGGGTTTTACGAGACGCAATCCGCTTTTGCTCAAACGCTTGTTCGAAACGGCCGCCATTTGGTTTTATATTTTTTTTTAATAATGTGAATCTGAACCTTTAACCTCAATATATTTCAAATTTTAAGTCTATATCTTTAATAGCTTGTTTTTTATATGCATTTTAAAACAGATCCACTTTCGCCTTTAGACGTGATTATATCCTTTGAGTAAAACTCCATGTTACACTCCAGGAACGATCTGTAATATACAGCTGTGGACATATAACTAGAAACACTTGTAGTTTAATAAGAAAAACTCAATTCACAACCTCTTGTAGTCTCTTGCATCTCTCCACATATATGGAAGCCCATGCTTCTTTCGCCGCTTGAACAATGACAATTGATTCATGTTTGTGAAATTTCTTACTGCTATTGCATGTTTTCTGTATTCACACAAGTGCTCTATTAGATTTAAGTCCGCACTCATTGATAGCCAGTCTAAAATGGCGACGCTGTTGCCCTCCAGAAACTTCCTTGTGTGTCGTATGTTTGGGGTCGAGAAGCGGATAGTTTGTCTGTCCATACCATGAGTTGTCTTTTGGACTCTTTTAGCCCGGGGAATATCTTGGACAGCCATGCGGCTTCCTCTTCACGTTTGAACTGCAACCAATGAAACTGGCTTTTTCAAACTGATCATAAAGAATTTGCATGCCATTATTGTAAAATAAAGTGTTTCTAATTACGTGTCAGCTCGAAGTCTTGGGTTTTCCAGGACTTTGTTGCCCTGTCGCCCTTATAGAGGTAGCATCGACCAACTCTTTGCCTCACTCATTGAATCAGGAAAATAACAAACCTAAGACGAATTAGTTATATCGAAGAATTTATTGACATATTAAGTTTTCCTTAGTAAGCTACAAGTGTTTCTAATTATATGTCTGCAGCTGTAAATGAAGAACCTTCAGTATTCGCTTTAATATTTGGTTTCTCTGGCCACCAGTTTTACTAGTCTTAATATGTTTTAAAACTAAATGAATGGATTTAAAAGAAAGCTTATTTTTATTATCTTTGAACCCAGGTAAAGTTTAAACAGTCTTCACTGCAAAAACAATGGCGGACATACCATATCCACCAGGATGCAAGCCGTTAACAGAAGATCTTGGAGCCGACGAGTTGATTCGTCGCCTCAAGGTACGTTTAACGCAGCAACCGATCGTTTTGCAAACTATATTTCATAATTTTCAGACTCTTACGCACACACTACAAACAATGGGCCAAGACGATGGCATATATCAACAATATATACCCTTGGCGCTGCACTTAGCTGACGAGCACTTTCTAATGCATTCATCCAGGGATGTTCAACTCCTAATAGCGTGTTGCATTGCCGATGTGCTTCGAGTCTATGCGCCCGAAGCGCCATACAAAGATCAGGAGCAAATCAAGGCAATTTTTTTATTCTTAATTAGACAATTGAACGGATTGAAAGATCCAAAAGATGCTGCGTTCAAACGATATTTCTATCTATTGGAGAATCTTGCTTATGTGAAATCGTTTAATATGTGTTTCGAAATTGAAGACTCGCAGGATATATTTTGTTCGTTATTCTCATTGATGTTTAAAATTGTCAGGTGGGGTTGTGAAAATCTGACGAAATTCGTGTTTTATTTTTAGAATTTTGGTTTTTCAGTGATGAGCATAGCGCCAAAGTGAAAGGCTTTATTCTGGATATATTTATTCCGCTTATAACGGAATCGGATAACGTTTCAAATGAACTGTTAGATATTATCTTAATAAATATAGTTGAACCAAACAAATCTCAGCGTAGAAATTCATATTTCTTGGCCAGAGAGTTGATTTTGAGAACAACTGACACATTGGAGACGTATATTCAGCTGGTAAGTTCGTAAGGCATTCTTTGTAAAATAAAAATAGTAATTCAATTGGATTGGGGGTCACAGTTCTTCAACCAAGTCTTAGTTATGGATAAAATGGATAAAAACTACAGTATAACGCCGAAAGTGTATGATCTCATCTATGAGTTGAACATAATCAGTCCAAGCATACTGGTTTCAATTCTACCGCAACTCGAGTGCAAGCTGAAGTCCGGAAACGAAGGAGAACGACTGAGTAAGAAAGCCGAAAACAATAGTCTGTTCAAAAGAAAATATAGTTTACTTTGTATTATTACAGAGGCAGTTGCTCTGCTCGCCCAAATGTTCTCCGAGAAAAATTCGAATCTATCAAAGCGACACACATCGCTTTGGAGGCAATTCCTCGGACGTTTTTACGACATTGCCGTCCCGATTCGCATCAAATGTGTCCAAAGTACAATGCACTTTCTGCTCAATCATCCGCACTTGCGAAAAGAGATAATCGAAACGCTAAAAGTGCGTCAACATGATTCGGACGAAACGGTACGATACGAGGTTATAATGGCAATTGTGGAGACCGCTAAGCGGGACTTTCAAATCGTATCCGAATCCGAGGATCTGCTCGACTATGTCAGGGAGCGAACGTTAGATAAGAAATTTAAAATAAGAAAAGAAGCAATGAATGGCCTCGCAATGATCTATAAAAAATACTTATCCGATTCGAATGTTCCCGACGCCACTAAGAATGCTATTAATTGGATTAAGGATAAAATTCTACATGGCTACTATATGACTGGCATCGAAGACAGATTGCTAGTCGAAAGATTACTGATTACTTGTTTAGTTCCTTATCAATTGCCAGCCGAAAGTCGAATGAAGAAACTGTATCAATTGCTGGGCACAATCGATGACAATGCAACCAAGGCGTTCATTGAATTGCAAAAGAATCAGTTGAAGGTGCGGAAAATTGTGTCCGATTGGATAAAATTGCATCGAACGAAAGAGGCGACACCGCAACTCCAGAAGGAAATGATTGCGAAATGTGTGATGATATCGAAGTAAGTTTCGTATATATCTGACAATGAAACTATTCAATATAATTTTTCGATGTTTCAGGCAACTTCCGGACCCTATCAAGGCACAAGAATATCTTACTAAGTTCAGTGTGAACATGAAAAAAGATGTCGCGTTGCTGCGTGGAATGGAGACAATTTTAAAGCGAGATGTATCCTGTAAAGAATGTGCCGACACGATGGCCAGTGTACTTAAGAAGCTGGGAAACCCAATTATGACAAATTTGTATTATAACACAGTGAAAATGTTGTTGGAGCGAATCGCTTCGGTGATGGTTGACCAAAGTTCGATCGAAATACTTGTTGGGTGAGGAGTTGCTAGCGACTTTGTTCAAATGAATGGTAATCACACTTTTGAAATGTTTTTTCAGTTTGATAGAAGAATGCATGCAAGGTGGTAACGTCGTGAAGGAAGTCGGTGTTCCGGCGGAATCGGCCGGCGAAAGAGGGTTAAGATTACTTAGCGTAAGTATGAAATATGACCGTCTATTTCAATCTTGCTTACTGAATGTTTGATGCAGGTACTGGCGTACATATTCTCAGCCCATTTTCAACATGAAAAGATTCTCCGTCACATGATCGCCCTGCTGAGCTTTGATTTCGAGTACACGGCCCCATACATTCTGAAGGCATTCACATATTTAGGACGATACAAACCTTTAATCGATTCTCAACCGGAAGTTCTGCAGGAACTCGCCCCCATATGCAAGGAATTCGCAATATCTGGAACACCGAAACAAGCCAAACACGCAGTGCGTTGTATGTTTGTAAATACACAATCATCGGAACGTTCCGAAGTCTGCGATATTTTCCCAGACATTGTGGAATCCTTCAAACACACGTTGAATCACGAAAACGAGCATTATCGGACGGCAATCGTATGCCTCGGGCACGTGGCTTACAATTTGCCGGATCGATTTTCAACGCAAATTAAAAACCTGATATCGCGACGCATTGTGAAAGAACTTTTAGTGAAAGACGTACCTCCAAACCGACCAGACTTACCCACGGGTGATTGGTGTCACGAAGAACAGCTGCCCTACCTAACACGTTGCCAGGTGGAGGGGATGAAGACGATGGCCCGCTGGCTTTTGGGCCTGAAAGACGATACGCAAGCTGCAAACAAGACATTCCGCATGGTGGATGCGTTCATCAAACAAAAAGGTGATTTGTTGCAATTGGGACATGTATCGCCTGCGGAAGCGTCGTGGCTGCGATTGAGTGCAGGTAAAGCAATGTTGAAAATATGCGAACAGAAAGGAGTAGGCGACCAATTCACTGCCGAACAATTCTATCATTTGTCGTACTTAATGGTAAATATTTGATTAACTGCTGGATCTGCAGAACGTGCTTGGTAACTTGTTTTTATTCAAGAACGATTCAGTGCCAGAAGTGCGGGAAATTTTCGCTCGGAAGTTGCACAAAGGATTGAGCAAAGGAATACCACACAAATGTCTACCACTGGATTTCATGGGCTATTATGCATTAGGCGGTCGGGAGCCTGATACCAGGTAAATAGAAATCTAAGTAAATTAATAATATTGCATCAGCTTCCGACCTTTGGTTCAATTGCGACGTACGAATTTTATTTGCAGATTAGCAGGATTGCTTAAAACCTATATAGAGACTGATGTGAATAAAAGACGGGAATACGTTAAGACTTTTGCGACAGGTAGCACAGCTTAGATTTCACATTTGTTTTAATCAATATGTTCCCCTTAACAGTTGATCGCGCAATGAACCAACTACCTCACATTCTTCCCGACTATATGCTTGTGTTTGCCGTACCAGTACTCACCCACGATCCGGAATTCACCAACCCCGAGGACGTCTCACAATTGAAAATTGTAGAGAAGTGCTTATGTTTGATCATGGATCCGCTGATATCAAACAAAGAGTTCTTCTGTTGCGGCTTCTATAAAAGTATCATTGAACGAATGAAAAACCACAAGGATGCATTTATACCCGATGATGAAACAGTTAATCACGTAAGTAGCAATTTCAGCTTTGATCCTGAATAATTCAATCTACTCCGAATTGTTTTTTTCTTCTTCAGAAAATGTGGGCGATCTGTGACATTGCTATGAAGGTGATAAACAAAAATGCAACGACATATGACATGCGAGAGTTTCCATTGGACGCAAGGATACCTTCAATGTATTTCCAACCACAACCGGAAGCATTCGCAAACACAAAAATCTATATACCGCTTGATATGTACGTATCGGCGCCAGCTGGAAAAAAGACTGGTCAGTCGTATCTAATGGGTGGCGAACGAAAACGACCGCAACAACGGAAGATATCAGAGAGTAGTTTAGATCAAAATAATGCGCAGGTAAAGTATTTCAATAATTACTTGTGAAGTTTGTTTGAAAATTTGTTCTCATCCGTCTCATGCGTCCATCGCATTTTTATCACTGAGTATTTGTCATTCGACACGACCCTATACGCAGGGGTAGACTGTTATTCACTCCTTGGAGATTTTTCTGGATCTAAAGAACCGTTTAGCAATTGATTTTCGAAAAGCACGTTGGTTCCCACCCTCTATTTGAGCTAGCCGATATTCCTCTTTGTGCTCGAGATGAAAATTCTCGACGATGATTGTTGTACCGTCTTCCTCGACTTTCATCATGGCATTTATAAGCAATTATTTTAATGCCTGATTTTGCTCAGGTGAGCCTGTTCGGTTGAACTATCGTTCATCGATACGTGTCTTTTTGAAAAGTTTTATTTTTTAGATGAGCTAACTTCTTTCAGTGGCAGGTTTGCATTGACAGGCACTGAGTTCGGCTTTTAATTCCTTGATAAAAAGTTGAATTTTCTCTAGGGAGTTAGCATTTTAGCACTTCCTAACATCGAAATCACATACACAAATTTATTTCGGCCATTTATTTGTATTTCCAAACAACCATCCTTCAATTTTAAAACACTGTATTTCCCAAGAGGTCTCACAACTTCAACAGCTCAGACTAGAGCAAATTAATTTTGACTCTTCATCAGCAATGGTTTTCCATCGCCTTCTTACATAAAAATAAATTTTATTTCAACCAAAAATATGAAAATATATATTTCGTAATACATGCATTATTTCATGCCAAATTTAATTGTTTTACCTGTACCATTAATTCGTATCATACTCATACTTCATTTAGTTTTCTTTTGCTATATCTTCGTTCGTGTCCTTATTATTCTAGTTCTCAATTTGTTATCACTGCTTGTGCCTCTGCGATCTCGATTCTAAATCATTGTCTCGAATGTTGGAGGGGTGCGATGACCACGTGATCTTCTTTCGCGGGCAATTCACTAAGCTTTGCCGATACGTATAACATACGTGGCACTCCTATTGAGCCTGACTCAGTCTCCTTCAATGAGTACTCTTGCGTCACTCAAAGCGCCAAATTACATCCATTCGATGTCAAAAAGGAAAAGCTTCAACGGAATTGAACCAATGGAGCCCATTTCGTGATATGATAGTCACAATGCTTCGTGTTTTTTTCCTTTCAGCGTACTTTGTTTCCTCTTAATTACATTTTGTTTCTTTTTTGAGATTCGTCACTAAGGCGACGTTTCTTTGTACTCTTGCTTAACAGTTTGCAAAATTGTTCTACACCTATTTCGGATTTGAACAATTATCTCAATATTTCAGCCACGTCCAACAACGTCTTGACAACAAACTCAGCCAGAAAACTGTCAAACCGTTACCAAACAGACAGGACGGTCGCGAAGAAAATTGATAGTGAGTTTCAAATTCGAATTGTGGGGCTCAAATCTATAGAATTTTGTGGAGTTTTTTGCAACGCAAGAAATATTCAACTCACCAAGATTTTTCCAAAATTGCTAAGAAAACTCTTTATATGTCGTGCTGACTGACGTACTTCGTTCTTTCGTTCCATCGTGATTCACCCGTCTTTGGTAGATGATTGGTCCTTACTCTTCCGCTTCCGCCTTAATGTCGCCTACACCAATCTCGCTATCGCCACGAATTCCTGTATTCGTTTAAATTTTTGGCTATGATGATTTTTGAGGTCTCTCTGCATTCCTTGCACTATAGTGTCTAAGCAAAACAGGTACAAATTATATATTAAGCCACTGTACATTGAAAATCATAAACAATAGTAATACCGTAAAACCCGTTTAAGACGATTTCACAGGGACCTAACCAAAAACGCGTCTTAAGCGAGAAAGCGTATTATGCGGGATAGCGAAAATAAAACGTACTGTAATATGTTTTATGTTCTTATTTCGTATATGTAGGTATTAAATTATACATTTATCAATTACGTTAAATACATAGTGTAATTATAATTACGTTATCTAAAGTAATCACTTATTTTGGCTTGAGAGAGCGATTTTGATGCATTAGCAATTATAAGATTTTCAACATAATTTAAACTTTGCAATGCGTCTTCGCTTGATTCAAAGAAGTTACTTAGCGTATTAAATCATTAACAGCTGATAATCCCTGGGCGCTTGACAAAATCGGAGTTGACTCATCTCTGTCTTCATCATTATCACTTAGGGCCTCTTTTCGTGTGTTATTCACATTCTCAATAAGATCTTCAATTGATTGAATTTCATACGGTGCTACATTTTCATCAATGGAAGAATATCCAGAAAAACCCTGCAGTATCACGGGTTCTTCTTTTTCTTCCAACACGACGTCAACCCCGTTATTTTTGAAATCTGCTTTCTTGAAACAATTTCGAATGGTTTCAGGCTTAATTGCTTCCCATGCCGCTGCAATGTTTAGAACGCATCATGCACAGTCAAGGGTCATTTGCTATCAGGGTCTTCCATTTCTCGAAGATAGCGATGTATTAGTCTTGTCCTGTGACCTTGTTTAAGGACCTTTATGATGCCTTGATCCATTGGTTGTAATTTGCTTGCCGCATTTGGAGGTAAGTAAACAAGCTTGATATTCTTTAGTTTAAAACGTTTAGGGTGAGGGGGGTATTTGTCAAAGGATAGAATTATGCGTCTACATTTAATCTAGAAGTTATCATCTGCAGCTTTTAACCAGTCGATGAAACGAATGCCGGTCATCCAAGCTCGAGATTGTGCATCATATTTTACAGGGAGCGATCTTACGTTTTTGAAACAACGTGGATTTTTCGTCTTACCAATCACTAGCAAACGCAACTTTTCTGACCCATCAGAATTGGCACAGGCCAGGACAGTCAGTCTCGCTTTATTTGCTTTACCACCATGACAAGTTTCTCTCTTGAAAACATAGGATTTATCTGGCATCAATTTAAAAAAATAAACCGAATTCATTTGCGTTAAAAATGTCTCGCGGTTCGTAATTTTGCAACAATTCGGGAAGTGTTGCCATCCATGTATCAACGTCTTGTTGTGCCACTGTCTCCGATTCCCCACTGATTTGACACTTGGTACACAATGCCGTGGCGATTTTTAAAACGATCTATCCAGCCATTTGAAGCGTTAAAATCAGTGATTTGTAAGCTTTCAGCAATTTTACGCGCGTATTAAACGGGATGACGATCGTATTAAGCGTTAAGAAATGTATGAAAACATGTGCCAAGTTGCAGGAACTGGTATAAAATGGCGTATTATGCGAGAAATCGTATTAAGCGTGATCGTATTAAGCGGGTTCTACTGTATTTACAATGTCTGCAACGTACATCACACAAGCCGCACACGGCTGGTGTCATATCAAGTAGCTTGCGTATGAATGGCAAGTACATACGCAAAAATCTGAAGTGGCACTGTTCAAAATAATAATATCTAGGATTGAACCAATATACTAAATAAGTTATTGGGTCAATCATTGAAGTAGTTGACCGACGCTTTTTAGTAGCGTGAGAAGTAAGCTATTAGTGTAAATAATTTATGTTTAAGAATTCATATTTAAGTAGGGATAAAACAAAAAATAAAATCAATTCTGTTGGGAAAGTCAAAGAGAGAGGAAATCTTATTTTAGATCATTTCATCCCAGGGTAAGCCCCCAGTTATTTGTGTTCAACTAGATTTAGGCTTTAATCCGAGTCGCATTTAATTCCCTCTGTTAAGACGCGTCCCCACACACTTAGTCATAAGCATTTTTTATATTCATAAACTCATAAGCATTTTTCAATCATCATAAACTCAAGCATTAAGTTCAAATTTCAATAAGTTTTTCAAGTTTATCGCCTCTCTATTAAATTCATTTTCAATATCCATATCTGTGAAAAAGTATAAACCAAAGTGTAATGTTTGTTAAGTTTTTCATTTATTACTTAGTCCATTTGCCCTTATTTTTGAATTCATATAACAATCGACTTAAAATGCTATTAACTAGACTATTTAATACGCTATCTGATATCTCATTCCAGGCTTCTATTATTCTTTCCTTCAGATCTGCTACATTTTCAATGGATGATTTCACCTGGTCGTAGAATTATATATTTTCTATGGGGTTCAGGTCGGGACTTAATGCTGGCCATGGTAATAATTGGATTCCATAATCCTGAAACCACTTTTGTGGAGGCAGCCGTATGGATGGGTGCATTATCCTGCTGAAAAATAATGTTTTCGTCTGCCGCTAGCGTCACAAAAGGCAGTAGATGAACCTGTAGTAACTCCTGATATCTGACAACATTAAGTCTACCATTGACGAAGGCTATTTCGCTTCTAGCATGTTTTTTGTAGCTGCCCAAATCATCACAGAACCACCTCCCTGTGCTCTTCTTGGCGTGATTCTTCTATCCTTTCGTAAATCGTGCCAGTAGTAGTTAAATCGATCTGGTCCATCGAGATTGAACTTTTTCTCGTCGCTGAAGATCACTTGGTCCCAAATGGTTCCTGTTTGGTTGAAATTTTCGGCCAATTTCAGTCTAGCTTCGATGTGACGTCTCGTCAATTTGGGGTTTTGCAAACATGTGTGGTATTTAAAGTTTTTGTAGGATGCAGCCCATTTTCTAACTTAGCTCGGATCACATTGCAAGTTTAACCGGCTAACAATTTTCGATGTTGGCGCTCCTGTATTCGATAGTTCTCTTAAAACTGCGCGTTTCACACTAGGCGAATATTTTGGAGGACGTCCAGATGACATCTTTTTCCCATAATTCTCCATTCCAAACTTCAACTAATTTTTACCTACACTCTGCGATCTTTTAATTTCACTCGCGTTTACTCTCTGAGTTTTTCCACTGTTCCTTAAATCAATAATTCTATTTTTTCAACATCACTTGTTTTTTTTTCACGGGGCATTCTAGGGATCGTTCAAAGTGTTAAATGCTACATAAAAACTCAAATCCATGTTAGAAACACTGTTGCCAAACTTAGAACAGCAACTGAGTTTATAATTATTCACAGCTAAATAAGGACAATTGAGATTTTTACTTTGTACTTAGCGTGGTTGGAAGAAAAGGAAAGGATTTCCTTGGAATCTCAAAATAACATGTCCAGGCAAAAAATCATTTCTTAGAAATGCATTAGAAAAAAATCGAACAATATGTTGAGTCTATAATTATTCACAGCACTTTAGATAACCATTATTTGAATCGGATCAGTCACTATTTCGTAAAGCTCGTAATATCGAATGTTACTGCGTTGCTTCTATTGGGTGTTTGCAATTGTGGCGTTAAATTAGATGAGGAGTAAATAAAGTGAATTACAGGGAAAAAATCGAGACTCAAAGAGTAAAAATGTCCGTAAATTGCATTTTTCAGGCAAGAAAAAAATTATATGCTCGTGTTTTATGCTTAGTTCAGCATTATATTATTGAATGGAACAATAATTAAGGCACAATTTAGGCACATGTACCAATATTTAAAAATAAAATATAACTTTCGACGATAGAACAAAGTAAAAAATTGCAAAATATTTGATTGATTTGATTTTTTTCAATATGTGCCCTTAAAAATGAAGAAAAATCCACTCCGTGATGACCCAACAAAACAAATACGAATTTCTAAGAAAGTACCAATGGAAGCTAGCAATATATCATACAAAAGCGAGGGGAGTGTGAAATAACGCGAAATTTTATCTCGGTCACTATTTTAGATTTGTTGTTGTTTATAGGTCATTACATCCAGCAAATATTACGGTCGCTAATTCGCGAGTCTACTGTACCATCATCGTATACAGCAGCAGTTTCTCAATTGGACTTCCTTGGACCAATTTTAATATTTTCTTCATTGACGATTTTCTCGTCTTTCATGCATGCCCCATATATGTTTGTGGCCTGTAAAAAATCTCTTCTTTTATAAACATGAATCGGGTTTTCAACGTCAGGAAGTGTGAACCAACCATAATGACAATGTGTTGAAATTGATTCTACTACAGGTCTTGGAGCTACTTTTTATAAACTAGTTCGTTTCAATTTGCATCAATATGATATTGTCCATCAAGCGTCTCTCGTGTCGGTTTTCATTGACTATTGGTTAATAATTCTCTATTGATGTAGAACATTTCATGTCACTTGATCAAATTTAGTCTCGAGACTTCAGTTTTACCTGCTTTTTACACTGGTGAACTAATATTGCTCGACTGATTCCAGCGTAAATTTGCACAGTCTTTGTTTTTCAAGTGAAGCCACATTCTGAATATTCTGCGCACCTTTTTTTGTTTTAACAAAATAACATTACTGTTTTGATTTTTGTGTAATAAGATAATGGATCTGAACGTTGTTCAATTTAATAAATAAATAAAATCTAATATGAAAAATAACCCTTATTTTCTTATTTCCAGACAACATCAATGTCAATGGATGATATGGATAGTATAGGCGATGGCGATGAAAATTTAGAACCTGTTTCCAAACGAGTAAGAAGCCCCTTCACAGAATAAATGCTGTTTTAACTTGTTTAAAAAATATTAATCATAATATCATGGAATAATTGATTACGCTTTTTGTGTTTTTTATAAACGTTTCTAGTTTCCTCCTTTTGTTTTTAAACGAAAAAAAAAACAATCAAAGAATATATGGATAGTAATTGTTAAGAATTGTATCAATAATTTAATTTTATTTACAAAAAAAAAAAAAAGTGAAAAATATTCTACATAAAATTGTGCTTACTTGAAAGATAAGAAATCCTATTCTTCACTTATCAGTTATCCAATAAATAAGTTATTCAGAAGGTAAAGTAATATTCTTTCTTTTAATGAAATAAAGAAATTTTGTTAGTCCAAATTTGTTGATTGTGTCAAATTTTTAACAGATATCTTAACCCGAATGTTGGCCCTCTTATTTCAGTATGGGAAACATCGGATATTTTATAGTGATTATATTTGCTAAAAAAAGCCAACTGATGGCATAATCAAGCAGATCAACTGGTAAAATCTCAAAAAATGAACCCCAAAGAAAATTAGTACAATGTTGAAAATAATTATGCATACAGTCCTTTCCACTTTTCGAAAGTTTTGGTAAAAAACTTTAGCACACATATTCACTAAAGATCGTAAACATTCCTTTCAAGAATTCCCCACAGGTTCTCGATTGGCTTTAAGGGGGGAAGTACCTTTAGAGGCCGAAAAAAGGTCTTTTTTGCAACTGTTTGGTGGGGAAATGAAGACAGTTCTTATTAAATCAGTATAATATTTATTTTAAGGCGATGTTTGAGGTTGAAAAAAACATATTCTACAAAAGTGAAAGTTGAAAATTAACAACTTTTTCAAGGATCTTGAAAGCCATGTCGTCGCTGACGTCGTAAATTGCGTAAGCGATGCTGGCTGCAATTTTTATCTGAAATCACCAAACCAAACATTTTCTTACTCAAGGTTTTTTTTAGTAGATAGACTAAAATATTTGCGAAATTTGAAAATTAACCCTTCAAAACAGGCTCACAAAAAACAAATTACGATTTTGACGAAAAATTTCGTTGTACTTCCAGTCAAAAATAGTCCAAAAATAATTTGTTTTTTTAATCTTTAGTCTATATAGAACAGTTTTTATGCTCTTTAAAATGAATGCTAGATGATGAAAATCGATTCACTAGTTTTTTTATTATCACTTACGCAATGTTAAAAACATGGTTCCGAGAAAAGGCCGTTTAAAGTTTGTGGTCAAGAGAAAAAGAACTCGGCGCCAGGCACTTCCGGGATGCATATCTTCCACAATTTCGAGAATTGGCTTTTGAAACTTTGACATGATATTCTTAGGCGATATATCTATCGATTAAAACAATTTAAAAAAAATCGATTTTAAAAAGTGTCTAAAGGTACTTCCCCCCTTTAGTTGGAATTTAATGCTGTCTACATTAATAAATTCACTGCGAACTTGTCACGCTTTACCAATGCTTGCCAAACTTTGACAATAGTCGTCGTATTTCACCAATATCCATCGGACCTGCTAATGTTCGCTGAACTTCATCATTGCTCGCTGAACTTCACAATTGCTCGCTGAACTTCGTCAAAGGCCTGGCGCGGCAACCTCATACCAACGACGGAAGCAGTAGGGTGCGGAAAAAGCTAGCAGACTAGCCCTCAGTCTATCGCACCAACATAAAAGCATCCTGCAGAGCTACGTTTGATCAACGCAGTATTGTAAACGTCACGTTTAAACGTAAAAAACCTTTTTTTTTTTAAATTTCAAACAGTTTTGCCATTAAAATATAAAAAACGGGTGCACAGGATTATTTATAATCTGTTCAAGCTATGCAAATATTAATACGCTTTGATTGACATGAAAATAATGCTTTTACAATGAGAGAACTTAGGTGATATTATTCGTATGAACTCCTTACGCACGGTGACTTAATGTTTTTTTTTGTAGTTATAAAAACAACTTTTACTGATTTTTAACAAAAACTGATAAGGCTATCTGAATTCTATAAGTATTGATTGCTGGTAGCGCAATTAACAATTATAGCATCAGTTACAAAAAGGGAAAGTATGTAAATGAGAATGTTTAACACTAGGAAGGTCGCGCCGGATCCGAGAGATCCACTGTGTGTGTTTAGATCTGTGCGTTGTAACCAAGGGCGGATACATGGGGGGTCATGGTGGTCATGACCCCCCTGAGCCTAGGTAAACTAGTGATTTTTACGATTTTTTTGCAATATTGTCTTCTTTTATTGTGATTTTCGAGGCTGGATCCGCCCTTGGTTGTAACCGCTTTGATTCTGTGGCTAATGATTCTCAGTATCCTCCTAAATCCGGTAGTCATATTTTTCAATAGGGTCGTCGCTGTAATTGTTTGTTTCCAGGAAATTAACATTGGACGCTAATCCATTGGATCTCACAGATCCTATGCGATCTTCTATGTAACTTTGAGAGGCGCGACCTTTCTAGTGTTAATCATGTCATTTGTTTCAACAGCGATTTTCGTTTCACATATACACTGGTAAGAAAAAGTTTTAAAACACTGATACTTTGCTTCTAATAATAAAACTAAAAAAAATTCTCTTCACAGCATTGATTTTAGTTATTACCTAAAATAATTTCTTTACTAATTACCTCAAATAATTTCTTTACTAATCTCTTTTCGAAATAAACCGGAGAAAACTTAAATATTAAATTCAACACTAAAATCAATCCACAAATCTGCCCATGATCATCAAAAGTGGTGTGAAAAAGTTTTGGAACATTATGCCAACTTCCTCTGAGAAACTAAAGAAAAAACAACAATTATCAAAACTGGTATTAACTCAATACTAAATATCTAGTATCTTTTGTACTTAATCACTTCTTCTCATCGGCGGGGCATAGACTCTACAAGTTTTTCCACGAAATTTTGAGGAATCTATAGCTCTTTTTAAATTTGGAACACTCTTTGCATTTCCTGTTTTCTTTAAATGTTATTCTAAGAAATTGCAAAGGTGCTCAATCGGGCTTTTGCCGGGTTTGGCGGGGGGTATTTTTATAATATGTGGACAGTTATATAACAGCCAGTTGCGAACAATTTACGTTTTATGTTTCGGATCGTTATCTTGGTGAATGTCAAAATCATCAGCAACTCCTAAATTCTCAGCTGTTTGACTTAAATATTATTTTAAAACCGCCAAATATTCTTTTTTATTCAAAGTGGCGTCCGAAAATTTTAAATTACCAATACATTTGTAATTCATTTCCACACCATTATACTTTTACCACCGTGCCTTACTATAAAACTAGTTTTTTTAAAATTTAGTTCCTTGTTTAATTTTCTCCATGTTTTTTATCTGCTTCGAATCACTGTTAAATAAATCGAACTTGCTTTCGTCAGCAAGAATAACCTTTTTCTAAAACTCTATGAACGGAGAGTGAAAACCGCTTTCGTCGATTTTTTTGCTAATTGTTGACGAATGCACTTCTACTTCTTTAAATTTCAAAGCTAGCTCAGTTGAATTTACTTTGAAATTGTGTTTAATGTTCCGAGTTATAAATTGTTCGTCACTTTTTGATATTTTTTTTGGGTTGTCTAAAACGTGGTTTATCCTCGATAACACATTCGTCAAAATAACTTTTCCGGATATTACACACTGTAGTCACACTCAAATTTAACATACCGGCGATTTCTCGTAAGGATTTGTCTTTTTGGCGATGATATCCTTGTTTTTTTCAACGTTGGGAGGTGGAAATCTTCAAAAGATACTGATCAGCTCCTGTGTAACGTATGTGATGAGATTATTGTTGCGTCTTCGTGCAATATGTTTATTGCACGTGAAGCGCGTGGTAGGCCAAGTGATGGGCGTCTTCTTCTATAATCCTCTAAAGTTATAATCTTCTTCTCACTAGAAAGAAGTTATACTCGGAAAGGATAACAATATATATATGAGGGGGACCTACCGGCATTCAGACGATTGCCACATTTTTGGCGCAGTCCAAAAGAACAGGCAACTTTGTCTGGCTATGGAACAATTCTGCTCGAGTGCTAGCCTCGTTCCTTCTTTTTATTCACAATTTTCTTTGTACATTAAATTTGCTTATTCTATAAAATTCCTACTCTAGTTTTAAATTTACTTACCATAACCAATCGAACTCGATTCAAATAGGTTCCCGCGGAATTCGTCGCTTGCAATATTGCTTGCACTTCATTGACCCAATTGTACTTTTGCTTACTCTGGGTTCAATGCTCTACTAAGAGTTTCTCACGGTAAATTTAGATTGACACGTGGGTTCGAGAATGTGCTTAATAGAGAGCTTACTGAAATTTGTGTGAGACATCACAAAAGCTTGTGTGGGACATAGTTGTGTATTGGCTAGTTCCAGGTTTGGAACTGAGAATACACTACACCTGGCTCTCGGCATGCCGGATTCCTACCGACTAAAACCACCTCCGTTTCCTTCAATCAAAATTAGTAATTCTCCGTATTTAAATTTCAGTACATAGTACTTCCCAGACGATAAGAATCGGTATAAGGAATAGTACCGAATTTGTAAATTTTAGTGTCCTTTTAGTTAGATTAATAGTTCAGACTATATGTTTATAAACTATTTCATGTTGACTGCATGACCGGTTTTAATCATGTTATTAAAACAATTATTTGCAAATACGTTCGATGGACTTCTTTCAGAATTAAGCGCCAAGCAATGAAACCAAAAACATTGTTACTATCCTAGTAGGCAACCATGAGTAAACAATACCTTTCCCATTATTTTCAGTTAAGTGCTCTCAACTACATAAAAGCGTTTCAAAGCTTTTTTACACCATTTTTGGTGATCATCAAAACAGATTAATAAAGAAATTATTTTTAAGGGTTGATTAACAAGTGTTCGATGTAAAGGCATAATGCTCTTTGTATGGATGATGCGAGTATGGAAGTTATGAATTAAATAAATATTTACGATCTATTGAAATAATAGGATGAACATATATTTGTTGAATAACGCAAGGGATGTTTTCAACGAGTTAGGCTTGGAGCGAAGAATCATACCGATGTTGCCTTTCAGGCGATGCAATCTGTTAATCATCGGTCAACCGGATTCTGAATCCGATTCGTCAATTTATTGAGTTTTGTAGCTCCTGAATATAATGTGCAAAATTTCACTTAATTCATTTCAAACACTTTGTAAAACTTAAAATTGTCAGTTGACCGAACACTAAATCCGGTCAGTCGAAACTATAATGAGTTTCGATTCAATATCGAAACTCCCTTGTCTTGACTCTCCAAAAGTAAAACTCGAAGTCTGCTTTGAGTTTGAATACAGAATATTTATTTCCGTGAACTTATATAAAAATACTTACTGAACAAGAGTGCTACTTCATGCTGCACAAAACTCAAAATAACTGAATGCTACACCACAATTAAAAACTGCTGGCTAGCCGCTCATGCTGGCATTTATCGCTTTGTTTATCACAAGTATCGTATCGTTTAACGGCAAGCTTCCACATTTGAACCCAACGTTGGATTTCGATCATTAAACAATGTGCTGTGTCAACGACAATTGTGATCCATCACTTGTGAAGAGCGACAATGTTGCAAACGATTGGAAAAATAGGAATGATACACTGGAAATAAATTTAGATTTGAAACTAATTCATGATAATAAAAAATTCTTATGGCTGAATATGTGGACACAACCAATAGTCCATTTGAAAGAAGACTTCGTGGCAATGTCACCATATTCAAGTAATGAATATACGGTGAATGGTACCAAAAAATGTCACGTTGCATTAGTTCTATTTGATTTCGTGAAATCTATCAAGTGTATTGCTTCTCTGTTGAATTCATTCCTATTTTCCAATCGTCCATTGTCGCAGATTTATGTGCAGATGTCACTTATAGTTTTTTGGCCCGGAAGTGTAAGTGGCTGTGCGGACAAATCAAAGTGCGCCTTGGGAAAACACAGCGAATGTCGCCGCTACGAAGTGCGCCTTGGGTAAGAGCAGCGCCGCTTTTCCAATACTTCAACCATAAAGCTATGCTGATTTACGGCTTGCAGATAGCTGTCAAACAGCTCATATAGGTTATGTATATTTTGTTCGCGACACCGATAGGAGTTGGAAATGTAATTTTATAAACTTCTATCTTGAATTAAGATTCCAAACAGAAGAACTCAGGAATATATGTCCACAAATAAAAAAGATCCTTGCAAGGCGAATGCTTGTAGAATTCAAAGTTGTCTGAAAGGTAAACTCGATTATTATTGGCATAGCTCAAATTTTCTTATGTAATATTTACATTTGCTCGGATAGAACATCACTACCAAGAAGGATCCTGTCTAGATGTTCTCGAGGACATGAGACAATGTTGCCTGAAGTGGCATGATCAGTCGTTGTGTTGTTCCGGGATTAGTTTAGAGCGAAGCTATTTGGAATCGTCAACTTTAAAACAGAGTGAAAAGCCACGAATAGACATTGATAAAACAAAGTAAGGATTGTTTTAGTTATCTTAACTATTTTCCTTTCACTTCCTGGGCGAACGGTCTTAAATATATTGCAATCAAAAGGAAATAATCAAACACTTATTATACATCCTTTATATCGCATTGCCTGAAAGACACAAGGCAGGACCGGTCTATTCATAGGTGCAAAATATGCAGTCATCTAAAACCTAACCTTTTGTTGGACAACAACTACAACTTCCTTACATATCCCATATAAATATGCTCATCTAGCCACGCGTTGCTGAAAAATATTGAATCTCGTTTCCTTAGGTTGGGCAGAGCGCTTTACTTTTTACATGCAATTAAACCGATTATTGATTGCATATTCAATATTTTTCAAGACCAACTGAAAATAAGAAATATTTATTAGTCTCATTAATGTAAAATCGTGAAAAAATACAAATTCAGTGATTATGCTGAAGTCATGGCACTCATTTTTGCCAGCGCTCTTTTGTCCTGAAAGCATCTATATGAGAATGGCAAATAACGTAGAAAAGGCTTTGTAACCTACGCCCCCCTCCGATTGATCTGCGTCAATATTCAATCAAACTTATTCAACCCCATCCACCAAAAGCCTTACGTAATCAATTAATTAATAACTTATTACAATTACTGTTATGAGAACTTCTCATTATTATTTTTTAAAGTAGTATAAGTTTCATAATTATTTTTGTGTTTGATATTTTTAATATTTATGTAGATATTACTGGGAAGTTGACCGTGTAGACCTAAAGGGTCGCACCTCGCGGCCTGTTTTTATACGGTTACAGCATTTACTTTTGTAAGGAATTGAGTGCAAATATATTTTTGCAAAAATTTTACCCTCATTTTTGGCAGTTTTTATTGATTTAAAAAAACGGTTGGGTGTAAATTGATAGAAAATTTGGTAGACTAATTAAAATGTTACGGCGCTTCGATTGACACATTAACGGCGTTTATACAATGTTTCGTTCGTGAGATATCATGCATGACAGAAATACCTTGAATGTATTAGAACAAAAAACAACTACCAAACTGAATTTTACCAATATCTAATCAGCTCAGGTCATTGCTTCGATAAATACCTCAACCAAACCTTTATACTGGGAAGTTAAAGATAAGTTTTCCGGTGTGAAATTTAGAAAACGGTAAAATTCGAGAAGCCGGCTCGTGTAACCTATCACGAACTCACATAACTTAGCTCAAGATCTTCATCATGAAAATAGCTCACAACATTTGGGTTATTTTCGATCATAAAAATTTTCAACTTCATAGTATATAAGAAAGTGATTGTAACTGGCTCGAAGTCTAAATTTTCAACGTATCTTCTTCAGAACTGCCCTCATAGTTGCCAATTTTATAAAAAAAAAAATAAAACTATTGAAAATTTTTCGCTAAATTTGACCTTGGAGTTTGACTGAGCTCACTGAAATTTCAAACAAAAAACTGCTAAATTTTAAAATAAACTGTTTATTAGGATTTTTCGTTATTTATTTCCACAATGAAGTACATTTTTGAAATATCACAAACTTTGAATTTTATATTTTACGATGAAAGCATACGCAAACTGGCAACCCTTTTTTAAAAGTATTCCAGCACTAGATAAGAGGTTTCTTTGGGACTAGCTACTTCAATAGGTAAGGTCTTAATTTTGGCGATTAGAATAGTCGCGAAAGTCGAAATAAGCGAACATTTTCTAGATGTTTTCATTTCTTTTTTTGTGTAAAATTGGCAATACTGGGGCAGTTCTTAATACTCGTTAAGAAATACTTAATGAAAAGCTCTCAAACGCGTTATTTCTTAAAAGTCTGCACACAAAAACAAAAAAGTTATAATATCTTACATGGGGTTGGTCTTCAGAATATCTCAGAGGTGTTCAATAGGGTTCATGTCTGGGGACTACGCTTGCCAATCTTATAATTCTATGTTGTTGTCTCTTAACCAGCGCATCGTTATCGTCGATTTATGACAAGGAGCTTTGTATTGTTGGAATTCGACTCAACGTAGATTGGTGCCACCAAAAATGCGCGTTAACGAAGTACAGTTTCCAGCACGTTTATGTACTTTTCACTGTTTAAACGGTCTTCACAAACGAACATCTCGCCGACTCCATCAATAGAAGTGCTACCCCAAACCATGATACTGTCTTTTCCATGTTTCACAGTGAGCACCACGCAATCTGGATGATATTTCTCACCAACGCGCCGCCTCACAAAGTCATACCAGATGTTCCAAATACTTGTTAGAAACGAAAAATAAAGCTTTTAATTTTTTTGACAATTTTTGTGAAATCGAGGCCTCCGTAACAAATTACGATTATTGCTGTTGGAAAAAATTCTAATTGAGCTAACGTGGAAGCTAGATTCATCGGACCACAAAACATTTGACCAATCCTCTTCTGTGAAATGTTGGTATCGAAGAGCCCATTCCAAGCGATTTTTTTTGTTTGCTGAAAGCTACGGCTTCTTTCTAGCTTTGCATCCTTTCAAGCCCGCTTCTGTGAGTCGCCTTCTTATCGATCGAGCACTTATTACCTTCCCTATGTTTTCCGACAGGCAGCGGCGGACTTACCGCATTAGGCGCCCTAGGCTTAAAAAAATTGCCGCTCTTACCTTGTATATAAAATAATAAGTGTCTATTAACCGTAGACATTACTAATCATCTGGACTAAAACGAACCCATAAAGTACCTAAAAGGTCCTAGAAAACCCTAAAAAGTACCTAAAAGGACCTAGAAGATCCTAAAAAGTACCTAAAAAAGCTTAGGCTTGGAAAAAATTGTCGCCCATACCGCCCATCTCTAATTTTTTAATGCAATTGAGAATCGTGAAAAAAACACGATCGTTGAATCTGATCATTTCATTAGTCAGTGAAGTGAGCAGATTCAACAAACAATTAAATATATTAGTTCAATCGAACTATAACTATCGGCAGGCAGCTTCTTGACTCAAAACCCGCGAGGTGTAGCTAAACTCATGAATTTCCGTTAAAAAAAATATAATTAAAAAAAATAAAAATTGGTCGACAATCGGCGCATACACACACTATCACAATTGTATGTTTACTGTTTACACTACCAACCATCTTGCCTTCTGCTTGGCAAAAGAGTCTATTATTGAATCATAATTCATCGCTTGCAGTAAGTCAGACTCAATCCCAAGTACGGCAAGATCATTCAGCCGGTCCTCCTTCAACTTTGGTCGTAAATAATTTTTCACGCGCCGCAACCATGAAAAACTTATTTCACCGGAGCAGTTCGTCACAGCTGTACAAACGCACATCCTCAAAGCAATGTCCACGTTCGGGTATACCGAAATAGGAGACGCCGTCGATTCCGAACTTCCGCTGATTAATACAGTCGGGCCGATCGAAACTTCTGACTCCAGAAACTTCGCACTCGTACTCGGAGAAACAGCAATATCATCTATATCTGTCACTTTCTTATCTGGTTTAATAAGAAACGCATCCAATTTACGGATCTGTTTTACGTCAATTTCATGTTTTTAGCTTTTTTCTTTAGCACGTTTCCTATACTCAGCACCACTTAGTTTTGTTCTTCTATCACTCATTCTCGGTTTCTCGAAAATAACACAAGCACATTTTTGCCAAGTTCAAAATTACAGAGCGAAAAGTAAGAATAAAAGATTAGCCACAAACGTAATTAACTACACTCCGGGTATTCTTAAAAAATCGGACTAAATACAGGAGCGTAGCAGCCTTTATACGAGCGTGTTAACAATGCTAGTTTGCTCTTAACAACTAAAGCGCTCTGAAATGATAGTTGACTAGCGAGCGAGGTGATCGCACGAGCTTGTCACTGCATGTTAGAACCTGCGTGGCGCGTAGCATAGAGACGGAAGACGGCAAAAATAACAAATAAAAATAAACAAACATAAATCTGATACTTGAAACATTCATAGACTTGAAATTGAATTACTGATAAGTAATTATTTATTTCTCGCAAAAATTATTAGAAAGTTAGAGTGGTATGGTAAATAAACATATGAACCGTTAATAAAGAAAGGAAAAGTCTTTCTACGAAAATTAATTTAAATAAGATACGAAAGTCGAGATAATAAAGAAACAATGAGCAAACCCATGACCTGCCGAGTGCAGAGCGCAACAAATGAAAAATATTCTAATTCACCTTCCAGCAACCAGGTGCACTAAAGTAATTAGAGGTGGCAAAAACATATCTTTGTTGTGAATGGATCATTTGAATCTGGCTCAGTAAAAAGATCCAGATCAGTGATATGTATCATTTGGATAATTTGGATCATCTAGATAATTTGGATCATCTAGATCATTTGGATCATCTAGATCATTTGGATCACTGAGTCAGAAGAGATATGGTACGCTGTACACTCTACAGAGTTACCATACAATTAGGTCAATCTGTAGATGTTGTTTACTTGATTTTTGAGTTCATAAAACTCCATTCGGAATACTTACGATCGTAGCTTTCCGAATCTTTAAGCCCATATTTGACTGGAAAAAACCTTAATAAAGTTACATTTTTATATGAAAAATATATTAATATATAATTTCCACACAAAATATATAAAAGCACAATTGCGCCTTTACTGTCTGACAATGACAAAAATCTTTACTTTCAACTACGTTTATATTGTATAATTTCACATTTGAAATTACTTCAATCGTAACTTTAAATTGCATCTTAATATATGGATCTACTTGTAAACTACTGCTGGCAGCCCTGCAAATTATTTACAAACATATCACCTCATGTGCACATTCATCGTTATGCCCATCCAAATGCGAGCTGCACCGTCTCTTCGCGTGGAAAGTGTATTTCTCTTTACCTCTCTAACGGGAGGAACTTGTGAGAGATTACTGAATGGAACATGATCGCGTTTGTGTCATGAGATATGAAAGATCCATGAGATATGAAAGATCCATGATATATGAAAGATTCATGAGATATGAAAGATCCATGAGATATGAAAGATCCATGAGATATGAAAGATCCATGAGATATGAAAGATCCATGAGATATGAAAGATCCATGAGATATGAAAGATCCACTGATCCAAATGAACCGATTTCACTGATTCGAATCATTTGGATCTCTAAGATGATTCGGATCACTGAATCATATCCGCGATGAGCTACACATGCCTAAAAGTAATCTTAAAAAATTAGGAAAATATAGTGGATAGTGTGTATTATCTAGTACGAAAACATGATTTTTTTTCTTTCCAAAAGTTTTGCCACAAAAAAATTATGGATCTTTTATTACGTCATTAGGTCTCTTTAATGAGAGGTTTTGAGTTTGGTTTCGATCGACTCGACGTTGCTAATAAACATGGGTCATTAATTCATGTACTGTTGTACTCGCCGTAAGCCCCGTCGCTCTCAGGACTTTTTAGGTACTTTTTAGTTATTTTAAGTACTTCTTGGTTTTTCTAGGTCTTCTTAGTTATTGTAGGTACTTTATTTGGTTTTTGTGGTTCGTAAATATTTCGTGTCCCAAAAAATGTGACGCTCGCGAAAATTTTCCGACTCCAAAAATTTGTCGCCCGCAAAAATTGCCCGCCCCCCAAATTTTGCCGCCCTAGGCTCCAGCCTACTCAGCCTATTGGTAAGTCCGCCCCTGCCGAGAGGTCAGCAGCGAGCGCAGAAGATGATTTTTTACGCTCCTTCAAAGAGTCGCGGACAAGTTTTCTGTCCTGGCGTTTTGTAGTTACGCATTTTCTGCCTGTTTTTGGCTTATTTTTGTGAGAAGTGGTCTCCGCAAACTGCATGATAGCAGATTGCACTGCGCACCGAGAATATTTCACTATCTTGGAAATCTCCACTTGAGACTTGCCCTGTTCATGTAGAAACTGAATTGTACAACGTTTTTCAATACCAACTTCACCCGTTTTAGGCATCTTCTATTGCACAGGGTGTCTATTTCGTAAATAAATCACAAAAACAAACTACTTCACACTATAAGCAGCAAATAAAGACTGACAAAATGTTATCAATAATTTTTGAAATTGTTAAATGTTATCAATATTTTTTTTAAATACACCATTACCTGGAATTTGCGCGCTATATGTTTTACGGCTTTTCAAAAAGGATTGTTTATTGCTGTCATTAACGTTTGAACAAACCGGTATCGTAAATATCAAAAGAAATTATCAATTTTAACTTATGTTTCAAATTACATGTGTTTTGAAGGGGTGCCTAATACTTTTGGCCATGGCTGTACATATATATATATATATATATATATATATATATATATATATGTGTGTGTGTGTGTGTGTGTGTGTTTGTGTAGTGAAAGACGCTCATTACTGTTAACGTTTAGTAACAGTCCATTTCCGTTGTCTTCCATAGAATTTCGTTCGCTTATTGTTATCAAAAGTCTCTTATTGTTATAATTCACCATGTTCTACAATATTCGTAAATCAGTTGCCATTCTTTTCTATCAGGCGTTCCCTGTTTTAATTTTTCGTTCGGTCGTTTATTCTGATCGAAGATCATTTGATCTCAGCGTAGTAAAAATGCACATGTTGAAACGTTTCTTAGAGATTGGTTTATCAGGATGAAAAGTAGAAGCAGATTTGACGCGTAAGCGGAAAAATGAACAACGAAAATTTTGTAGCTAAAACCAAGAAAGTAGTGTGCACTGCCTTTTATAAAAAAAATATTTAAAATTGCAATTCTTTGAAGTTCGAACATTATTTTAGTCATAAAAGTTCGGACAAAAGCGTTCAGTCCTTATATTCAGGACTACATTCGGACGTAGGACAAACCTATAGTGAATTCAGGTTAAGTCTTTGGAACAAGGTGTTAAAAGAATTCAGGACTGCTACTGCAAAACAAATTATTAATTCAAAAGAAATACTTTTTCAAAACATATTTTAGATAAAATTACAGCAAATGTGATTTTGCCAGTAGATTGAATATATTTACCCGTATTCTTAACACTGACTTATAATTTTGCATAAATCTAATGCCAAGTGCTGAACAAACCACGTTGAGTGCCACCATACAAAATATTGTGATCCTGCCGGCGGTGTTTTTGCAAATTTTTTTTTAAACTGGGTACTAGTTTTCAATTGCGATGCAAAAGTATGCATTTTGATCCCACTGGCGGGGCGTGTGGCCTCTTAGGCAAATTTAATGATCCCGCCGGCGAGGTGCGTTGGCACGCAACGTGTTAAAAAATATTACCTTAATGCTATATAGCTCCCCTTAGTTTACAAACTAAATTAGCTTTTATCGCTCCTTTTGTTCCAACTACTGACACCCTTCTTGTTAATTATAAAAATTTCATCATAATCCTTTACTACTTTACAGAAAGACGTAAAATATAATGAATCAAGAAGCACCACGTAGACGACAAACCTACACAGTACCAAAACGTGATTGGATTCATCGAAATCCTCGACTGTTTATCATCAGCTTTACGACCGTATCCTTGTTGGTATTCTTCTCGAAACCCTTATACGATTGCTTCATCGCCGAACAGTTACCGCCACAGGAGAAGCCACGCAAGTTTTGAGTGAATGCAATAAGGAATGGAATCTGTTAGAAAGGCAAATCAACGTCTTCGTGCCTACCCAGCGATTTTAGCACAATGCTCGCAAACGGCATCTGTCTATGCAATCTGTGTGACAAGAGATTTTAATGTGAAGCAAAATACGTGCGAAAAGGAATTCATCGAATTCCGAAATTGTTTACAAGAATCAGCGAGAAAAATGAATACGAAATTGTAAATTGTTTAGCGATAATTTTTAGCAAATGATTTTAGAATAGACATTTTTTGATAAAGATTCACTTTAAAGTGTTGTAAGTGGTTGGAAGGACTTTTCAAAATGTTTGCGTTGGTTAGAAGAAGGCTGAAGTCAGTTGATTTCACACAAGTGCCCTTCCGAAAGCATTTATTATTTAGTTTGCTGCTTCGACTAGTTCTGATTGCGTTTAGCGTGATACAAGACAACACGGCCGAAGTTCCGTTCACTGACATTGATTACAAAGTAGTTACGGATGGAGCCCGTCATGTTTGGCACAACGAATCGCCATTTCGACGTCACACCTATCGATATAGTCCCTTACTGGCGTACCTTATGGTGCCGAATTTAATTTTACATGAGTGTTTTGGGAAGGTGTTTTTTTCTTTATTCGATATCGCCTCAAGCATCTTAGTAAAGTATATCGTGTACAATGGTCTGAAACAATCTTACCTGCTGTCACTTCGTAATCGACGACTAAACTGTGAGCTTTCGACTCAGGAGAACAAGATTACTTTGAGAATGCCAGACAAATTCAGAAAATGGTCCGAGATTGCAGCTTATATGTTACTATATAACCCAATCGGGATGATCATTTCGTCACGCGGTAGTAACGATGCTGTGTCTAATCTACTCATTCTTCTGACTTTTTATTTCATTCAAAAATCTAGTCCTAGTTGTTCCAATTTTATAGTTGCGGGAATATTTCACGCGTTAGCAATTCACTTCCGTATTTTCCCTGTAATATTTAGTCTGGCTTACTATTTGTTTGCCTCGCAGACAAGTGAATCCATATGGCGGTCCTTGCTTATGCCAAACAAAAATCAACTAATTTTAGCATTAACTACAACAACCACATTAGTTGTCGTCACCTATTCAATGTACGCTCTGTATGGATTTGAATATTTGCAAGAGGCCTATTTGTATCACATTAGTCGAGTCGACATACGTCACAACTTTTCCTTATACTTTCTCATGCAATACCTAAATTCGAACTCGGGTCAATCTCTACTTGTGAACATTTTAATATTTTTGCCGAGAATGGTTATATTAATTTATCTTAGCGTCGCATTCGGTCGTTCTCGAAAAACGTTGGCCTTTTGCATTTTTGCGCTAACATTAACATTTGTAACATACAACACGGTCGTCACGTCTCAATATTTCGTCTGGTATCTGACTTTATTGCCTTTGTGCTATCCGAATTTTCGCCATGTCACCGGAACGTTTGTTGCACTAAACTGTTGCTATTGGCTTTTGTCGCAAGGGTTATGGCTTCTGTCGGCGTATCTTCTAGAGTTCAAAGGGTGGAACACTTTCAACTTAATTGGTGTTCAGTCCGTTTTCTTTTTTGTTGCAAGCATTTTAGTACTAAACAGTTTTATTTTGAACTTAAGTGATTCATTTGATGCGAAATAAATCAGACGCAACATGTGCACTACGCATGTAAATGAAAAACGCATACACTATGAAAATAATAAATTTTTATTGAATTGATTTAATGGTTTTAAATTAATTGTGTTATATATAAATTGATTTGAAATATCCAAAAATATGTGATTCTGTTTAAGATTAACGTGTGTCTTCGAATGTAAATCTTTTCAAACTTAACCGTTTTGGTGGTGGTGTATTTGTACTGAACTCAAAGACGTTCTCAGTTCAAAAATTGCTTTCGAGTAAAGTAATTGATTTTAGTCACTTGATACCAGGTGGTTTTCTGTTTTAAGTATCTTTTGAATGATTTTTCGCAAAGAATTCTATTTTCCTGCCACTGATTCAACTGTAAATAGTTGGCAAACACTGTATCCTTTCCACTTTCCAAAAAACACACTTTTCTCTCGGGTGAGTCATTTGCTACTGGCCGTTTTCTGTTTTGAGTACCTTTCGAATGATTTTTTGCAAAGAATTCGATTTCCCTGCCACCGATATAACTGTAAACAGCTGGCAAACTTTAGACCCTTTCTTTTGAGATCCTTTTTGGAAGGATCTCATTGCTGGTTGTCCAGAAAAAACACATTTTTTTCCAGGGGTAGTGATTTTTTGGAAGGGTCTCTTCGCTAGTTGTCCAAAAAAGCACACTTTATTCCCGGGAAGTCATTTTCCACTGGTGATTTTCTGTTTTCAGTATATTTTGAATGATTTTTTCGCAAGGAATTCGATTTTCCTGCCAGGCGGTGTCTGATTCTGAATTGAAAAAAAAACAGGTTGAACCGGTTCAAAAATCTTAAATCGGTAAAAAGCATTGAGAACACCATGTGATCAGCACAAAAATGTACCGATTTGGATGCGGGTTGGATCTCGTGGCCAAAAGTTTCGGCCGGTGTATGGTTCTCCGGCTAAATCGAGAAAACCGCCTGAACCGATGCAAAAGTGCAGATAGATGGATGCTCTTATTGCACATTCTTTGGCGAAAAGGTACAAATCAAATGAAATGACTTGATATAATTTCAACGAGAAAATTTGCAATAATGTAAAATTGTTCGATTACCATCTGTGAAAATGGATGACTTCTTCTGTTGTGATAATGTGGGTGATAAGAACGATACAGAGAGGTATAGTTAATACAATAATTTTGCCTTCTTTTGCAACCAATAATAATCCTAGATTAGCTCTAACTCATACTGCAGTTAATATAGTAATGATTTTCAAATAGGTAGATTTACAATTGAGAAAAAATTTGGTCCCAATAATCGTTTTCTTCACAGAAATTAGGCCTTCACCACGAAAGAATCAAATGATTTTAATAAGCTTAAACAGTTTCGTGAAATGTATAGTTGGTATCAAATGAAACTGAGAATTGTTTGTGATTAAATAGCTTCCGATCTTAGAAAGCAGAGGAGCATAAGAGGCGTTTCACCTGAGTATTATTGATTTATTTCAGCCTATGTTTTAGTTTTGAGCTATAATCATATATGTATATACGTATTTGCTGACTAACAGATTTACTTGTTACAATTTTTTTTAGTATTATTGAAATTTTAAAACTGCTCCACTAAAACTTTGCATAATCAGTCTTAGCAATTATCAGTGTCAGAATTTATTGGCTTAAATAAACCATAACCGTTCAAAAAGTAACCGTTAAAACAATTTTCGTAATAAAATTAAATCGATTTTTTTTCAACGTTGGGAGTTGGAAATCTTCAAAAGATACCGATCAGCTCCTGCCTCTCGGCATGCCGGATTTCTACCGACTAAAACCACCTCCGTTTCCTTCAATCCCTCTCTCCATCAATTTTGAGTAATTCTCCGTATTTAAATTTCAGTACATAGTACATCCCAGACGATAAAAATCGGTATAAGGGATAGTACCAAATTTGTAAATTTTAGTATCCTTTTAGTTCGATTAATAGTTCAGACTATATGTTTATAAATTATTTCATGTTGACTACATGTTTGGCTTTGACTTTAGCGGAGCTGATTCATTCTTATGTATGAATTTAGCTCTTTCCATGGAAATCATGCCTTGCAAATTCAATTCTTAGGCTGTTTCGTAAACTTCGCTCGTTGCAGTTGGCATAGGAAGATCGTAAATGGTTTTATATTTATTTTTATTCAATGATCTACTTAAATACTCCCAACTTGACCTTCTTGCATTAAAGCTTTTAACTAAATAGTTATATTGTCAAATAAGCAGGCTTTATTGTTTAGTTCGTTTCAAAGAAAGAAAAGGTCGAGCCAATTGTTATGTTTATCAAATACAGTTTGGTTACCAAAACTATCATCACAGTTCAACTATTTTGCGGACTTTCGCTGTCTAGCAATCAAATCCTAAAAAAGCAAATGAGAAATATTATATTCTCATATTATTTAAGAGATGCACATTGTATCTATGACTGCAACAGTCAGGCAAAAACTGGCGCCTTGTCGTGTCAAAATAATAGGCATATATCATAGCCAAATATTTTAGGTGTGTATGATGTAACCAAGCAACTTTTGTCCCGGAGTCTCACACAGCAATTGCCCGCTAAGAGGGGCGTGGTAACTTAATTTTGGCTATCAGTTAAGCCTAGTACACAGTTCGATTCAGAACAGAAAATTCTGCATATCTCCACATTTGGTAAATAATTTGCTGCTGGAAATTTGACAATGGAGACTAGTGGAGATTATTCACGGAACACTTATCTTTTCGCAAATGCCGGCTGCTGTTGATGTTGGAAACAACTTCAATGACAGTTTTAATGGCAGCTATTGCCAAACGTCAACTTTCTCATCAAAAGAAATGTCGAAACAATTGAAATTTAAGTCAGAAAAGTGTGGAGAATACTTGGTGCTGCAGTGCTGCTATCTACCGATTTCATCGATTCTGCGCAGAAAACTGTGTACTGCTTCTGCAGAATTGAGTCTGAAATTCTGTGCGGAATTTCTGCAACTGCAGAATTTTCATACAAATTTCTGCTCAGAACCGAACTGTGTACTAGGCTTTACTTTGGAGTCTGGCGATGTCTGATTCGGCTAAATCGAAAAACCGGGTGAACCGATACAAAAATCTAAAATCGTCAATAAAGCGGTAATATTTCAACCGTGCGTCGTGTCCTGTTTTTCAACACTCTAAAATGATTCTTACTCCAATTAAATCCCAGCAATCATAGACATCTCACTCTAAAACATGATCGCAATAAATCATAGTTTCACTATTAAATTTGGCATGAGCTTTTAATAATTCTTGCGACACTTCGTTAAAAAATTTCAAGGCGCTTAAATCATCATTATTTATTGTTTTTCTTGCGAGAAATTTAAGTTACGTTTTGAGAGATAAAAATAAGAATTAAAAAACAAAGATATTAAAAATTACGATGGCATTAAGATTATTCGCTTTGAATCTGTTGCGTAAAAGTCTAAGCATGAGCGCAGTGTTAAATCGGAATCGTCCGAGTATAAATAATATGATTTACAGCAAGTTTTTCTCGTCGTCACAAGAAAAGGCGTCGGACGAAATCACGTCGGAAAAAGAAAATTTCCATTTGCGTTTCAACGTGGAGAATTTCAATCAGGAAGACTTGCAAATCAAGGTGATTGGCAACGTACTGGTGATAGAAGGTATGCACGGCGAGAAAGAGGACGAAGGTGGTGTAATTAGGCGATATTTCGTACGTAAATATATGATACCAGAATGTTTTGACGCGGAAAAGGTTCTCTCATCTTTGTCGACCAAGGGAATACTAGAGATCCAAGCGCCACTGAAGAAGTGTATAGAGGAACCCGTTGTCGAACGAACAATCCCGATACAAAAGAACGCCTAGAATTATAGTTTATTTGTGTACTATGTTGTAATTCAGTAATTTTTATGTCAAAATTAACTCAATGACTTTGTAAATCGAATGAATAAATTGACCACAGTGGAAAAAATATTGATTGATTATTCACAATCGTACGATGAATCTATCGCTTTTGATCGCGTTTAAAACAGGCGATGTGAAGGGACGCAATGTGTTTCGGTAGAAATTTTCGGAAATATACGCAGCAACGAAGAAAAAATATTGAATTTTGAGTATATTTCGGACTGAGTTTGAACTGTAACCGGATGGATTAATGTAGGTGTGTGAAGAGTTTGGAGGACAAAGCAAATTTTGCATGGTGTAATTGGGAAAGAAAAATTTCGATTGCGACGCTTTTAATTTTCGATGATTTTTATATATCAGTAAAGAAGGAAAAAAAGCAAGAGCACAGTAGGAAAATATGATAAGGCGTTAGAACGCGAATGGCAGTGTGAAAAGTGGTATAACATTGAGCGTCTGAAAGTTGCTAATGAGGACTGGGAGTTCGTTGTCAAGCTAGGGGATAAACGCAATGGTTTCGCATAAAAAAGACAAAAAAAAATACAGGAGAACCAAAAGCATAAGGAGCTCACGAAGGAGTTGAATGACACACTAAAAAAACAACCGACATATGCAGCGATTGCCTATTCGGCACTTATTCAACCAGAAAAAATATTAGCTCAAAAGGAATCATCTTATGGCGAAAGAATGACCAAAGTTTGGAAAACACGTTGAACGAGTTAAAAAATAAAAAAGCCTGTTAAATTAAAAGCGTCTATCAAACTTACCAAGCCGATTAGAAACGGAGGAATTTTTTTCAAAAATAAATTTAAATAAAAATACAGAAATTTTATTGAAGTAACTTAGAACCGAATTAGAAAATTTATAAGATGAAAGTGAATCCAGTGGAAATCATCATATTTGATTATTAAAAGATTTTTTAAAAAAAAGGAACGAGAAATTACAAACAGATTATGAATTTTAACTGTTCAATTGGGTCAGGCAGCCAAAATGGAAATTGTGCATGCTAGGCAAACAAAAATCGGTAAATAGATCATCATTTAAGAGGCAAACTGCGTTACGTTTAAAAGCATAACAAACAAATATATATTTGCTATCATCATCATCAATGGCGCACCAGCCCAAATCGAGCCTTGGCCTCCCGAAGACACTGCCTCCAACTGTCTCGGTCCAGCGACCGCGTCCTCCAATTAGCGAATCCCAGCAAGGATTCGCTGTCGTTGTCAACTGCATCCTCCCATCGTTTGCGTGGTTTTCCTGGTGGGCGGCTTCCTGTTGCTCGGCCTTTCATGGAGCGCTTGGGAATTCGCCTGTCATCCATACGCTCCACATGGCCAGCCCACTGAAGTCGTAGCAGTTTCGTCAGAATCGATACCGGTGGCTCGTCATAATATATATATATCTCTATATAGCTCGTCATAATATATATATACCTCGAAAGAACCGAAACCAAAAAGCTGAGGATAGCTGCAGAGTACAACACCAACACTAAGAGGCTAGCCAACAAAATAGAAACCGCGGATTTGGTGTACACTAGTAGAAGACACCAACTTGGAAATAAGCTAGGAAACGCAAAAGATCCTATCGAAAAACGAGAAAGATGTGGAGTCTACGAGATTAGCTGCAACGACTGCAACAAGAAGTACATAGGACAAACGAGATCTCTAGCTATCAGAGCACACAAGCGAAGCAATCAGGGCACAAAGGAACATCGCAGCAGGAAAAACAACAGAAGTCCGATCCAAAGTAGCAGAGCACATGGTAAAAAAAACCATAATTTCAGCATGGAGAGTACAAAAATAAAAAGCATCATAAACAGCAGACATCTGGACGTAGAGGAAAGCATCGCCATCGACAAGAGCCCACGGACACAGCTTCTAAACGCGGACCAAGGCAACGGATATTCATGGCTTTTCAGATACCTGGATCACAAAAGAAAACACGAATGAACATCGTAATAAATAAATAATAAAACGAGTGATATAGTTAAGGTTAGGATAAGATCAAATTAGTAATTAATTAGATCCTAAGTATTTATGTTTTAAAAAAGAATAAAGGATGCATGGAAAACTTCAGTCGTGTACAAAACACTGAAGAAGGTTGCAAGTAGCAACCGAAATACGTATTTGAATTAATACAAAATATTTTGGTAAAAAGTAACAACACGACTTTTTAATAATTTTTAGTCAGAACCTATGAAGAGTTCAACCGAAAGTTGTTTCTACCGTAAACAGCAAGAGGGAAACAAATTAATTAGGATATAAAGTACGGGCTATTATGACCAGCGGTTCCAACAATCTCGCGCTCAATTTCAATTAAGACATAAGACGAGCTTATGTTTTGCGTTATACCACGAAATTCTACTGAATCATTGTTTCGTGCAATTTATGTGCCCACCTGTAACCAATGTTAGCGACTGCCGATTTCCTGTGGTTCGCATGCTCCTCAAATCAGTGTCAGGCGACACTGAATTTCTGGTCGACTTCTCGGCCACTACATCCAAACGAGGCTTTCCGGACTGAGCAAAATCTAAAGGATAGCTAGATCATTGCATATCATAATCAGCTGGGTGGAAATCGTTTTGTTTGTATGTTTTGAGCGTTTCTTTGCTAAGTATTAACTTTTTTGGAAGCTAGGCATAATTTCAGGAAGTTTCCTGAAGCCATTAGTCTATAGAAGATATGAATACGATCCCCGATCGAGGATTCAGACTAGACTTACATGTTAAATGTACACAAATCATCCAGCACAGAAATTATGAGCACAAGGTCCTTCTTGATGATACCAACTGCAGTTGCACAATTTTCAATATCGTTTCTTTCATGAAAACTATCGTTTGTTTGGACCAACCGTTTTAGCATGTTTACACTATAGATTGAAACGTTAAAGTCGCACAATTGAAAGAACAACGAAACTCTTTTAAAATTCATTGATGATCACACTGCACAACTACTTCATTTTGGGTTTGGCTACGATCTTTGCACTCGATGTCCATTCCTCTTATTCATCTGTAGACACTTGCTATCACCCCGTCGAAGGCACTCTTGAGCCGCAAACATTGTGGAATAACACATCTTCTACGAGTTCACAGCCATAGCAAGGTGCTGCGGCATTTCCAAGTCTAGTCTAAAGTTTGGCAATGAATCGAACAAGTACGCAGTTAGTGTGCTTCCTGTGTGGTACATTATTTAGTAACTGGTAGTTCTTCTCAGAAAGTGTAGTTTTAGCTGGTGTTCAATTTGCGCAGCATGAAGCACATAATACGTAGCTTGATCAAACCTTTACATGTTGAACTTGGACGAAATAAGTATGATTTATCGATTGGAATTACTTGATTGGAATATGGAATGAAAATATGCAGCAACAGTTTACAACTCATACTTTTCGACTGAAACTCTTTTGTAATCACAAAATTTTATTATTCAAACATAAAAAATCAAATAAAAATGTCAATCAAAAAATAATAATAATAATTTACACGTCTCCGTCTTCTTCTTTTACATCTTCATTTAAATATTGTCATAGTCTTCATCCAATTCTAAAGATGTTTTCGATTTTGTAACATCGTCTTTTACAACGTTTTGAAAGTTCGATAAGTCTATATTTATGACTGGACTAATGCAAGATGATGCTAAACGGTTACAATTATTTTCATTTGTTGTACAATCGGTTGTTTCTTTGTCAGGTAAAGCTAAATTACTATAATCTATTTTAACGATAGGTTTGTTACAAATATCTACATTTATAATTGGCGCCGGCGTTAAAATCGGCTGTACTAGCTGCGTTTGATGCGTGGGCAGCGTTGCAGGCAGTTGCGATTGACGGGGCGCATGTGATTGATGAATTTCTTTGGACGTGCAGGGAATTGATTTGGATTGATGCTGAAGCCTTCGCATGGGATTTTGTATTGCTGTAACAGAATGAGTTCAGTTAAGATTAAAAATATATTGTAGTATGCATTATTCAACTGTTTTTGTGCAGTGATAATGATTTGAATAAAAATGTAAAATATTTATGATATTCTAGCATAATAATGAGACAAAAGTATGATCACCACTAGACCATTATGAGATGGCAGTCTTCATCCAAAGAATTTACGAGCATTATGACTTATTAGCAAAAGAGTTCGATGAATATAAATATCCGTAGCTGACATATAATTAGAAACACTCATAGCTTACTAAGAAAAATCCAATTTGTCAATGAATTTTTCGATATAACTCATGCTCCTTTAGTTAGTTTTTAGCTGATTCAATTGCGATTGAGGGAGGTAAAACGTTAGCCGATGCTACTTCCAAGAGGACGGCAGGACAAAAAAGTCTTGGTAAACCCAAGATTTCGAGCGGACACGTAATTAGAAACACATAAAAATTAATTTAAAATACATTTATTTAAGGAAATACAATAGTTTAACCAAATAAAAACAATCAAAAACATATCAGTTACGTGTCGGGAAACGCTTCTGCTTCACAACCACTTGTAGGCGATTCGGCATTATCGTTATAAAAGTCCTGCAGCTCCCCACATCTATGGATGCGCATGCTTCTGTCACCGCTTCGAACAATTGGTCCATGTTTGTGAAATTTCCTACTGCTATGGATTGTTTTATGTCCCTTCACAAGTGTTCTATTGGATTTAAGTCCGGACTCCTTGATGGCCACTCTAAAACAGCGACGCTGTTCTCCTCCAGAAACTTCCTTTGGGGTTGCAATCGTGCTGAAACACTCATCTAATAGATACATTCTCCTCAACTCATGGCAACATCTGTTTTCTAAGATATCGACGAGCTTTTTCTTGGTTAATATTCCTTCTATTGGTCCAACATCAAACCACGAGAAACGTCCCTAAACATTGATGGAGCCACCTCCATGCTTAACAAAAATGGTCTTACACATCTCCTGCCCTTAGGACCAATACGATTTATTTATGTTTCGTCGTTCCAAAGGATGAATTTTCACTAATTTTATCAGGTTAAATTTTCCCGTGCGAAGTCCATTATTTTCTTCTGGTTGGTTTTTGTTATCAGGGGCTTCTACGTGGCTATCCTGTCATTAAGTTCGACTTGGTAAAGACGTCTTCTCGCCGAAATATCACTACTTTTCCCCCCAAAATCGGCTATGAATTTCGACAGCTGATCTTTTTAGGCTCCGTTTCGATGTGCGGACAATTTGTCTATCTATACTGTGAGTTGTCTTTCGGGCTCTTCTAGCCCAGGTAATATCTTGGACAGTTGCTGCGGCTTTCCACGTGTTTCAATGTTCCGTAAACCATTTTTATGGCACAATCTAAGCAGCAGGCAATTTATTGACATAACAAGCCTAACTCTCTCAAGTCTACAATCTTTTGTCTATCTAGAGGAAAGCAACTATTCGCCTTTCCCATCGTTATTGAAATTAAAAAGACTTCTTAAAATTTTGAAAATCACGTTGAACTGCAACGAATGTAACTGGCTTTTTCAAACTGATGATAAAAAATTTGCATTTCATCCTATTTATAGTAAAATACAGTGTTTCTAATTACGCGTCTACTCCAAATCTTGAGTTTTCCAAGACTTTGTTGTCGTCCTTATAGAGGTAGCATCGACCAACTCTTTGTCTCCCTCAATTGTCACTGAACCATGTAAAATACAAACATAAGGCGAATATATCGAAGGAGTCAGTTACAAATTGGGGTGTTCTTAGTACGCTACAAGTAAGCTTCATGTTTACAGCTACATATATGCATATTGGATTGGCAAGAAAGAAGTTTTCGCCAATAGATAGCGTTATCTTTGTGTCGTTATATGTTTTGTTCTTTTGAGACTTGGCAGTTGAATCTCTTAGGTTACTGTAGAAACAAATTGCATGTAAGTTTGTAGTGCAAAAGTGATCATTTGCGACATATTTTACTGATTTATTTTCGTAAGGGAAAGAAAACGGCTGAGACTCACAAAGAGATATAGGAAGTTGATGGTGTTGGCTGCACAACAGAATGCACGTATTGGTTTATAAAATCGTTCTGAAGATTTTTTACTTAACGAGTAACCAAACAATCAAGTCAGATGTTTACTGCCAAAAACTTGCACCATGGGTTTATCATTTATTTCGGTAAAATTTCAACAACAACAATGACCTTAAATCGCACTTGGTGGAGTTTTTTGCTGATAAGGACCAGCAGTTCTATGAGCGCGGAATCGTACAGCTATCAGAAAGATGGAAAAAGTGCATGGAACAGCCTGGAAAATATTTTACCGAATAAAGTTCATTTTGTGCATTGAAATGAGTTTTATACCCAATATATACATATGCATATATACATACAGCTTACGCACACACACACACACATATATATATATATATATATAGCATCTGATAAAATTTGACCCGGACTGGTCCATTTTTTCACAAAGCATTCAGTGAAGATCGTGAAGTCATCGATAACTTACCTCATGTGAGTCGTCCATCCACCGCTGTTAATGACGATAACATCGAAAAAGTTAAAGCAACAGTGCTTGAAAATCGTCGATCTCAACATTTCTTACGGATCGACTCAACACATTTTGGTTAATGTTTTGGGAATGAAGCGTGTTAATGCTAGACTCGTACTAAACTACCTGAATCTTTTGCAAAAACAACGTCGAGTAGAGGTCGCAAAAGAAATGCTTGACAACGCAGCTGAGGACCTTACATTCATCAAACGCATCATAACTGGTGACGAGACGTGGGTTTACGAATATGACGTCGAAACTGTCCAACAATCTAGCGAATAGCGTTTCAAAAATGTGCCGAAACCGAAAAAACCACGTCAAAGTCGGTGAAAAATAAAAATCATGCTCATCGTTTCCTTTGATTACCGTGGTGTGGTTCACCATGAATTCGTTCCACAGGGTCAAACGGTCAATAAGGAATACTACTTGGCCGTTTTGAGGCGGTTTCGCAGAGCAATTCGTCGTAAACGACCGGATTTGTGGGCAGAAAATTCATGGATCTTCCACCACGATAATGCGCCGTCACATTCTAGCATGATTGTGGCTGACTAATAGCTGAATAATAGCACTGCGCTCAAGTTTCCGTTGAAAAAAGTCTTTTATTGCTAATTTAAAAAAAAAGAAAACTTCAAAGTGTTACATTTGGTTATTTCATGTGGTTTTGAAAAAAAAATATAAAAATTTTAATTATTAACGAAGCTGTGGGTCGCGGAAAGCATTGCAGTGCCGAAAAACGGCAAATTATTCAAAAAATGATTGCAGAGGGTCATACTTATGCAGAAGTTGGACGTCTAGTTGGGTGTTCTAATAAAATGATTCGCAATGCAATAAAATTTGCACCAAAAGCGGAAACTCGTGGACGAAAACAGGTTATGTCACCGTTACTCGTCCGACGCTTGGTCCAGCAAAGTAGAAAGGAGCCTTTTAAGCCTGCAACGGAACTCAAAAAGGATCTGAATATTGCAGCGTGCGTTGAAACAGTTCGCAGTCAACTTAGAAATTATAGTTTGAAGGCCTGTAGCCCCAGAAAAGTGCTTCTTCTAACTGCTAAGCATGCAAAAAATCGTATTAACTTCGCAAAACAACATTTGAACTGGCCACTGGAGAGATGGAGGAACGTTTTATGGACGGATGAGAGTAAAATTGTGATTTATGGCGGCAAAGGTTCTCGTTCCTACGTTAGAAGACCACAAAATGCAGAATACAGCCCTAAATACACGCCCAAAAGGGTTAAGCACGGAGGTTCAAGCATAATGGTATGGGGTTATTTTTCCTACTATGGAGTTGGCCCCGTATACTGGATAAAAACTACCATGGATCAACATGAAGTAATGCTGCCTTACGCCCAAGAAGAAATGCCGATATTGTGGATTTTCCAGCAAGATAATGACCCCAAACATACCAGTAAGAAAGCTAAAGAACGGTTTGGGGATCATTCGGTGAATGTTATGAAGTGGCCAGCGCAGTCGCCCGATCTCAATCCAATTGAGAACCTCTGGGCTGACGTCAAAAAAGCGGTTTCTCTTGTAAAACCGACCAGCAAAGAAACCCTCTGGGCTGCAGTTAAAGATTCCTGGCACAAAATTTCAGGTGCCAGGATTTGATTAATTCTATGAACCGACGTTGCCGAGCTGTTATTGCCAACAAAGGCTATGCGACGAAATATTAATTTTGGTGCATTGTACTAGTTTTTACCTAATATTTATGGTTATACAAAAACTCTTTGACTTTACCTATTTTATAGTTTTCAAATTGCACAATTGAATTATAGTGCTATTTTTTTACCGCTCATTTTTTAAGTTATACTGGAAAAAATGAAATATTTTCTTAAATAATAAATAAATTTTGCAGTTCTTTTCCTTAACACCTTCTTTTGAGTTTATTGCGTTTATTGATATGCCTAAAAGTTGTTTGCATGGATTAATTTAATTTTTGTTTCTTGAAAAAACTAGTTTCTTGTCATACAGTTGAACCTCGATTATCCGGGAGTCTATTAACCGGGTTACAGAGTGATTGATTTTATACCCCCACCTTCCGTGATTTGCCTCTATTATCCGTGATACAGATTTATGCATGTGTCCATTTTTCCGTATAATGCTCATAAAATTTGGGGATTTCCCCTTTGCTATTTTACTGCAATGAGCTGTGTATTAAAATTTTTTTAGATTCATTCTCTGTGTGAAATTTGATTAAATAACACCTAAGTAGTTCTTGAAAATGCCATCGTCAAAGGCTAAATTGGTAAACAGACCAAGAAAAGTTCTTTCAATTAAAGACAAAATGGAACTTATTAATGATCATAGCAAACGTAACATATCGGCTAAAATATTGTCGGAGAAATATGGTGTTGGATTACAAACTGTATACGATTTGTTAAAAACCAAAGAACAAATTTTAAAGTTTTGCTCTGAAAGTGATTCAATATGTGGCCTTAAAAACAAGCGTACGCTAAAAAAAATCCGAAAATCCAGAAGTCGATTTCGCAACATATGAATGGTTTCGGCAAGAAAGATTTAAGAGAACTCCAATTACAGGTGAGTTGTCTCAAATTGGTCTCGTATACACCGGTACGTACTAACATAGTCCGTATTAAGGCTCGGTTCGAATTAATCATAACTAAAATAACCTCAACCGAGAACAGTTTAATACGTATTCATGATTGCGATGTATACGATGCTATTGAGACATTTTACGAACTCAAACTGAAATTTGCTTCTGAATTTCAGGCAAAATGATAACTGAGAAGGCAAAAGTTTTTCATTCTAAGTTAAAGATAAATGGCGACTGCAAGTATTCATCAGGTTGGCTGGAAAAATTTAAAAAACGACATGGAATTCGTCGATTGAAATCAACTGGAGAAAAGCAGTGTGCTGATTATGAGTCTGCTACGATATTTGTGGACGACTTAGATGAATTCATTCAAAAGGAGCAACTTACAGCCGAACAGATTTATAATGCAGACGAAACCAGTCTATTTTGGAGGTGCTTACCTCAGACTTCCCTGGTTAGTGGTGATGAATATTCTATTGACGGATACAAGCAGTCCAAGGAGAGAATCACAGTGTTAGTTTGTGCAAATGCAGCTGGAACACACAAGTGTAAATTAATGATAATTGGAAAAAGTGCTCATCCACGAGCTTTGAAAAACGTTGGTGACCTTCCTGTGATTTATAAGTCCAATAAGAAAGCTTGAGTAACACAGGCGTTATTTCTGGATTGGTTTAATAAAAATTTTGTGCCAGAAGCAAAAGAACATCTGCAGCGCATTGGCCTCGAAAAGAATTGTAAAATTCTTTTGCTATTAGATAACTGTCCAGCACACCCAGATGTAAGTGCTATGATATCTAAAAACGTCATAGTAAAATATTTTCCACCGAATTGCACATCCTTGATTCAGCCTATGGATCAAGGAGCAATTCGAAGCTTTAAATGTCATTACCGTATATTGATCGTTCAAAAACTAGTTAATGGAAATGAAAGACGTGAATTCGTTAAATCTTTGAACATCAAGACAGCTATGTGGACAGCCGCGGCCTCTTGGGCCACTGTAACTCCACAGGTTTTACGAAACGTTTGGAGTAATTTACTACAATCTAAAGATGATGAAGATGCTTCAAATAGCCTTGTTGAGATACAATCAGATATAATAATACCGCCTGGATTAACGACTGATGATATCTCGAAGTGGGTAGAGTGCGACGATGACATTGCACCGTTTGCTATTTTATCTGAAGATGAAATCGTAAACATGGTTCACCAAACGCAAGAGGATGAGTTTGGTTCGAATTCCGAGGCATCAGATGGAGAAAATACGGAAACGCCCACATTGCCTCAGGCAATTGACGCTAGTAATGTTCTGTTAATGTTCTTCGAAAATTACAATTGTCTAGGCATTTCAGAGCCTGATAAACTACAAATGTATCGCATACAAGCTCATTTATTCGAAGAGCAATCGAAAGTTAAAGAGAAAAGACAGACTACACTATTAGATTTTTTCAAATACATGTAATTTCATATGTCTTTGTTAAAAATAAATAAAAATAATAAAATATTCGAATGTTTATGTGTGCCCTCCTTTAACCGGGATTTTCGATTATCCGTAATGATCTCGGTCCCGAGCATTGCGGATAATCGAGGTTCAACTATATATATATATATATATATATATATATATATATATATATATATGATGTGTACATCACACACATATATATATATATATATATATATGATGTGTACATCATATATATATATATATATATATATATATATATATATATATATATATATATATATATATATATATATGATGTACACATCAGCCTTGTCACATGATGTTTGGAAGATAGCAAACGAACGTGAAAACAAATATCACTCAACCAAAAATATGTAAGTTATTCAATTTATCTGACTAAACGCTGGTCCTGACAACTTGTAATGAATATAGCACATTATGACATTAATTATTTTTTAACATAAACATACATAAGAGCGAACTACTTACTTGACAAATTTATCGAGTACGCGGTTGGCTCTAAATCAGTTCGACGCATTTTCGCTGCAACCGCTTCCACATCCGAAGTATGTTGAATGACTGAATTTTCCTTATAGAAATTGGCAGAATATCTTGCAGGACTCTCGTTGCTTTGTTCGTACGATCTTTTTAGGTCGGCTCGCGACCCACTAGGAACAGATGACGATCTTTGTACGGGCGGAATTGGTGAATTGATCGGTGGTAAACCATTACGAGGTACGTTTGCATTTCCATTAGTGACGCATGCAGATGTCGGTGATGCTTGAATTGAGGGATGGTGACTACCACTAGTTGATGGCATACTAAGATCATATGGCGAATCACTTGGACTTAATGTGAGTGGCGGGCCGGGCGAATTGTCATGTGCAATCTCTTCGGCCACACTTATGTCGGGTATGTTTTTTACGAGCTCGCGTAAAAAATCAAATCGACTTTCGGCCATTATGCATTGCTTCATGTGTGATGGTGATAATGTTTTGGCATTACGTGAATATGTGATTCGCAATGATTTCTCCAACAACGATTCGACGAAGAGCTCAAGCGTTTTAGGTGTTTAATTTGGTTAAGGAATGTTATCCAAGATTTAAAAGATATTTTTTAAATTACATGGCTTTACTGACATCAATAAAATCAAATCCAACAAATATTTTAAAATTATGTATGGTTATTTCAAAAGTGTTTCTATGAATATTTTTAAATGTTTGTTTCTTGTTGAGAAAATCTCCGAATGTTACTTTGCTAAAGAACGAAACGTCCTTCGGTTTACCCAACACCTGAACGAATTGAAGCAAGATTGTAATTTTTCGGTCAGAATTGAACTTATATATCATATATAAACTCTTATGTATTTACTAATACAGCGGTTATCCTGCGTATGCCGTTGATATTTAAAGGATGAAGACCTTAAAATATTTGGTGGCATCAGTGCAAGTAATCGTTGATACCACATTGGCAATAATTCCGATTAAAATATGATTATTGTTACTCCCGTGTAGAATAGCGTGCGTCGAGTTTTTGATCTTCGAAAAAGCATTCGGTTGCTCGGCATTCGCAACGGCGTTCTAAGTTGGTTAACAATGAGGGATGCCCGAGTTAATTCATTTGTGACATCCATTGTTTTATGGATCCCGCTATTGCACGACCCAGCAGCTATAATTCACGGTTGTTTACTACCAGAATTCGTGTAGTATTTCTACCCCTAACTGCGGTTACAGAGCGGATTCCCTCCCTTCTTAAAGCTACAATATAAATTGAAACCAGATTCACCATTAAAAATAAATTGTTTTCGGTTGGTGACAACCAAAGAATTGAATTCTACAACCAGTAGCTTCCCACGTTCAGTAGACACCGCAGAAGTCTTGTGATAAACTCCCGACCAATTTCCTTTGTCGACTCATTTTTATCGTGTCATCACTAAGTTTCTCTTTTATGTCGTTCATTCTTTTAGAACGAACAGCTTTTATTATTTTCTAGGATATAATTCGTGAGGATTTTTACGTGGTAATCTGCATGCTTTGATTGATTTTTATGTTTGGGAAATAGTTTAATTTATTTGTTTGTTTAATTTAACCGGATCAGAACACCTTTCTACACACAAAACCTTGGCAACTCAAATAAAAACAGATACATAAACTAATGGCTTGATGAAACTATCTGCCGATCATGATGTGGAACTATGTGAGAGCCTTTTGTGGAACTGAGCAGAAGGAACGGGTGAAATCGATGCAGGAGTAACTTAGGGATCTTTGCTTGGGTCTGGTATCTTAAATATCGATTACGATGGATTGACGCGCCTGAAAATTTCAGCGGTTGTATGTGCCTCCACAAGCGCAGAGCTCGCCCAACTCTAGATTAGCCAATTGATGGGAATGGTAGAGATCACAGAGTTCAGTGGGCGATCACTAAAACAGAAATCGTCATGTTTTCTACGAGAGTGGGCTCCGACCAAGTCCAGAAAAAGTATTCAGTCAAAATTTGGGAGCGATACTGGACTCCAAGTTGACATACAGAGAGCGAATGCGCAAGCTATGCGGATAATAGCACATACATAAGCAATTTTATTTCCATTCATCGCTAATGATATATGTCGTCGTATAAGGAATCAAGTATCTAAACACTTGATATCTTACCGTCGATTCTCATGTAGCTGAAAGCACGCCACAGATAATGATTTATTTCCTTTCTATAGTTGATTGAAAAATATTTAACGAAAAAATAATGAAACAAAAACAAAGTAAAATGCTAGATTTCGAATCAACCATTGGTAGGCGTAATTTGAATATTGATAAAACCGGGATTGGCGAGATATGAAACATTTTTAGTTGGAAAATTTCTGCAAAATTTTGTTCAGTTGTTACCTGAAGCCTATATATGGGACGGTCAATATTTGCCAACAACTTTAGAGCCCTAGCAGGACAGATCGCAGGACAGGATTGGGTCAATTACCCCGAAATAGAACGTGGGGACGATGCTGCGCAGTCTAAACCTACGCCGAAATTGAGCTGCGCGTGAGGAGAGGAGGGTTGCCAAATAGAGCCTTGAGTTGATTTGAAAGTGATTTCAGATATGAGGACAGTTTAGAGCGAATGTACGCGATCGAATCGAAGTAATGCAACAGTGGATAGCGGTATGTATATATTTAGCGGGTCGTTAGAATGGTGCACTCATATCCCTTCAAGAGTGGACGCTCAAGGTATCTGATAACTTATTTTTTTTATCTCAACGTCATTAAATACCAGTTAAGACATTATCTGGAAAAATCCATATCTTTCAAAAATGAATGGCAGGAATTCATATTTAACGATATAAAAAGGTTTTATTCAACTCCAATTCGTACGTTTCCTTCAAATTTTTCGATCGATTTTTAAACATGTGAAACTTTGGCACTCAGTCCCGATGACAATACAACAGTATGATGATAGTTTATTTTTTTAATAGTAATACTAATAATAAAAATAATAATAATAAAAAGATTATTAGATAATTCAGGTCACCTTTTCAATATTATTCGAATTTCGAAAGTGCCCAACAGTATAAATCTTGAAAGTATGTAACTCTAAAGTACGCAATACTAAGAAATCCATTGATGACTCTGAAATAAGCTATTGATAAACGCTTATATTGTATTCTGAAGAAAATTGTGTGACTTTAGGCGTGCTAAAAGTGATATTTAGCTCGCCTTCAAATGCGCATTTATTTACCTTTATTGTTATTACTACCGCCATAATCTAAGCAGTGAAAATAAACTTATGCATGCTTGAAATTTCCGTGGAGCCAATTGTATAGTGTGGAATTATTCCAATATACGTGGTATGTATAAACGAAAGTTACTATTAAAATAAATTCGGAGATTGGACTCACAAAAACTGTATCATTTGGCTAGGCAGAAAATTATACGACGACGAAAAATACCGCACCAATCGGAATTCAAACTAAATTTACTGCAATGCATTTTAACTCTTCTAAACCCCGAGGGATTTGATGACATATTTTTTATTTTTGGTTTAGCCATTACAATATTAAAAGAAAAGAAAGAGAATAAAGATGGCCAATTTAAAATAATTAATGCCAGATTCAGAAATAAGTTCACATTTTGAGACAAAACTCTTTCTCGAAAATATCAATTTAAATATTCCTACAAAAAGGCGAATAATTTCTGTGTGGTCTAGATTTTCGCATGCTAACTTCATAATTTATTTAAATTTACAGATTAAACCTATAAAAGTTGAATAGTAAAAAAGAAATTACTGATTGAAAAAGTACACATTGCAAGTTGAAATAAGTTCCAGCCCAAATTGTCATATCCGACTTTGTCAATCGTCTTGAAAATATCAGTGAAATGACCAACGATGTTTGCCCCTGTCGATCTGTGATTTAAAAAAGCAACTAATCGTTATAAAGTAATCTTCACTTGCCATGAACTCATAGTAACGATTGCCCAATCGAAAAACTCTCGTTACTCAAACTGTTTAGTTATCTTATAGTTGTTCAGGCCTCAGTGTGAGCCACGGTAACTAAGATTTGGATTCACTAGCCATTCGATTGGGTATTTGGCTACGTTTAGTCATGGAAATATACGCAGGACAGTTCTTAACTATTAGATTCGATGAATGCGCTGACGCGATTATCAATAATTAAAGTATTAGCTCGGAGCTGTGCGGAATTTTCGCGCAACAACATTTATGTATACTTTGTTAGCTGCGACTGCTTTTCCGCACTTTTCCGCTAACATGTCTGTTCAGTTTCGGTTTGGATTTATTTCATCTGCGAAAATGTTAGTTGCAAGCAATAGCTTGAAAGCGGATAAAAAAAACTCAGACATGAAGTATTATTTGGTTCATTTTTTATATTGTTTCGGATATGAAGACAAAATACAATTTGTGCCATTATATTATTCATATAAAGGTGGCAATGTTTCTAAATTAACACTAGAAAGGTCGCGCCTCTCAAAGTTACATAGAAGGTCGCATATGATCTGTGAGATCCAATGCCAATGAATCAGCGTTCAATGTGAGTTCCCTGCAAATATCCACAAATATTTACAGCGGCGACCCAATCGAAAAATATGGATACCGGATTCAGGAGGATACTGAGAATCATAAGCCACAGAATCAGCGGTTGCAACGCACAGATCTAAACACACACCGTGGATCTTTCAGATCCGGCGCGACCTTCCTAGTGTTAATGAACGCTAATCTAGTAGAAAAGCTCTTTGAAAAGCAAAATCGTAGCGTAAATGCAGTGCAATCAGGTAATATACATTATGGATCAACATTCAAAATCAGGAAGATTTACATTTGTTTGAAAACATAATTAGGTTCATCAACCCCGATGCACGAGGAATCAAAGATTACAACTACAGTATCAGAATGCGTTCTAGAATCCTTAAATAAAAAAAAACGGTACCAGGTATGCTGTCTAAAGTGACGAAGGTAGGCTAAAGGAATTTTCAAGAAAACCAATTACTTCCATGTCAAAAAAGTAAGGAATTAGTTTTAAATATGATCATCACTGCAGGATACATATTTATTACAGCTTATTTTATATAACAAATAGCTGACCGTTTTATTGTTGCTTATCAACATCTTTCAAATATGATAGAAAGCATACAACAAGCTCAGCGTTATGTATGAGTGGAAAATCTCCGACAAAGTATGCAAATATTGTCGCAACAATGTAACAAAGTGGATAGTCATTTTTAATGTTTTGCGCACACAATTGACCTGGAGGTGAAGGATGGACTAGCACATATTCAAGAGCTACACAAAAAATTGAAAAAATGAAGAAAAATGTTCATAGAAGCTCACATTCCAACAAAAATAAAATTACCGAAAACCCATAAAATTATTAAAGACGTACAAACTAGATGGGATTCTACTTGCTATTTGATGAATGTTTTAGTTACCCTAATAGATCTATTAGAGGGAGTAGATGTTCTTCACAATCCAGTAGACTGCACCAGAAGACGAGTGGATTTTATTAAAGGAAGTATGCAAAATTTTAAAACCTTTCGAGATAGTGACGATAGAAAAGAGCTCAGAGAAGCAAATTGCACTATCCATGATGGTTTCGATTGTGAAGGAGTTGACTTGAACGCTAATCCTTATGAAAATTCAGCTGACTAACTAAAAATTTAATAACTTCCTTGCTCATTTCAATCGTTGCGTGTTTTGGTCCCCATGTAAACAATCTGCATAGAAAAATTCACATTTTTGGATCCAAAGTTTAAATCTAGAGCTTTCAATAAAGATGACTGCTTGACAAGTATCAAAGAAAAAATACAGAAAGAAATTATTGCTTCAATCGAAAAAAAAGCCAACAAAATTTCTAGCTCAGAAAATCAACCGATTGATGAAACAATTGATGAAAATGGTAACAGTATACAGCAGACTTTGATAATTGCATGAAAACGTCAACGGATGTGACAAACCGAATTTCAATAGCAGAAGTGGAAATATAAATGTATTCACAAGATATTTATCTAGATCGAAAAAAGATCCACTTTTGTGATGAAAAGAATAAAAAAAATCATTGGCTTGTCTGTGCAAAAAACGTATTTGTAAATAGTCGCCACTTCTGTGCCGCGCGAACCTATTTTCTCCAGGTTGTTTTTTTGTGCAACAACATAAATATACAAGAGTGTGTTATTGTTCCCTTTTGGATTTGTTTTATTTGAAAATAAATGTTTCTTTTCTGATTCTAAGTAAAAAGGACCACGCTTTTGTTTTTCGCTTTACACATTGTTTCTTATATTTACTCAGCAATATAGCGTGTGAATATTCAATTGCAGTCACGCAATGTACCTAAATTGCTCAGAAGTGTAGATAATTGACGTATATCTTAAAAGTAACATGTTCGAAGTAACAAGACCTAGCCATAGAACTCGTTACCAGTACTTGAAAGTGACTAAACACTACTGTCGACTAATGTGCACCAATCTTTCCCATTCAAAACAATACATAATCTCGTTATAGAAATTTGAGAACGAGTCTTACTCCCTTGGAACACACAAACTTGAGCAAACCTTTTCATTTTCAGGGGATAGCCAGCGAGAATACAAATGTTCTCCCACTTGAATTTACATGGTAATTAACCTACTGATCATATGAGTCATTGGTTAACTACTTCTGATTCATTAGACGATGTTATGTAGATTTGGATGATGGAAAATTAGAAGGAACCAGAATTATTTCCTCATAACCATCCTGGCATACAGAAAATAGCTATGTAAAAATTTTTTACCGTTAAAACGATCACAAGAATCAAATCGATCGATTTTGGTTGCCGTACGAAGTACCAACTCAACGATATTAAGATGCCAGCGTAAGAGTATCACAGCAACAACGATGGGAACAATGTTTCATTTCAATAAATTCTTACCTTTATTGATTGGGATGAAGTTACTTAGGTGTCCGACATTAATATTGCCTTTGCAGCTATTTCTAGTACATCTAACCTGGCTTCTTTTCGAACACGCTTTCAAGGTTTTCAGAACCACCCCACCAATTTTTTTTTAAATATATAAACAAAGACTAGTACTCTCAAAAGGCACTAAATCGTTTGCATTCATCGCTTTTTTTCGTATACAATGCCTTCGATCGCTGTATCTGTATATCTCTTCGCAGTAAATGGTCTTCCGCAAACCTACCTCAACTGTATGACGCATTTGGAATATGTATAAACTTTGGGCTCGGCTTCGATGGTCGGCAGTTGTTGATTGACAGTCCAAGGCCTTGAGCGGACCCGCAGCTCATGCTAGGTAGATTGTAGTAAGTAATCGAAAATACGATATTCTGAGGACTCCCACCAAAGTGCTTTAGGTGAGTACGATGAGCCCATGTCTCTTTACTCATCCTAGTGAAAGTATGTATTGAAAGTGGAAAGTCACACTCATTATCATTCCAAAAAAATTTAATGAAGTAAATGGGCAATTCCAGGAAAATTGATAGAAAGTGATTTGGAGGCGGTTTTAGTAGATTTAAACTAACTCAACATGCAGAAAGGCAGGAGCTGATCGGTAACGTTGAATATTTTTCGTGTGGCGAAAAAGGCAATAAAGACTTTACTGCATTTTTTGAAAGCATTAAAACCACAAAATACAGAATAAATAGAAAGCTCAGCGACCAAATCGTTCTTCTTGTTCTTATCATAAAATTTAACATTAAATCGATTGAAACCTTCGTGAAAGTATTTTAAAAGTAATCTAAATTTCAAAATTCAAACGTGGAATTTAGCCTACGAGAAGCAGTAGGCTTTGCAGTAGCTTATGCGAGAATTTTGATATGCTGGGTATCTAACGAATGCTTACAATTGTGACCTATTTATTCATTGAATAGCCTGCTTCCAATAAAGCGCCACTAAGTAGCTTGAACGTCCATGATTTAGGTTTATCAGCTAATCGAAGCGTCATAGGGACAAAAAGGGCTTTCTTACATTTCCTAATAAGAAGAGTCTGATTTCCAAGGACGTAGGTAAAGTCAATTTTTCCCTCAACTCCCTTACTTTATACGCACTATTCCCATGGAAATATGTACTGGCATACCAGAGGTCATTGAGGTAAAAATTCTTTATGCATTCTTGTTTTCCACTGTCAACTATTAAGAAAACATAATCGCCTCAAATATTCAATCCCACGCAAGTTTTTCATATCTCAACATTCACTAGATTACAGCAATAGTGGAATGAGCAGCGCCCACCCCTCAGTTGCCATAGCTTTCCCGCCCATATCGCTACACTCCCATAAATCCCAGATTGCCGCCAGTTCCCCGGATTTCAAGTAGCGATATCACTTCCCACAACACCGCCCACCCCTGTTAATGATTTGTCCAACCCAATCGGTCATTGCAGCTGCAGAAAACAAACATAACCTAGTTCCTGCCCGAAGGCAGTCGCTTCAAAAGGATATAGATAATAATAGGCACGGCTTGCGCTACCTTTCCAACTTCCTCGTCGCTTTGCATGATCTTCTTGATGCGACCCTGGAACGAAAAAGGCACACATTGTAGGCAAAACATTCACTTTCCGCTGGGTGTGCAGCAGCAGCATCGCTGGGTACGGTCGTGTCGCCCCCTTCAAAAGATGACGGGACGACGACCAGAGCACACACTCAGTGCGGACATTTTTCACTGCCCTCGCTTGGGAACTAGCACTCGACAAACTTTACTCACCGCAGGAAATCGAGCATTGTATTTTTTCTTCTTAGACGGCATCTAGGACACAGCTCGATATTATTATACAAACACGGATCGCGATAACAGTTCACGCCACTTAAAAAGTAAAAACAAAATCTCGTCCTAATGTGACATGGCATGCCTATTTATTGTTTGACTTTTGTAGACATGCGGAGAGTTATGACGGCGTGGCCAAGAAGCGCGGAACGGAACATCGAATCGTCCCCTCCAGGCCACTGTCTTTCCTCTAGAATTAAACAATCTGCACAGGATCATGAGCTCTATTTGAAAGCAAGAGCGTCACTAATTTATGGCAAATCGATTGCTGTAACTTTAGATTCCAGGCCTTAATTTTATCGGACAAGGTGAACGAGTTTCTTTTGGATGATATGTTCTGATTCCGTTGTTTGTCGACATCTGTCACGGGCTACCGATAACAAATTGTCATGGTGACAATTCGCGGAACGAACGAAATCGAGAAAATCGATGCCCCTGAAAGGAGAAGTGACATGTGCGACTGAAGCTTGTGGGTTAAGTTATTATGAATCTTGGGACTCACGGCAAAATAGCTATTGGTTGGTATGTTGTTTTAAAACTAGTCCTTGGCAATCTGAAAAGCACTCTCCTTTTATTTGCAGGGCTGTTATCACTGTGGCCGGCATTTATTCATTTGTTCTGTCGAAAACTTCGGTTGATCATCAGCGCGTGGAGAGCATGCGAGTGAGAGATCGCATGCGAAAATCAAATTTCGGCGAATACGAGGCAAGCACAAGAAAGTTTGATTCCTAAATTGTTGGCGCAAGTTACAGTCAACAATGGCAGCCGAAATCAGCGCCGGCGAGCAAGTTAAGTTGCAAATGATGCAAGACATGGAGATCGAAATGATGTCGGATCTGTACAATCGCATGACCAATTCGTGTCACAAGAAGTGCATACCGGCGAAGTACAATGAAGCCGATCTGGGTAATTATTTCATCATTGTTTGGAAGTAGTGAAGTAATTGCTGTTGGATGACTGTCGCTGTTGGGTGTTACGTAATACGAAAGTAAAGCCGTGTTCACACACTGTGACTTTGGCCACGTTTGGGGTGGAAACCTTCAAAAAGATACCTATCAGCTCCTACTTCTCGGCAAGCCGAGCAATTCTTTTAGTTCGATTTATAATTCTATATATATATATATATATATATTATATATATATATATTATATATATATATATATATATATATAGTAGAATCTTGAAAAAGTTAACCGAAATGTCCCAAGGGTAATTAACTTTTCCGAACTATTAACTTTTCTTTTTCAAAATTGAAAAAAATACAATAATAAGTATAGATTATTCGTAAATAACACGTTAAATTTATTTCAATGACTTAGTTTTCATCATTACAAAAAAAATTTGTACCGGCTGGTTTATGGTTCTCAGTCACTCTTGATCATTTTCTTACGCATATGGACAAGGTCTGCCACCTGATTTGCATCGTTATTGTTTTCAAACAATTTTATCAAGATATTTGTGCTTTCAACTGCTTTCGAGAAGCTCACTTTTGGTTGTTGAATATCTTCCTCGATAATTGACCCGTCATTATCGGAAACTTCGAAATCATCGTTATCTTCCGCAATTTGATCCTTGTTCCAATTTTCAATGACATCAATGCTGATGTCAACATTACCACCCACCTTCGACATCAACAATTGAACTTCTCGAAGTGTATCGTCATAAGCACTATTTGATTTAATCAATTTAGACAACGGAATGTCGTCTTCACTATCGTATTGAACGGAGCCAAATTGCCCCTTTAGTGACCGAAAAAAGCGGTTGGTTTGAAAAATTCATACGCTCAGAAAAGTTAACTGAAAAGTTAACTTTTCAGAGCGGCACGTGGAAGCTGAAATTCAGTTAACTTAACCGAACGATTAACTTTTACGCGAGTTAACTTTTTCGAGATTCTACTATATATATATATATATATATATATATATATATATATATATGTATGTATGTATGTATGTATGTATGTATGTATGTATATGGATAAAATAATAGGTGTGCACAATTTTTTTTAAACAAGCTTGTTTTTTTATACTTTACTATCCCTCAAAAATTAAGTTACTTTTCAACATAAACACACTTCATCGTCATAACAAACTCTTTAAAAAAACTTACAATTTTGTTAATTCATAAAATACGCCAATTTTTATATGGCCAGAATAATAGTTTTGCAAACCGTCTTTGAAACTTCTCGTTTAAGTTCACTCTAGAAGTTCCCAATAGGATTGAGGTCTGGGGATTGACTTGACCACTCAAAGATGTTTTTTTTTCAACGTAGGGAGGTGGAAGTCTTCAAAAGATGCCGATCAGCTTCCGCCTCTCGGCATGCCGGATTTTTACCGACTAAAACCACCTCCTTCTCCTGATCACTCTCTCCATCATTCATTCATTTTCGTTCTTATTAATTGTCGTACCTTGGTGCTTCCCAGACGATGTAGATCGGTATAAGGGATAGCACCTAACTATCAAAATTTAGGTTCATTCATTTTATTTTATCATTCATGTGATTTTGTTGTTTCTGTTTGATTTCGTTATGCAAAAACTTTGAGTAAAGATGGAACTGATGTATTCACTTCCGGTTTTGTTCCTGTATGAGGTACTTTTTTAGTGTCATTTTAAACGTGTTGAAGTTTGGTATGTCCTTTATGTAGTTTGGTAAAGTATTGTAAAAGCCTGCTGCTTTATTCACGGGATCCTCCTTTAGTCGTTCCGTTCTAGCATATCTGATCATTATATTGTTGGCATTCCGGACATTATAAATATTTTTTTCCGATATTTTTTCAAGGTTTAAAGAGCTATATTCTTTTGAGTGTAGATGTTTATAGATGAATTTAGCTCTCCATATTAATTAGGCTTTCTAGGCTAAGCTCTTTAGCTGTTTTGTATACCTCGACCGTAGCGGTTAACATAGGTAGATTATATATATTTTTATAAGCCTTGGTTATGAGTCTGGAGATGGCTGTAATGTTACTTTTGGAAGTCTGACTCCATATCAGCAGACCGTAAGTAACTTTCGAAAGAATATGCGCATGTACAATTTGAATTTTACTGCTAGTCGGGAAGAAGTTGAATCGACGCAGGAGACCTACAAGAACCGCTGTTTTTTTCTAAGATCGTTTATGTGAATCGTCCATGTAAGTTTTCCGTCAATTGTGAGTCCCAAGTATTTCATTTCCTCAGCCCTCTCAAGAGTTGTGTGATTCATTTTGATCAGTGGATGTATGTCGGCTTTATTTTTCTGTTTAAAAAGGATGTATTTTGTTTTTGTATAGTTGATTGATAGTCTGTTTTGTAGTAGCCAGCGCCAGTATTTGTCTAGATCGGTGTTCACGTTACGTTCAATGTCAAGTTCGGTTTTTCCAGAGTAGATGACTACTGTGTCATCTGCGTACATAACAACTTTCGCAGAAAGCTCAGCACTATTTATGCAATTGGTGTATAACAAGAAAAGCGTTGGTCCCAGGATGGATCCTTGCGGAACCCCAATGCTAATTTTAGCAGGTTCGCTTTTTATTTCCCCAATGTAAGTTGATTGATGTCTGTTTGTCAAATAGCAACACAGGAGATCTCTTGCTTTTCTCACAAATCCATATTCCCCTAGTCTAGTCATCATAGTTTTATGAATTACGGTGTCAAAGGCTTTTTTGAGATCCACGAAAACAGCAGCAACATATAGACTTTTATCTAAAAGCATATTTGTGAAGCTAATCGCATCCACGATGGCATCTTTTGTACCTTTACCCTCCTGAAACCCATATTGGTTTCTATTCAGGATATCATTCTGCAGTAGAAACTTTTTGATACGGGAGTCCAAAATTTTTTCTATTACTTCACTTAATGAGTTTAAAAGTGAGATAGGTCTAAAATTGTTTGGATCCGTTTCATCACCCCCCTTGAAAATCGGTTTTATTGTCGAGACTTTTAAGTGCTCCGGGAATTTTCCTTCCGTGAAGCTTTTGTTTATTAGATACACAAGGGTATCAGCTATATTTTCTTTGATTGCTTTGATGTCGTCGATGCCAATACCATCAGGACCTGGAGCAGTGTGGTTTTTCAAGGAGTCAATTGTTTTGATTACCTCCTGCTTATCTGTTTTCCTCAGGTGGAAAGAGGATATTGGGGCAATGTTACCAGGAGCTGGTGCGATGTTCGGGAGATCCGTAACAATTTCTTGTCCTATCGAACAGAAGTGATGATTTAGGCAGCGGGCAACTTCTTCGGGATCAGTTACTATTCTGTTCACAATATGCTCTTGGAATCATGCTTTGACCAATCGAGATGAGTGTTTAAGATCATTGTTCTGCTGAAATGTCCACACCAGCGACATATTATTCTCGGTATATGGCAGCATTACCGTATCCAACAAATCCTTGTACACGAATCTATTCATTATGCCATGAATTCGATGTATCGGGCCTACACCTTGCCACAAAAAACAGCCCCATACCATTATGCTGCCACCTCCGTGCTCCACCGTTTTTTGGTTAACCGAACATGGAATTGTCTGCCTTCCGGTCGGGGAACGTTTCTTGCCGCATCATTACCCAACAAATTTATCTTTGTTTCATCGCTCCAGAGAATATTGCGCCATTTTTTT